>VZRM01003969.1:634676-788142 GCA_013397955.1 Grantiella picta
AAGAAATTCACCCCAGAATGTGCTTCTCTCTAATAATATACTGGGAAGTTTTGGTGTGCAGTAGCATAGTCACTTGAAGAATTTTATGAGGTTGATTACTAGATATTTTGTTCCAAATCCCATAGTGCTTAAAATGAACTAGGCAGAATTCACAGCAGGAAAAATTCCCAGATAAAAGTGTGTAGCAAGTGGAACAGTGGTGGTTGAGTGCTGTCCCTGTGCCTTTGTGTATGGAAGGATATAGACAGATAAGGGGATATGTGAGAAACTGAGATGGAAAGGAATGTAAGAACTAATCAGAGAGCACGAGGAAAGGGAAGATTTCCATTCCCGTTCTGTGGAGGAATGGCAAAATGAAAGAAATGGGAGATAAAGAAGTGCAGATGCAGCAAATGATAAATATATCTTCTTGGGAAAGGAAAATACTGGATAAACTGGGATGACTAGGATAAAAGTGCAATTGATTGAAATAATTTGGTGTCCTTCAACTTAACCTGTGGTTACTCTAAGTCAAAACGTAATCTGGAAAAAGCAGATATGCTGCTGCACTGTAAAGCAGCCTATTTTCATGGCTCATTTTGAGCAGATGAAATAGACTGCTGTGCTAAAAAGACATTTTACACATTGTTTAGTCCTTCAGTGTCTTCATATTTACAAATACAGTTAAGCTTTTTTTTGTTTAGACCCTTTTTTTCAGAAATGAAATACCTACCAAAAACTATGACTAATTTGACATGTACTTCGGTTACTATATTATTATTGTTATTGTAATTCAAGACTTTTAAATTATGTTATTTACTCTGTGTTGTGGTACATACACAGAAATTTTCTGTATAACACAGATTTTTAAAATGGAATACAGTTTATAGTTCCCTCAGAATGTCAGATAAAAATCAGTTATTCTCAGCAGTAAGAAAATGTGGCTTTTTGGCACTGGAGCATGTCTGTTATTTTCCCGAATGCAGACTACCTGCTATTCTGATGTGTCTCTATTTTTGCTAGATACACCGGGTGTGTCAGGGAAATGAGCTTGTGTAGCATTGTGTGACATTGCAAACTTGATCTTCCTTTCTTTCATAGCTGCTGTTTGAGGCACAGTTTTTGACAATATTTGAATTAATCTGCTTTTTTTTTTTTTTGACATCACCTGGAACATGAGATGCTGGGAAACACACCTGAAGTAGCAGCGATATTTCTTGTGAGATTAGCTGTTCTTGTCCAGTGCTTGCATTATTTTAGAAACTTTTCTTTTTTTTTTCCATTTGGAAACCGTATAATTATGACTACATTGTGAGGGATCTGTATGATTTAGCTTTTCTCTACTATGTTGATACTTATTTTTCTTTCTGTGGGTTAGGTCCATAGTTTAGAGATCACAAAAGTAACTGTAGGACAGTTGATAATGAAGACTGCATTAAAGTAGGAATGTGGAGACTTGAGCAAATTTCTGAGATATTAAAGATTGTATCTTCCAAGTCCCAGTCTTGGATTATGTCAAATGTTACCTCAGTCTTACCTTCATGGGTGTTTTTACTCTTGAAAGGCTCCAAAGTTCATCTAATATAAACCAATCATCTGTACTGGGGCAAAACTTTTTTCTGAAGCATTAAATAGAAAAGAAGGATTTGGATACGTATTTTATATATATACTTATACATACATATATATATATATTTATATATATATATGTATTTATATCTAAAGTCTGCCTTAAAGTTATTCTTCTTTAGGACGACTTCTCTTTCAAATCAGTAATTTCTATTAAGGGTGTCATGTTCTTGCGATATGTTCATACAATATGTACAACAAGAAATTCTGTATATGCTTCTTATGTGTAAGAAGAAATTGTAGAATCACAGAATCATATAGGTTGGGAAAAGCCCCTAAGGTCAAGTCCCTTCTCTGACTGATCACCACCTTGTCAACTAGACCATAGCACTAAGTGCCATATCCAGTTGTTTTAAATGCAGTTTTCAAACTGTGAGCACTGAAGTGTTGCTCAGCACTAATGCCATGCTGTGTGCATTTTCACTTTATTTTACAGTGGGTCTCTAATGGGAGGACAAGTCAAACAGCCCCACAAATCTGTATTCCTTAAAAGTTTCAATTAATTTTAGATAGTGGACTGGAAGAGAGACTACAATTAGAGCAAAAGAGAAAAAATATGTTGGGTATTTTTGTGTGTTGTGTATTCTTGAGTTTTAAATGTGCAGTGTCCACATCAATTCTCAGAGCCTCTGCCTTAAATTAAAGCTTATTTGAGGCAGGGATTATCCGCGATGACTTTTGGGATGGATCCTTAACTCTCACTTTGATATAGAGCAGTAGAAAAAGTACTTTTAGTCAGACAGCTCCTCACTGTCTCTGTGACTGGGTGTTCTGTCTCAATGTTGCATCTTCTACCGCTGTAACTTTTAGTGGTTAAAAAGTAGCCCATTTTTACAGAGGTGAGGAATTTGATGCCTCAGATTGTTCTTTTTAAGTTGCACAATCTTTTTGATAACTCAATCAAAGGCAGAAGGCAGTACTGCCTCTTGTCTTTAAAGGCAGTAGAATTTTTTTGTTTATTTTGGGGTTTTCTTTTGGTCTCTGAAATTCCTTTGGAAGTCCAGAGGGAGATGAAAAGTATAGAGGAGGTGAGTAGGCACATAATGAAATAGTGTAGAAGTTTGCTGCTGAGCTGACTTCACTTTCTGCATTATTGAATTAGGAGGCAATGCCAGTTCAGAAGTGCTGACTTCAGTTCACTTAGATCTGAGAAGGGTAAGGCTGAAGCACAGTGGTAAGGTCATGTTATGGTTTTCTGGTATTATTATCAGAAAAAGAGGTGGAAAATGTGTGCTTTAAACTGTGAAGACCACAAAAACAATATTTACAGTAGAACTAAAAGTGAAGAATTTCTCTGAATATATATTCATAGACAGATAAAGAAAAATCAGTACCTGAAAGCCAAGAACCAAGAAATAAAAATAGAAGATGAAAACCATCACTTTGATAGTACTGGAACATGGAAATTCAATCCGAGGAAGAACCAGTGAAAATAGTGGTGTCAGAGAAGACTGTGACGCCATATGCTAGCAAAAAAAGACTTTTTCAACTTCCAGGTATGCTGGACTGCTGTAACTTCCCTCTTCGAAAGTATGGGACTCCAGTGAGCTTGGTTTTGGAGCTAGATACTGTTATGACTTGGATAAAGCTCAAAGGAAAGTTGCAGAGTTATTTATACCGAATTAGGAGCTGAATATGTGTATTTTAGCTAAGCAATACCTAAGGCAAATGTAATAAACTTGAAAACAATTGAAACTGCCTCAGTTCCAAGGAAAAAGGAAATTTATTTAGGTGGGTGTAAGAAGAAATGATAGCTAGACAGACAGGAATAAAGAAAAAAAAGAGACATTTATTATGAGGAATAAAGTGCAGTTTGAAAAAATACATGAAATTATGTGGTACTCTTCTGAGTGAAGTGGAAAATCTATTTACTGGAGAAATTTGCAGCCGCACATGCTTTTCATCTCCTTCTTTTTCTCCATGTTTCCATTTTCCCTGAAAAGAAATGCGAGGGCAGCTGCTGTTCTGTCCTCTGAGCTTGCAGAGGGACAAGTTCAGTTGTCTTTATCTCAAAATGTAATGATGTATTAATGCTTGACACTTCACCTTCTAATTCTGCAGAGTAACCTTCAGCCTAAAAAGGCCTAGAGAACTTGAGGGCTCTAAAATAAATGCAGTTCATGCTTTCAGTGTACAGCAGCTTGAAAAGTGACAAATTGCCCTGCTAGTTTGCTGAGTGCACCTGGGAAGAGCTGAGGCTGTCGAGTGATGGGTTGAAGATGCATGTCCCACTTCACTCAGAAAAATGCCACAAAATTTCATGTATTTTTTCAAATTGCAGAGCAGTAGCTCTGTGAAAGCTTTAAGCATCTCTGCTTCCATGTTTGTTCTCATAATGCTGTTTTCTCCTCCCATGTGTGCTGTTCAGAATTGGTCCTGAGGCAGCTAGAGGTCTAACAGACAGTTCTTAGTCCAGTTTTCCAGTGTGGCTTTGGTTTAACCCCTTTGATTAGCGTTGCAAGGTTTGACTGTTGAAAAGTTCCTGGAGAGTTGTAGTAGAAAAAGAACGACAATTAAGGGAGTTGCAAACAGCCAGAAAACTTACACAAATGCATATTTAAAAGGGGAAAATTATCCAATTTCTCAAGGATGCCTCTTACTCTTTGGAAGCTTAGGAAGCCCTGCACAATTAAAAATCCTTTAAAAATAATTTTAAAGAATATTAAGCTGACGATGAAAGTCATGAATGCCATTCTTTTCAAGAGTGGTTTAAAATGAAGATTGTAATGTCACTTAAAAGAGAGAATTTATTCCCCTTAAAAATACTAAGACTTTACATCAGCCTTCCCTTTTAATCAACTGTTGCTTTCAGTGAAGCTGCTGATAATTTTTTGAATATCCCATAGTAGGATGGGGATATGTCATCTGAAATATTACTGGTTTATGTGATTCCCTTGAGATTCCGATCAGCAGTTGAAATTACCTAGCTTTCTACATTGGTTTAAATTTTTAAAATGCAGAGTGTGAGATGGTCTTCATGAAAGCAAACCTATACAGAATGACTCTGAACAGAAATATTGCAGAATCTATTCTGAGATAGATGTTTTAAACATTACCTTCCTAGCGTGAGGAAAATCTGAAATATATCACATTTATTAAACGCAATTCAGAATGGTCTTTGCATGTACAGTGTAGGCAGTACTGGAAACTAAGCATCTATTTAAGCATCCCTTTTAGAGTCTAGTAGAAGATACTAGACTGTAAGATGGCCAAATATTTAAAAAACAAAAGAAAATCAGCAGCAACAAGCATAATATATGAAGAACCAATAGCTTTCCTAGTAGTAAAAATCATGCCTATTGAGGCCTTGCTCCCTAGGGCACTATGAAAGAATTACAATTTTTTTTTTTACTTTAATCTCATGTCACTCTTAAAACACATTTAGTTAGAAAACGCATAAGATCGTGCTGCTGCTTTTGGTATTCATCCTTTTTTCATTATAAGTCATCAAATTTTCACAAAAGTTATGTCAGACTTACCTATTGCAGTGGTTGCTGCAATTTCAGAAGTCATCAGCTGATAGTGCTGGGACTAGGCATGATCTGGACAAGCAGGACATTGTCTTTTCTTGGCAGCAAGGAGAATATATTGATGTACATCCAGCCTTTCTCCATGTGCACTGATCCAAATGTGAGGTGCCTTTAAACTGCTTATTGAATGTAATAATGCTAAAATTCGCATCATGAGGAGTCTTCCCCTAGAGAAAGTGGCTACTGACAATCCCATTATTTAACCTGTAAGATGATTTCAGTAATGTTTGAAATCTCAATATATGTTTATCTTGAGAAAGTTTAGCAGTAACTGAGCTGATTTGCACAAACACACTTTCAAAAGTCATGGGATAAATTACTGCAGGTTTAAAATCTGATTAAGAAGGGCTTAGCCATTTTTCCTATAGCAAAATGATTTAAAAATTATAAATATATAAATTATTGCCTGTAGAACATTATATACATCTATTAAAAGCATAATCCTTTAAAAAAGAGTGAATTAAGTAATAGAGTTAGCATAAAAAGCTAATGTAGATAGGTATGCATTAGAATTTAGAGTGCATTATCTGAAGTATAAGATGATACTGTCTGCTAAGTAAGCTAAAGCTTTCAGTAAAGGGATTTTTGTCATAGTCCTAGTGAAGACTCCCTTTGTAGGAAACTTCATTGCCAGGTCAATGCCTATAATAAAAAACCACCAATATTTAGATTGTCTTCTTTTTTTCTTTCTTTCTTTTTTTTTTCTTTTCAAGAATAGGTAAATTTCTGGTCCTTTAGAATATATTCTGATGTGCTTATTTTTTCAGCACCCAAATATGCACAGGGAATAATTGCATTTTCCTCTTTTGAGCAATGCTTTTATTTTAGAGGCCTTTAGTTGCCTCTCCAAGCACATTAAAATAAGAGTTTCTTGGATGCTATAATGTAATATTATTAAGTGGTAAAACACATATGTTGGATTAATTTAGTTGTGTGCTTTTCAGTCTCATGAGTTGTTAGCTGGTGGAGAAAAGGCATTTATTTTTTGCCTTTAAACCTGTGTTTAGCTTACTGGTTTTGCTACATATACAAGCACATACGTGGATTGAAATCTATCTACAAATTAATGGTTTTCTATTTTTAAAGTGTGAAGTTTTCTAGACAAGCTGGTTAATAATTACTGCCTAGATAGTTTGTGACTAGAACAAGGAGGGTTTGGTGCGTGTTTGAAATAGCAGTCAGCAAAATCAGCAAAGGTTTTCAATCAAAAAACATTTTTAATACTTTTACCAGATGCTGGTAATACTAATTAATAATTATAAAGATGTTGTTGCAGGGGAAAATTTTTTGAAATAGTTATTTAAATCGTGTTTGTACACCATACTGTTTAATTTTCATTACATAATTTACCAGCTTTAAGTAGGTTTATTCACTCCAGTTTTTCCTGGTTTCACATTGGATATGCTCACTCTCTTGTTCTGAATCTCTTTGAGACTTAAGAGTCTTCTCAGGCTTATTTGAAGATAGTCTTTTCAACAGCCTTTTGGAATTACATCCACAATCTCAAAAAGGAAGGGATTAGACGTCATTAAGGGTTCAGTGGACCATTCAAATTTAATTTGAACGATTTCAGGTTGTCCTACCTTTTATCAGTAAAATGCTTAGATACGCTAAGACTGACTTGTAAGAAATATGACTTCTAATTGCAAAGCAGGAGTTATTGAAGTCAAGGTTGAAATGATACCTGCCTTCCTAAAACTTCAAAGAACAACCTTTGTCCTCCTCTCAAGCTTTCATAACTATAAATCAATCTGTCTTTCCCATACTTTTCTCACAACTGCTCACCATGTTTAATTATAATGCAGCTCAGTTTAAGAAATTTAGCTTCTTACCTTTTCCATTTAGAAATGTGTTATGGTTAGGTGCAGTTTTGGCAAAACCTGGGTTATTGTGAATGGCTCCATCTATTTTAGAATATGTAGAATTTAAAAAAAAAATTTGAAAAATAAGGGTAGTACTTTTGAACACAAAAACCCCCAGAATTTTTGCACTCAACATATTTGTGATTCTAAGGAAAAATTTTGTACTCTTGCTGTTTTTTTCTTTTAATACAAATTATTAGGGGGTTGAGCTGATACTTTTAAGTGAAAACAGAAACACTGTCTTCTTGACAATTAATTCTCCTGGTAATGCTCCTCATTGATAGTTCTGCAGAATTGCTTTTTTCTTTTTGTTCTTGAAACTGGCACTCATTTTTAAACTGTGCCTCAAGTTATTTGGGGGAGAGGGAGTGATTAGTGTTTACAGTTTCCCGAAAGCCTGTTTGGTTTTATAAAGTACTTCCAATAAATTTTTGGGGTTCATGATTTTCATGTGGGTTTTACAACTACTTCCTGGATATATTTATAGATGTGCTAAGCACAGGAGGTATCAGACTTCAGATAGTGCTTAAGGTCCTGTGCTTTGGGTAATATTGGGAGTGACATCAGTTTGAACAGTAAGACCAAAAGATTGGTGGCCTTGGGGAACTTGTGGTGCGTTGCCAGGTTGAGGGTGTGGGGAACACCTTTCCCTTGCAAAATTGCATTTTTGACCAGCCCTTCTTCAAATGTAGATGAAATAATATTCATAAACCATGTGACTGATGACAAAATGAGTCTGGGCTATAGGCAGATCAAGAACTCAGTGTGGAAACAAGTTTAAAAGGCAGCGAATTGAGAACTTTGTGATGCTATATAGTTCAAAATGGATAATCAAACTCTAAATCTTCTAGTGAGACTGTGTTCCTGTTCTTTGATTTGTCTGTAACAGCCATGTTTCAAGTACCCTGACTCAAGCAGCCAGTATTTTTCAAGCATACATGGTTTTTGTTCAGACTTAAATGTTTTGCAGATTTGCTTTTTGTTTCTTATTTTGGAAAGTTCTGTGATAGAAATTCTAATTTTTTTTTCACATAATACCTGATCTGATATGTGGTGAGTGATGCAGTGGCAGTTAGGCCAGCGTTCTTAAGAGTTGTGTATCACAAATCATGCTGAAGGGGTATAAGCATATTGTTTTAACATACACCCACTTACAAATATTTCTGAGAAATTTTAAAACTGCCTTTCAAGTAGCTTGCAAATCATCTAAAATTAGATGCAGGAATTTCCATGAATTGGTTTTTTGGTGGGTTTTTGTTGTTTTTGTTTTTTTTTTTTTTTTTGGTGACTATTTTTTAAAAAATTTCTACCCGTGTTTTGCTGTAGCTGAGGACAAAAGGGTGGGGATGGGAACAGAATACTTGACATTCAATGTTTTCTGAATTACACGTGTATGTGTTGGGTAGAACAAATCACACTTCTTGACTTCTGCAGGGATTCTCTCAGGAATTTACAGATTATTGGGAATCATGAGTAAAATTGCAGATAAGAGGTCTAGTGACTTGGCTTTCTATTGCTTGTCTTAGAGCTAATGAGAACAGTTTTTCTGTAAAATGGTGCCTTGCAGACAGAGGAGACACAGCTTTCTAAAATTGTGTTACTGACTTAGCTGGAGGATGTGAGAGTTGTGGGTTCTGGCTAGAGGCAGTGGACATGACTGGAATGCCCTTGAGACCAGAATTATGATCCCCGACTCTGGCCTTCCCTGTTAAATTTAGACAGCAGCTTGGTTTTGTCCTCTAATTAGAAATATCTGAGATGGGCAAGTAACTGTTCGAAGAGGGTGTGGTAAGGTAGTCATTGCTACGTTGGAAAGAAGGACTTCAGTAGTTTAGGCTAAGAATGACTGTTTGTGGTCAGTGTGTACAGGCCTGATACACTTCAAAATGACGTGGCAATCTTCACTGGATATAAGGAAGATGTTTATGTTAAATGGCATTCGATGTGTGTAAACCAAATCTGAGCTTGGAGCTTTTTAGAACCATTTAAATTAGAAAGTAAAATAATAGATTAACATCCAAAATAACATTTTGGTCTGGTTTCTGTGACTACTTGGGGACATGGAGATAATGTTCTTTGAGGCAAAATCTCCTTTTAAGGAGAAAATTAAAACTGAGAAAGCACTACTCCCCATGCATGTTGGCAGAGTTAAGTGTAGTAGGATGGCAGAAAAGTTTTGGGGGGTGTTTGTTTTGTTTTAAAGTGATGTGAATCTATGGTGCACTTCAGTACGGTTATAAGGGCTTTATTTGCACCCTGTGCAGTGTTCTCCAGGAGTCTCTGCACCAGGGTTTCTCTGCATGGGCTAGTTTGCCCTTCTGAGAAGTGAATACAGGGCTCTGTATGCTCAACTACAGAGCAGACTTAGTCTGTCCTTTATAAAAGGAGCCCGTGTATTCCTGAGAACACTTTGAACCCAGGCTTAAATATTGTTTGCACAGGAGACCACTACCCCTTCTAGTCAAACACTTGTTGAAAAAGAAGAGTTAAGATTGTTTGTTGTCCCCCTTCCCCCATTTGGAAGAGAACTGAAATACTCTTATCTTCAAAGCTTGAAACGGATTTGAGGCAAACTCTCTGGAGGGCTGTATTTTCATCTGCACTCTTCTTCAACACCTGCATTCCTCACACTGCTATCAATGCTTGGTACTGCAGTAATAAAACTGCAGAGATTGCAAGCCTGTGGGATTTATTTTTAATAGATTTTGAATAAAATAATTTTAAACAACTCTTGGTTAAAAGTACTGTAAATATTGATCGAGGGACATCTGCCTAAAATTAATAGTCTATAAATAAAGTGGTTCTTTAAACAGATGTTTCTTAGCCTATAGTTTCTCTAGTTGGTTTTTAGGCCCTTTTTATGTATGGCAGCTAAATGTTAGTGAAGAAAGCCAGTCATGTGTATTGCATTTTATTTGTAAATTGTATCTCAATTTCTTGTCAACATGGAATGTATTTTTGTGGTTAATTAATTTGTTTTCTTCATCCTAGGAAGCAGGAAATATGTAGTTAGTCCAGCCTGCCTGGGTAAAAATAGGACAAAATAATTATTTCTTTTCTGTTGTTGATCTCCTTTTCCAGCAGAGAAAAAAATACTAGTTCCTTGACCTTCCAAGAATGGTATCCTATGTAAAATGTAGCAATGGTTGGATGACTGCTTAGGCAGTCTTGTATGCAAGGTATCTTATTTCTTCCTGAAAGAGAGAAGTCTGGAAGAAGTTGTGGTCCAGACTCTCATTTTTTACCATGGTTGCCCACTATTAGGAGTATTCACCCAAGTATGAGGGATGAACCCTCCTTAGCTGTTAAAACATCCAACGTTTGTGTTAGAAAGCTTATATTGAAAGATACTTCTGTCAAAATACTCTTTTGGAGTGTTGTAGAGTGTCTGGTTATACAGGCTGGGTAGGCTAAGCTGCAGCCTGTGTCAGAGTATCAAAGTGCAAATTCTTGGTTTATTATTGATAGCAACATAGTATTTTGTTGTGTTTTAAATATTTAAATTACTTCACTGCATTTACTGTTCGCTTCCCAGCTGGATTAGTGTGTCCAGGTCTGGAGTCCTCAGCACAGGGAGGACATGGATCAGTTGGAGTGAGTCCAGATGGACACTGAGATGATCAGAGGACTGAAGCACCTCTGCTATGAAGACTGAGAGAGCAGGGGCTGTTCAGCCTGGAGAAGAGAAGGTTCCAGGGTGACCTCTTTGCAGCCTTTCAGTGCCTGAAGGGAGCCTACAAGAAGGCTGGAGAGGGACTTTTCACAAGGGCATGTAGTGATAGGGCAAGGGGGAATAGCTTCAAACTGAAAGTAGGTTTAAATTAGATATAAAGAAGAAATTCTTTACTGTAAGAGTGCTGAGGCACTGGAACAGGTTGCCCAGAGCAGTTTTGGCTGCCCCATCCCTGGAATTGTCTAAATCCAGGCTGGATGGGGCTCTGAGCCCCCTGGTCGAGTGGAAGGTGTCTCTGCCCATGGCAGAAGGGTTGGAACTAGTTAATTTCTGGAGGTCCCTTCCAACCCAAACTAATCTATGATTTTAAGGTTGTTGGAAAAAAAAAAGTGCATAGGTTAGGCAGATAAGATGTTTTGGTAATTCTAGGCTAGATTGATTTGTGTACCTTGGAGGAACTGCAACATGACTAGATTGTTTTTTCTAACAGTGATGCAGTTTAGAAGACGTTGTTTACTAACCCACTTCTTTTTATTTTTCTCAATTTTCCCATGTTATTGTGCCAAATTTTACTCAATAAGGACAAGATACTCTAAATACAATTTGATCTGAAGTAATTAACAGTGTAAAAAAATACCATTCTTATCCATTACATTAGTCTGTCACACAGTTTGGTTTTTTTTTTTGATGATGGAAATATGAAACATTGGAAGAAATTAAAAGAAAAATCTGCAAATACATGCATAGCTTCCTTTTCTGTAAAACATGAACACAGGCATGTTTAGGGGCTTGTACATGCCATGTCTCAGAGGTCAAAGGTAAATAGATTGGTAAATATGAAAGAGAATAAGCATATACTATCTATGAATTCTTTCATGTAGTTCACAAATTAGAGGCAGTTTCTGTGCATAGTGAACTTCCATTTTGGTAATATGTCCAACCCTGTGTATATTTTCAACACCCACAGTACTCTTTTGTAAAAACGTTTACAGGTGAGCCATGTATTTTTTTTTGAAGAATTGCTTTTTTTGTATTTTTGAGACTACTACCTGCTGATTACACTTGCAGTTCCTCAGTGACTCTACCTCTCCCCACCCACCTTTTTCTGTGAACCCTGTGCTATGCCTGTCCGTTTTCCTTGCTAGTCTGATCCTAAACAAATGGAAATCCTTGAAGGACACAAACCTTGCCATCCTCTTAGCTGCCAATATGGTGTTCCTGTGGGTGTTCCTGTGTCTGGCCCTGCTCTGCAGAATTTGGGTCACTTCCTGCTTACAAGTGACTGACCTGCTGTGGCCCTTGAGAGGAAAAAAAAGGCCTTCTTTGCATTTGTTTTGTTGTGTTATTTTTTTTTACCTCTGTGTGTGCTTTTTTTCCTCCAGTCTTATTTGTCAATGTAGTTGCACATGAAGATATAAGTGAATGTTTTTTGTGGCTCATTGAGAAGGAATGTGAGGCTAGTGAAAAGATATACTACTATAAGAAATCTGATGTGTGGAATAGCAAATGGACGTGCTGTAAACAGTGAGTGCAGGAGTAAATGTCCTTGAAAACTTCATGTTTACCTTGTGTGAGAATGGCCAAAGCAATGTAGCAGTAATTTTGCAAATTCCTGTGTTTGCAATACATATGCATTAAAAAGTGGGGAGTGCGAACTTTTTTGTAGGCTACTGTATGTATATTTTGGCTGGTCCGTTTCTTCAGTCATTCATGTCATAAAATTTGTTGGGTTTTTTTTTTTTTTTTTGCTGTTCTGATACCAGGAGCAGTGATCAGAGCATGGGTTTTGAGGAAGCATGCTCAAACTTAGAATCATTAGCCTCCTTTGATCATCCCACTGAAGGCCAGCTTGAAGAGCTCTATAGCTTGTAGTGCTGTGAAATTGGCATTTCCACCACTTTTCTCAGACCTTTCATTAATACAGTATGAATGCACTGAATGTCTGTGGGACAACAGATGCCTTCCTGCTATAATCCTTTAAAGTTACCTCACTTTTCCTTTTTTATGACTATTTTAATTTCAAGGAAGCAGAAATTTAACAAAAGCTTATTGAACAGAATTAAAGTCTTCATGTGTTTAATGAAGTGTGGTTTACTATTGCTGCCTCCCTAGGCCAGCTTGTTTTGTCTACTCTTCGGAGTGCTACCCTGTTAAGAAATCTAACACTTTGCAGTTGCCTGTTCATTTCATGTAACTTTGGCTATAAATTACCTTTAGCTCTATTACAAAGCTTTCAGAAGATAATCAGAAGAAAACAAGAGTCAGGAAGGAATAATACCAATTTGCTTTTATTCTATAAATCTGCTTTACTGCCAGCTAGCTGGGCATAGTGTCGGAAAAGAGATGAGTCCAAAGAGTGATAGAATTTCTGGTTGGGATTGCACAGGATTTAATTTAGTATAGTCAATCTCAAGGCCTTCCCCCACCACCATCAACATTAAGTCCTCTTGATGTTAGTAAAGAGAATTAGCAAAGAGAATCTTTGTTACTCAATATTTTTATAGCCATTTGCATCTTTCTTCAACCCAGTTTTATGTCTTTCCAGTGCCTTTAATAATTCTCATGATCACTCATTCATAGATCTTTCCTAACATTGCCTAGAGAGTCATAAAGTTTGTGGCACTGAACAATTACTTTAAAATTTATCATGTTGCAACAATTGCTGGCAATAAATGTTTGTGGTGGTAGGTGTTAAATTAGATACTATATCAGTGATTGGAGGTAATGAGATAAATGGAATGAGACAAAAAGGAAAGTTCACGAAAGTGATGGAACAGTTGAGTTTTGTAAAGGCTACTCATGGAATCCACTAAATTGCACAGACGCTTTGGTCATTGCTAGAGGCCATATGAAATAACAAGTTCGTATCTGCCTGTAATGTCACTTTCCAATTTCTCAACAAAAATTTGAGCATAGAATGGTGATAGCTTAGGCAGATTAAGATTTCCCCTGCCTCATTTTAGCTCAAGAAGTGGAATGCCTAACAAGGTAACAGAGAGGTATAAAGCTGTTTTGTCTCCTCCTGTTATCTTATGGAGGCAGACAAATGATCCCTTTTTGTACTCAGGACCAGTTCAATACAAAAGTCATGTATTGAGTGAGTACAAAAATATGATAGCTTAAAAGTAAAGAAAAAAGATAATAAAATCGCATTACATGTTATTAAAAAAAATCACATATTTGTATTTTGTGTGGAGTTGGAGTGTTGGCAGGTAAGGCTAAGTGAGGAATATTTGTCTCTTCTGAAGCCTTAGTGTATTCCCATTTAGACAATCAGTATTTAGGGAATGTTTTAGTTTTGTTGTGTAGGTACAAGTCTTTTGGCTGGTGGAACTGATACAGTCACCCCTTTTTTTCGTTGAAACATTTTTAAAGCACATACATTTATGAATGCCATACAATGTGGCGCTTTTCCTCCTTGTCCTAGCTGTAAATGTTTCATAAATGTGCCTTTTTCATTTTTAAGCAGCATGCTCTAGGACATTGCTGGTGCAAGAAACACTTATTTCTTGCAACTTGCAGTAAAATAATTTTCAGATAAAGTTGTATTCTGAAAGGATGTCTTTTTGGCACGCTTTCAAGGTAACTTTGACACTGATGAGTGTGTTGGTTGGCAGACCTGGTCACAATTCTGAATCACAAAATGTTGTTTATTTAAAAATTCTGTGAGGTTTAATTGTCAGGCTTCTGTTCACTTTTACATTTAATGTGCATAGCAAAGCCTGTGTGTGAAATTCCAGAAATGTATTCTAGAGCTTTCAGAGGAGAAATTCCGTGGGAAACATTTTCTTTCTTTTCTTTTACTTCTCTGTATTTAATTTTTTTTCTACTAAGTTCAGTTTCTGGAGCAGAGTTGAAAGCTGTTGCTTTTCAATAATTGTTTTGGCCATTTTGTTTACTATTCTGGAGAACTTTACAGATTATCTTGCAGGACATTCCTGCATGTTGCTGCATGAAATATTTTCTTAAATGGGAAGGACTGTCTTGTACTAGCAGTTTTCAAAGTTTTCTTTCTATGACACCTTTTTCCATCTTAATATTTGGTCCTATTTTAAATCCCATTTGTGCAAAATTAAAGACACCAACAATTAAGCAAAATGCTATTAATGCAGGAAATCCCATTCCACTGCCTTTCACATAGCATAAGCAGTACATGCTTTTGTAATTAGAGGGACAGGTATATTTATTATATATATGCCAACTTTTTCGAATTATTGACTGCTACCTTTTGAGCCTCATGGTCCAAGCAGTTTTTTACCCACCTTGTCTACCCAGACAGTCCATAGTGTGCCTTGGTGCTTGCTGCAGATGCAGCTTTGTCAGTCGCTATTGTGAACTCTTCTCTCAGTTTCTCATGTGATTTTATTTTCTAGAGAGGACCGTTCTAATCAACTTTTTTGAGGCTTCACTTTTCTGATACTTTAAAAAAAAATCACTAATATGCCATCAACAGTAGTTTCAGCACTGTTTCATGAGGGAGTACATGGTTGTCTCTTAATTAAAATACAAACAAGCAAGCAACCCCAAACAAATAGCAAAATATCCCCTCAAAAACCCCCAAAATACCCGCCCTTCATTTTCTGTATTTTGCTAGTTATTAGCCTTTGGGGAAACCACTTCTGACCTAAGGCACTCTTATAAATGTCATCTAAAAATAATAGAAAATAAAGGTTTCTACATAAATTCTATCAAAACAAAGATTTCCATTAAAACCACTTCATTTATATGCCTGCATTTTGTGAAGATCTAAATTTACTGGTATGGTTTCACAGACATTTGTGGTCCTAACTGCAGCCTTTAACATTAAGTACATGAATAAGTGTTTTCAAAACTGAGGCTGTAAATACTAAGCTGTTTCACAGGGAGAAATGTGTCTCATTGATGTGGTTTTTTGTTTGTTTGTTTTGAAGGATTTTGTAAATTTACAGTTCACATAAATACCTTATTAAGGTCGCGATTAACATACCAAGGCATTGCAACAGTGTTTTCTTATTTCGGAATGATCAAAATTAAGAGCACAGAATAATCTTCAAAGAACAAAAACTTGCACTACTTTTTGCTTATGCTGCCTTCAGAGAAATAAGACCTGCAAAATGAGGATCCCTTACTAAATACCAGACTTCCCCAGCTGCTGCATGCCTTCAATATTAATTTATTTCAGTACCTCTCAAAGGCATTGTTGGATATTTCATCTAAATAAGTGAAATATTTCCAGGAATATTTTTGGTCAGACTGCTCTCTGCCAGTGTTTTTGTCTCCTCTTCATCATTATCTTGTGCTGGAGTAGTTACATGGCTGATTTGATGTTGGGCTGCCGATGCAAGTGCAATCTGCCTTGTGTCCCACTGGCCCCTCTGGGAAATGGCAGTTGTGTTCACATGCAGCCTCCTGGAGACCATATGTTAGAAGATATTTCCATGTTGTTCAGCTAGCTGGCTAATTCTCATCTTTACTATTGATGTGTGCTGTTTCACAAGTGGCCACTTGAGAACTGAGCAAAGAAGAGTTAGGAATGTTGAAATAAGATCAGCAGATTTTTGTAGCAATGACTGTAGAACTGCTGTTAGGTCAAACTAAAATGTTCACTCAAGTTGAAGGGGGAAGAGAAAGAGGAGTAGGAGGCAAACCATCTTACAGCCAGAGTATTGTCATTGCCCTTTTCTTTTTGCGTAACAGGTTAGTTTAAAAATAACTGTTAATTCATGACTTTGGTAAATCAGATGCACTTGCATTCTTATTCTGTATATTTATGTATTGATTCTCAAAGATAATGTCCAGAAGGACATCAGTCCTTGGGGTGGAGTTAGTAATAGCCAGCAGCATTACTAGCTCATAGTCTTTAACTTTTTTCCTAAGTAATTGACCAGACTTCCCAAAAAAACAACATAAGATCAAGTGCTGCAGCTCTTTTACCTGGCATTCATTTTGCCAGCCCAGTTTCAGTTCCAGCAAAGTGAATTATACTGTTATTTCATTTGGCATTGAGAAGAAAGACTTTGAAAGTGCCTTCTTTACACAGGACATTAACATCAGTTCAGTTATGTCCTGATCTGTTGAAAATTGAGACCTGTGCTGCTTTTAATGCCAATTTCTACAGTACTTTAGACTCTGATGTTCAGGTCCTCTCCAGACTGCACTTCTGATAATCTTTGGATAATCCTTTGTAGCGATATAATAAAGTGTTTTTATACAAAACTAGAAGCTATGCTGGCATTAACCTGAATCATCTGAGAGGTTGAATTTTCCAGTGTTGGATCTGGCAAGACAAAGTTGGAATGCATATAATCTGCAACATCTGATTTACAATTGTGTACTTGTTTAGAATTTTAATATAGATTCATTATTAATTTTAATACTAACTAATAATGCCATCTAATGACATATTAATTTTATTTGAAGGCTGGAAACATATTAGGCAAAGTCCAATCTGCCTTATGTCATCTCTAAGCATATATCCTTTCTTTTGTGGAAATATTACTGTGGTCGGAAGTAGGATTTCATATGGAAAATAACAATTTTTAAGTGCTGTTGAGCCAGCCAGTAGGACCAGGACTATAAGAACTTCTGAAAAATGCCATCTGGAGCTCCTGAAGTCTGCCTCAGAAGTATTTGGCAGTTGACTTCATCAGGTCATTATGTCATTTTCAGATCAGTGGAGTGGAAGAAAACTGGAATTCTTCCAGAATTCTGTCTTTAGATTTGGAAACAGTATTTCTATGTGTTGCTTTTTTTTCTTCCAAAAGTAGTAAAGTAGGATAAAACTGTCAGATGTGACTGCCACTCTGGTAGAAGCTTGGTAAATATTAAAAGATGGATTTTTAAATTCCCCCCACTTAAACACGGTGACATACACAATAAATTATGGTCTTTGAAAGTGGAACACCATCTGAACATACTGTCAAAAAATTTTAGTGTAAATCTGTCACTAGCTTTGGTAATTTAGAAACAAGATTACAAGAAGAGATGGTGGCTGTTCCCTTCCCTTTCCCTTAAGGAGCTTGCATGGGATTTAGGAAACAGATCAGTTTCTAGCCTGAAGAGATTTTCCCAGGATTTTCAAACATCTCCAGTTTCCCATGAGGAAGGTGGCCCTTTGATGCTGCTGAAAGTGTGTAATGCTGACCTTCAGTTGAAGCAGGAGCCCAAAGTTGGCTGCGTAGTGGTGCAATCTGTGCCTCACTTAGCAAGCTTTAGGCAGTGCCCTCCCCGTGGGGAAGAACTCTTCAAAATAATCTGCTTTTCTCTCCAGTCTGGTGCTTAGTATGAGTGTACTGGGGACTGTGGGCACTGCAGTGCTTTAACCTACTTGAGTCAAGTGGGCTGTGCAAGAGTGCTTGTTGCAGCTTTGCACCACAGTGTTTGCTCTTTTTACCCCATTTCCGACGTGCCTGGAGTCCCTGTGGGCAGGAGCCGCTCTGCCCAGCTCACCAGGGAGCTGAGGCACAATCAGGAATTGCAGAATGAGTTGGCTGAGGCTGGATCCAGAGCAGAACAATACTATAGGGCTTGTAGCTAGAGCTTGTTTACAATCCATGGTCCAAGGAACAAGTCTTCATTTTTTTCTTTTTTTTTTTTCTTCTTCCCTTATATATTTAGAGTACTTTTGAACTTGTGCTTTTTGTGACTTGAAAGCTCAAAAAAAGATGAATTACTCCAGTATGCTTACCCTTGGAAGCTTCAGCTGCTGCGGAGCGAATGCCAGCCTGCCTGCTGATGGGCACATCTGTTACATTTTATCTGTTTTGTAATCCAAATCTTTCCGAGACCGTTTCTGTCCATATACAGTCAATCCAGTTGCGCCATTAGCGTTTGAGTACAGATGGCAAGTGTGCTCATAATAATCTTCCTGACTGTAACTTGGATTCTGTGAGACAAAGGCTGGCTCTTGCCATTTGCGAGCCTTGCAAGCACAGAACTGTTTTATTTTGTTAGACTTACTCTGGGCTTTGGGTAGATGTACTCTGAAAAAGTAGTTTTACTCTGAAGACCTTTTTACTTTGAAGATGCTGCTAATTCAGACTGTCTCATATTCCTGAGGAGTGCATGCCACTGGAGTTAATCATTATGAAGAATGTGTTATTCTGAGAGTAGTCCCCAGGGAGATTGCAGAAGCAGATTCTGTGCATCAGTGATACCTTGGTGAAAGCTGTAAGTTGTGAGAATGACTACAGAAACTGGAGACCTCAAAAGCAGTAGTGAGAATAAATATTTAGACTGGAACAGCTCTCAAATATTTTATACAGACTTTTAAAAAAAAGTGTATTTATATAACACAGCTATCAAAAATGCTGAATTCTTACCTATAGTCTGATGGAGAAAATGAGGTAACAGCAGAAAGTTACAATCCTGCCAGATTGCCCTTGTTAGAGCATAGGAACAGTACCAAAGCAATACAGGACGTAAGAATCCTATAATTAATCCTGAAATTTTGGGAGATTTTCTTCTGGGAGTTATTTAAATAACAAACAAAAAACAAAACCCAAAAAGCACGAGCAGTCCCATTATCTGATAGTAATGCAGCCAAAAGAGAAATGACATTTGCTGTCTAAAATATCTACTGAGTATAATTTGTCACTAGCAGCAGACATTAGTTAACACTGTAAGCACCGCTATGATTCTGACTCAATAGCACTTGTTTAAATACTGTAGCAGTAATTATACTAATGTATGTTACAAGCTGCAGCATAAAAGTGACTGATTATATGTCTTTTCTAGAGGAGATGAAAAGTGGAAGCATAATAGTTAATTATGACATAGACTCTTCATGGCTTGCACAGCTGTATTAAGAGAATGAAGACAGCTGCAAGAATAAGCTTCAAAAATAGTTTGCTTAGCTTGCCTGTTTCCTAACTACACACATGTCCTTCTGGAGGGAGGCACCTGGTATGAAAATGTTTCATCTTTGTAGCTCTTCAGAAAGCACTCCCAGCACCTTCTTGGTGGCTGCAGAAGCACCCAGATAGTGCTAATTTAAATTAAGAAATATGAAACACCAGTACACTTATATGTGTGTAGTAATTCTACATCCTGATATTTCCAAGTCCCAGAAATAGTTTAGTTTCACTGCATTTTTATATTTACTAGTAACAGGGATAGTTCTGTAGGAGGAAAGAAGGTGAACTTGTAGGAAAAATGACTAAAAACACCTTTCTGAAACAAAGACACGGTGAATAAACTTGGAGTGTTATTGTTTTATGAGCCATAAGTTGAAGTTGTTTGCCTTTGAAGGCAAAGGCTTTTTGATCTATATTCTGCTGTTGAGTAGATTTTTATCTTTCAAGAGAGATTAAAGTAGCTTAAATGAATCTGCTAAAACAATGGAAATCTACTTGAGGGGGGTCTTATTTCAGAAAATAGCATTTATCTGCAAAAAGTAGGATAGTAGAACTCTCCTTTTTTCTGTGTAAATTTGGTTAAATTAAAAAAAGTTTTAACCTCTGTTCTTAACTGAGAATATCTGTGATTTCCATGGTTCTTTCCATGTATAAAACTTAATTTGCACATGTAAGTGGAAAAGAGAAAATGAGTTTTAAGACTAAGTTTTAAAGCTGTGGTCTTACAAACCAGAAGTGTTTCAACTTGTAAAAATTGTTAATTACTGATTAAAATATTTATACTTATTTTCTTATTCATTCATTGGGAAAGGAAGAATAAAAAATGTTTGGTGAAAACATTTTCTAAATTACTTTTTTTTAATACAAAAAAGAAAGCAGGGACTTCTTTTTTCAAACTGACTTTTTTTTTTCCTTCCATTCACTTCAAGGTTTTTCAAAATTGAAAGGAGTGGTAAATCATAAACAATAAAGTAAGGAGAAAGAGTAAAGCTTCATATTTGTTAAGTAAGAAATTTAAACTCCGGCTTTTGGAAGTGGAAGTGGAAAGCATGAGTAATGGAATAAGAAAGAGTATAATTCAGGGAGAAAAAAGGCCTTTTATTTTAAATGCATGTATTGAAAAGTTTCACCACCACTGTAAGTGACTTACTGCATCTGATATTGAATTATGTTGTGTAAAAATGGTATTTTGTTCTAAAAAATCAAGAACCATGTCATGCTGGCTGGGTCTTATTCCCTGGTTGTCCTGTGCATGTTTGCATGATGGCACTCAGGAGGACCTGCTCCATGACTTTGCCTGGCGCTGAGGTTAGGTTGACAGGGCTGTAGTTCCCTGAATCCTCCTTTCGTCCCTTCCTGTAGATGATCATCACTTGGGCTATGTTTCTGTCAGCGTGGACAACCCTGACTAGCCAGGGCTGCTGGTAAATGATGGAATATAGCTTGATGGAATATAGCTTGTGTTCTGCCAGCTCACTTGTTACCCTTGGATGGATCCCATCTCATCCCATGGACTAGTGCATACCTCAGTGGCATAGCAGGTCTCTGACCATTCCCTCCTGGATTATGGGGACAACATTCTGGTCTCTGTCTTCCAGCTCAGGGCCTGGGTACTTGCTGTTGAAGTCTGAGGCAAAGAAGGCATTAATTACCTCAGACTTTTCTTCATCCTTTGTCTTTATATTTCTCCATGGGTCCATAAGAAATGAAGATTCTCCATTGCCCTTCTTTTGTTGCTAATATATTTGTAGATATACAGACACTGATATTTGATAACTTTATACTGAAGTTTACAAATATGCTCTTTACGAGACTAAAAAGAAAGTCATCAATGTCCTCTGCTTTCCATTTTTTTTCCTCTAAACTGTTCTTAATGCAGTGTTATTCTATGCATTTATTAGTACTGGAATTTTATTGGTTTTTATTTTGTTCAATTTTTCTACTGTGTTTAATAAGTATTTCCTTACTTCCTCACTTAATTTACCTAAAAATTGTGTTATGAATAGAAAAAATATGATTCTGTGTTAAAGCAACCAAATGGGAGACAAATTAGAGCTTTCATTTGCCTTAATGAACTAGGACTGCAGATTTAGATAAAACTTTGCCAAACCTTAGAAGAGAATAAGATAATCAGCTTTTATATAGTGCTGTTATGTATGCGTGGATCAAAATATAAAAGTTAAATGCAATGAATAGTGAATTTATAGGGAGAAAAGAAGCCACAGAACTGCTACAGTATATTTTGTCATTGAATGAATAACTTGATAAGGCAGCTGGTATTCAGCTTTAAGAGTCAAGAACTGAGTTTGACTGAGGGCTCTTTTTGACTTTAGTTAGCAAGGCATAGCAGCTGACTTAATTTTTTTTCCAGTGAACTGATCTCACAGACATTAATAGTATAAGCATTTTCTGTGTATAAGTAAAAGGAGGCTTAAATAGAAGCACATATTTGCAGCTGTTTTACACAACATCTGGATTTCATCCACGTTACCAGCTGTAATGTACATGGAATAAAACAGGGAAAGAGAAGAGAAGGATTCCAGTAGGTTGTGTCATAAAATGACTATGACTAACTTAAACATTTAGGTACTAATAATAATACAGTACTCTGGAATTAAGGAAAAAAGCAAACATCTACCTGCTCTCACCCCCAGTAGTGATAATAATAGATGACAATGATAAAGGGGGATGAAATGAATTTCTGGTGTTCCCATGTTAAGGTAGTAGTAAAATCTAGACTTTAAAGGTGAACTGATTAGTGCATTTTAAAAAGCTGTTAAATGGGTTTGCTTTAGCTTTGGAGGTCATTAAATGTTTTCAGGGGTTTGGAGGGTGGGGTTTTTTTTAGTGTTTTTTTTTTCTTCTTTGACTTAAGATAAATTCCATTGTACTAAAGGTGTAAGATTTTATTATGTTAACAATATAAGACTGGTCTTCCAGCCCAGACTGGTTGGTAATATGAGCCTTGTGAAAACATAATTACATGCTCTGCTGGAAAAGGGGATGGGGTTCTCATCATCTTTCAGGATTTATCTCCGTGGGTAGACAGGCACAGTAAGTATTTATCATTAGTTGCTTTTTTTATTTATAAGTGTTATTTTAACTCCTACCTTTTCATATCAATACACAATTGTTTTGGCTTGTAACCAGAATTCGAATAAATACTATTAAAAGGAAGTTTAGAACACAAATGAGGAAGTGGCTTTTGCTTTCCTCGTCATACAGTAACTGTAAAAGATTTAGGGGATGGATAAAACAAGTCCTTGGGACATTTAATTGGGAATTGCCAATAAGTACTGATGTTGCTCAATATTTATGTGGCACTATTTTCTAGTAGTACTAACAAAAACTTGTTCTGTGAAGGGATTTATTAGAATTGAAAACAAAAAGAGCTATAACTAAGTGCCTTTAGTGAGACCCAGAATATTTTCTTTGTGAATGTCTTTGGGCTACGCTGTGAGTAGATACCCAGATTTGCCAACTTCTGATCCCTAGTAATCCCATCCTGCACCAGGCGTTAGCACTCGAGTGATGTGTGCTTGGGAATGCTGTGTGTCTCCTTGGGCAGGAAGGTGGTTTTGTTATCAGCTTGAATTTTAACAGCAGTCACAAGGAAAGCAAGTGATTTTGCAAATGGATAAAGTGGGTTTACTGTTGTCTGCAGGATGTACCAGGAAATGGAATGAAAACCCAGTCTTCCAGCTGTTGGGGGTTGGAGGGAGCTGTATATGAAGAATTGCCAAAATAAAGAAAGAAACTGCTTCTAGCCCTTTTATTAATCTATACTATTTTTACTTTACAAAGGTTACTTTGTTTCAATTGGGCTTTTGCCTAACATTTTCCTAGACCAGTCTCTAGAAGTAGTGTGAGTAATAAGCAGCACTGGACAAAGTGCAAATGCAGAACCTTGTGGAAACTTCCAGTGCTTGTGGGAAGTCTCCTAAAGGAAGTCTTATCAGTACAGCAAGTGTCTGAAATGCCCTAATACACCTTCATTCTTCTATCTGTTCTCTCACAGTTAAGTACCATTCTTTTAGTGGGTTAGATGATTATGGTGTGGAAAACTGCACCCAGAACAGCTGAAATACTCTGAGCCTGAGAGAATGAATACCTGTGTCAAGGAGGGGCTGATATACTCTGAGCTTGAGGGAATGAATACCTTGTCAAGGAGTTCTGTTGACTCCAGCCAGCAAACTTAGAGGAATTGCTTTCTACCAGTGTGTGAAAAGGAAGATACTGATGAGATTATTAGTGGCTCTCTGATGGTATGCATAGATGGTGTCGCTAAGGGATGGGAGCTACCTTAAAGCCAGAATTCCCCTGAAGTGCAGCTGTGCCAAACTTGACTCCAGTGAGGATGGCAGAGAAAGCAGCAGGAGCAGTGCTGTCCCAGGGCTGGCCTCGCTTTCCACACCCCACGGAATCTCCGCTGTGGGGATTCTCACAGCTGCAGTAAGCTGTGGTGGAATGATGATACAAATGGGAAATCCAGCCTGTGGGAGGAGAAGGGGGCACTTTGTGTTCTCCCGATGCATGGAATCACTTGGACTGCTGGAGGTGAGATTTTTTTTTCCCATTCTTTTTGTTTCTCCTAAAGTCTTTTTAACATCTCTCAAAGTCCCTGCTGAACTGGAGCATATTTTTGACATTTCCATACCAAGACTGGTTAGTCCTGATCTGAGGACATCCTTGGGTTGCAATTTGGAAGATCCCTGGAAATGTGCTAGTCTGAATCTGGCACATTTTTAATTTCTATCCTTAATTGCTTTTTCTGCTA
Source organism: Grantiella picta (assembly GCA_013397955.1). Classification (NCBI taxonomy): domain Eukaryota; kingdom Metazoa; phylum Chordata; class Aves; order Passeriformes; family Meliphagidae; genus Grantiella; species Grantiella picta. The sequence goes on from VZRM01003969.1 coordinate 658,961, forward strand.
GTAATGATTCTAATGGTATAGACTCATTTTAATACAGTTGTTAGTACTCTTGATATCATGTATACCTCTGATATTTGATATATTTCACGTTCATCCCTTCTGAAGTGGGCACAAAGACATTCATCTTTATTAGTTTTAGGCCTGCAGCATCAAAGATAGCAGAAACAGTTTCTGCTCTCCTCTTCCAATTTGGTAGAACAAGAATCTTCCAGAGGCAAATGTGCATTCCCATGAGCTGAGGGTATGTGATCACTTTAGCCTTCATCAGATTTGGCCGATTTCAAAATGAGATGATGACTTATTTTGTTGTTGTGCCTTTTAATTATTTTCTAATTTTGCCTTGTGCTATGAACTTCCTGGGTCTTACAAGTAGATTTGATGTTACTTCCAGAAGTGCACTTAGCAGTAATTAGACATATCATAAAAAAATTAAAATATTAGGATGAGATCCCCATCCAAGAAAACTTTTTTTTGGGTAAACAACAGTGTGAAATCTGAAAAGACTTCACAGAGCTACTTCTGCTGAACTGTGAAGTAACAAATATTATTAAGTGATGGAAGAATTTATATTTTTTCACCAGTTCTTCAATAAATGCCTGTATATGGATGCATGTGGTTTGTCTTTGCAGCAATGTAACTCATAATGCCTCCTGCTTTTTATCTAAGAATCTTTAAATACTTTAGGTGAAAGTTCTGTACATAAGTATTTTTAAAAAATTATAATTAAAGCCGTCATTTCTTTGTATCATGTGTATCCTGCTGATAGTCTAAAAAGAGTTAGTCTAATTACTTTTAACAGAGTGAGCTTTAATTATCTCTAAAATATGTAAAATAATGAATTTGAAACCAGAATAAAGATAGCACCCTATGAAGGAAAGCGTATCTGTTAACAAGTCTGTGTTTGTTAGCTTTAAAAAAGAAAATGTTTTAAAGTGGGGTTTTTAGTAGTGCTCATTTCTAGGGCTGTTCTTTGAACAGTAACACCTCAAATTAAAGATTATTTTGAAAACTTTTCTCAATGCAGAGAATCTACTAAACTTGCAGTGAAATCAACTGTTTCGGTAGCATTCAGTTCTGTGCAAGTAGGTGATACTGTGAAATATCAATACTCCTTTTTCTGCTTCTTCTGAAGACCTAAACCTAAGTGAGGTGAGTTTATGATATCTCTGGATTTAAAAATTCCTCACCCTTGCTTTTTTGAGCATACTAAAAAAATTGCACATTATGCTCATGTTTTAAATCTGAGAGAATGATGTTCTCAGAAGTTAACTCCTTCACTCTGAGACTATAAATCCAAATTGTGTTAATTTAAATTGCAACCAGTAAGAGGTAAATCAATTACTTCCCTCAAATCCAGTCAGTGAGGAAGGAGTCCTAAAAGAGTAAAATCAACAGTCATCCAGAGAGATTTACCAGTCTGATAATGTAACTTGTCTGCTTTTACAGAAGAGCAAGACTGTTCAATGTATTTAGTTCCTGAAATATTTTAAATATGTTAATATGCTGTTTAAGAAAAAACAAAACAACCAGGAACTGAAACAACAAGACCGCCCCCACCCCCCTAAAGGCTAAACATATTCTCACTTGATTTTTATTCAGCAGTGTTTGGTTCTTATTCAGCTTCATAGTGGAGGTAGTCAACATTTGGCATCTGGTGCTTCATATTTCTTTATAGCAGTGATGCTTTGATGTGCAGATAATACTTTACCTCTGCCCTATTATAATCTTAACTTCAAGCTTTCAATTTCAAACAGAACAGCTGCCATAGCACTTTCGACCTTTCTACTCATTATTTTCTTTAATTGTGCAAGATTTCAATGAAACAGACTTCTGCTAAGGTGCCTAGAAATAAGAAAATATGATCATGGCTAAAAATTCCAGTAAGCAATTAATTAACAAACATCAGATTAGTATTAAGCATTCTATGTGTCTAGAATTCTTTTTCATGCAATGTTATGGGGGACTGAGTAAACAAAATTATGGACCATAATTTGTATTCAAAGTTTGTAGACACCGATATTGCTAAAATTCTGCAGAGGGAAACTGATTAGATAGGAAAAATATTTACTTTCTTCTTCAGCCATCATCTATAAGATATATATGTTTAGTTATTGCAGAGTGTTTATCACCAAGTGATTCAGACATCCCACTAATTGCAGTGCTGGATTAGATTATGCATGTATTAATTGTTTTGTTCCTTCTAATTTGCATGAATGCATAAGATTGAGGGCTTGATACTCCTATCTTGTTTGTTTTGCAATTGAATTACTAGCTTCACCTACTAGTGTTGAAGCTGTTGATAAATGCCTTCTATTGGGGATGCATTGGAATTCTTAGGCATAAAATTATACATGAAGTATGCATCAAGATGTGAATCTTTATAAAAGTTGTTTTCTTTCATATAGTAACTCACTGCTATGCCCTGGAGAAATGCAGTGCCTTAATATAAGGCACAATTTCATTTAATTGAAATTGCTATACTTTTATTCTATTTTAAAATATATATAACTTACAATCACAGCATGGGACTTAACACTTGAGTCATTCTGTAGTGACTCCAAATGTAACTAGGGGAAAATGCTTTCTATTTAACTTGTTCTAGCAATAGAGTTCTGGGATTTAATTTCCTTCTTATCTTGAGACTCATGTGATGTGATTTGAACTTTGAATTCAACTTGTCCAAACTGCACTTAAGAAATGCAGTTCTGTGCCTGTGAAATTAATAGTTCTACATTTCTCACCAGGGAGTTCAAATGACAATACAAACTCAGCCAAAACTGGCATCCAAAACCCCTTCCAAAAAGTAAGTGAAGAGACTGGAAAGTGGTTTTCATCAAGTATCCTAACCTAGTTTGTTGTTCACCTAGGATGAATTATCAGGAAAGCAGGTCTTATTTATCGGTGGACAGATGAACTTCCATCACACGTCAGTATCTGTTCTACCACTGACTCTTAAGGCAAAGCCTATTTGTCCAGACTGAAGCCAACCCACTTGGGCAGTATTCAGACTTCCCTGCTAAGGCTCTGCTTTCCTTTTCTAGTTTGCATGTTCTCCAAAACTGCAGGGCCACTGTAACCAAAATGCATTTTTACCATTGATTTACCCCAACTCTCCCATATGCCTATCTGTGTTCCCAAAGAATTTGAAGAATACTGAAGGGTGGTGTGGATGGTTTGGAAAGGGTTAATGCTTTTAGAAAGGTAAAGTGACAGATCTGGCTGCATACTGATCCTGAGTGACAGTGAGGATAAGACTTGTGGAAAGCAGCATAGCTCTCATGCTGGATTTCAAAATGAACAGTAGCTTTTGATGCAATGCTGATTGGGCAAATTATGTGAAAGGAATATATCTCTGTACAGCATTGCCAAGACCCTTGGGGAGATCACAGACAGTTTTAAAAGTTTTAAAGTTTTAAAGCTTATTCTCTCTTAAAAAGGTTGACAAATGGGAAGCTTATCTAAAACTGGAGATATTGGAGTGCCTTAAGAGTTTCAAATGTCACTTTTCATATTATAATTGTGAAGCTTTTTTCAGGTGAACCTGTATAGGGCTTCTTGATTTTGGGTTAAACATAACTCTGTGAGAAGATTTTTTATATTAAAGATAGCAGAAAAAAATATTAAATGGTGTAGTGATAAAAGCTTGAGCTTCATGTGTGAAAAAATAATAAATTATATGTGATAAATAAAGTCATAAGTTAATAAGTGAAATAAGGTGACCATTGGCAGGTCTGGGGAACGAAGCCTAAATCAGTATATCAATAGGTTTCTGAAGACTGCAGCATTGCATATAATCTTTTCTGCAGCATAAATCATGACTATGATAGTGCAGGGGCCCTGCTGTCAGTCCTCCTCAAAGACACCTGCTATACTAGATTAGCAAAAGGGTCTTTTGGAAGTCTTTTTACATAAATTAGCTTGTGTAATACACTAGCCTGTAGGATACAAATCTCTTATGGATGTCTTATTATGCCTTTATGGTCTTTGGAAAAATACAAAGGTCACAGGAAAGTAAGGATGAATCTTTTGCAAATGTGATGTTATTGTTCATCTGACTTCCCTAAAGAGTGAAGGCTCAATGATCGGTTAGGCTTGTGCCACTTGCAATTACATGAAAATGCATGTGTTTTACTTATTTAGAGAGAATGGCAAGAGTTTTCTCTCTCTGAAGCTGGAAAATGTCTCTGTCCTAAGAAAATTCTCATCAGTTTGTCTAAATAGCAGATACTTACACTGTGGCCTGTTTGTAAAACAGATCCTTGGTTTTCACATATACATGAGTTCAATAGCCAGCAGGATTAGAAATGCATGGTAACAGAGTTGTAAAAAGTATTATTCCTCCATATGGTGATTTTATACTGCATGAAACTTTCTCATTTTATTCTTGTAGAAAGACAGACTGTCTGCTGTAGCTGGACTTGTGTTTCCTTTCTGAGTTTCTTCTAGACATGCAAATCCTGTTATGGAAGAGTACTTTTCTAGTTGAATGATTTAACCTTCCATGCAAAGATACTAGAAATGAGTTTCAAGCTTGATTTTGTACTGAGTTCTGTCTGCCTGAAGGATTTCCAGTTCAACAGTTACATTGCTTTCATCTCTGCAGATCTGTATTGATAGTGCATGACCACTTTCTGCTAAATCATCCTCTAGAAATCAAATTTTAATAAGGTGAAGACATCATATTATTCCAAAAGCTTTGTTTTAACAGGCTAACACCAGTTAAATTTTTTTTTTTTTTGCTTAAATGGACATTAAAAACATAATGGTTTTTGTCTCCAAATTTGGAAGTATAGTGTAGTCCAGTGCAGAAAATACATAAAGAGATGATGATTTCTCTATAAGACCTTCTTTGTTTCTCTTGCCTTTTAAACACAAGGATATAGTGGAGGTGCATATTGGGTATATATGAGATAAACCTTGAAAAACTTTCAGCTGGCTTTTGGAGTTCCCAGTAGCAATATCACTTCTGTACTAAGAGTTTTGCTAAAGGACCCTCTGCATTTTTGACAGTGCACTGAGTGCCACAGGTATGACTTGCTCTGTAGCTAAAACTACCCCTACGTGTGCTGCCATCACACCTTCAATTGTAGTGCACAAACCCTTAAATCTCTGGATTTCTTTTATGTCCCGTCTTACATGACTTCTTCACTGTAATTTTCTGACTGAAAGTGTTAGCAGTAATGCTTTTCAAAATGGTCTCGGGCAGCACTGTCTTTTAAGAACTTAGAATATGACTGATGACCTTCATAAATGTTTGAATTGCTATATTTATAACATACTCTGCTGTGTGAGGAATTAAAAAATAAAGTCCATACAAATAGCAAAACAATGCAAACAGCAAATTAAAGCATTTCAGGGTTGGTATTTCTAAAGATTAGTGTAGTAGTTTTATCTTTTCTTCTTTCCACCTCTTGAAAAATGGTCAGGCTGGGGTTATTTTTTTCATTCTGAATAATACCTAAAATGAGCAAGAGCTGTTTAACACATACTGTATCCATAGAGTCTATTTATTCAGACTGAATTCCACATGGACCATGGATAATCTTTTTCCCAAATGTTTACTAGTATCTGCTCTTAAAATGTGCTGCACAATATAAACTGAAGGAACCATAAAGAAAAGGGGCATAATAAAATTAAGCCTAGCTTTACAGCAAAGTCTGACTTAAGATCAAGAAGTGAAAATTTCAAATGGTTTGGATTTTAAAGAATTTTTTCTATAAGGGATGTGTATCCCATGCATTTTAAAGCATATGAAGAGCCATGGCTACTATTAGAAAATGAGCTACAAGTAGTTTTTAAAATATAGGATTGAAACTAATGCTTTTAATGGAGATGAAAGGAAATCCAGGTTCATTTCACTGTTTTGTTGAAGTTATCTTCTTGCATTTGTAACCACTCTGTGCCATGCACAGTCTGGAAAATCAGGGTAATTCTGCTCTGTTTCCCTGTCCCTTCCTATCTCGGCTGGTATGTACAGCTTTTCAAGACAGACTGACTGATACTGGGTGGGCATGTGTGTGGTCTCCAGCACTAACAAAGCTAATTTTGGATGTAGCTTGTAAGTGCTGTTGTAATAAAATTGAAAACAAATTGGAAGTGCTGGGCTTGAGCATTTATATGTGATGAGTTTTTACATTCACTTCAGTTTCTGTGTTTGCTGTAGATACTATTTATAGTTACACTTCCTGTTGATGTTTGCTTGCATTTAAGAATTATGTTTTTCAAAACTTTTCTAAATAAGTTCCCATAGGAAAAAGGAGACAACTATTTTTAGTGGCAGAATTGGAAAGATTACAGATTAGAAAATACTAATATTTCTTCTCCCAAACCTCCCAAACATGTAATATTTTAAAAATACTTTTTTAAAATTTAAGAAGTAAATAAATAACTTTTTTACCTCTTGGTAGGTATAAATATCTCCAGCTGGGCAAACCTTTTCCTGGTTTACTGTTTGTACTTGCTTCCTGGTCTCTCTCAGCATTCAGTCTTACTGCAGGTCTTTTCTACTGACATTTTTCATACATAGCAAGTTATACTCCTTCAAGGAGACTTGCAATTTCTTCTGTCCCCCACCATTTAATCATGTATTTGTTAAAACCTGGGTGAGTAGCTTTCAAAAGCCTTTCCCTTCCCGAGTTTTGTTATCATATAGGAATGCCCATTTTGCTGGCTCATTATGAAAGAAGAGTGAACCTGATGCTGTGGCCTTCCACAAGCTGTACCTGGAAAATGGATCCATCACTGTATTCTGTTAGGTTTTGTTTCTACTTCAACGATTTTCAATATCTATCAACATCATTTTGCACAGAGGGACTTGTGAGTGGAGATAATGAAAAACACTTCCCCCTTCCGTGAGGGAAGAGAAAATAAGAAACAGAAAACATAAAAAATATTATGCAGCAGATTGATGCTCTGGAATATATATATATATGTATACACAGTAGAAAGGAAAAATATTAAGAGTGGTCTTGTTGTAGGAAGCTGAGGAAGTCATGAAGAGCTCATGCTATTGATGAGTGAAGGCCAGGTATCCAGGCTGATTACGTTTATGGTCTGCCCTGGATACTACTGATCATTTACTGTCTCCCAAGCCTTGTAATGGTAGGGTGAGAGATCTCCTCAGAATGATGGGTTTTATCTTGTTTTGCTTTTCCTCTCCTCTCTCTCTTTCCCACTCTTTCTCCTTCTCTTTTGTTATGGCTTTGTTTTTGTCATCACACTTTTAGATACTGCCGTGACATTCAGAGACCACACTGCAAATGTGAATTAATTGTAAATCAATCAAAGTAAAGAAAAATGGGAATGAAATTAACTATAATATAGGGTCTTTAAAACTTCTAAAACACCTGCTGGAAATTTGATATCGTTTCCTCTTTACATCTTTGCACCTCCAGAAAAAAATAACAATTCTGGATTAACTTGTTAAATATATTAATAATATTGGTTATAGGAAGAGACCAGAATTTTCTTTCCTTAAGTTTTTCTATCTGAGGTGTTTTTCTATCAGAGGTGACTCCAGTCACTCAGGCTTGAGGACAGAGACAGAGAGCAATCCTTGACTGGAGTCTGTATGTTATGTGATAGTTACTCTATAATAATTTTATTAGGAAAAAAACCACTGAGACAAGAACAAATGTGGAAAAAAATATCAAAATTATGAGATTGGTATGTATTATCTCATAAGAGAAAAGAAGGATGTTGCTATAATAACTTAAACTGCTAATTGTCATAATGCAGAGCTCTTTATTAATTTTTGAATGACCGGAATATGTATTTGTCTCATGAATATGCAATGTACTAATGATCCTATTTATTTCAGGAGAAAGAAAGCAGATCATATTATTAACAGTCCATTATAAAATATCTCTATCAGGTTTATGTATTTAGTATAGATGGAATTCCTTTCATATTCAAGTCAGCAGGGGCTTTAATATCAATTCCAGTGTAGCCAAGGCTTTACCTGTGGACGTTGGAATTAATGCTTATTGAAGCACTCTAGAATAATTAGATCTTTGAGCATGTGATAACAGCAAAAAGTTACTTCATCTAACATTTAGCAAAAGGAATTCTTTGTCTTGGCTAAAATGTAGTATTTATCTAGTTTTAAAAGATATTCAGAAGTTCAGAACCAAGACTGCCTTCCAAAATAATTTTGTCTGAAAACAGGTCTCAATAGAGGTTACTTTAAATGCAAGAAGATTTACTGTGCAGGAAAAAACCAACCAAACAAAAAAACCACCAATAAACCCCACCAAAAAAACTCCCCTGTTTCTTTGCCATTCTCTTCTTTGAACAGAAGCCAGAGCACTAGGCAAAGTGCTGGCAGAATACTTGAAGGTTATAAAATATAAGCTTGTAAAGTAAAAGTAGAAATTAATTTTTCTTTCTTGATGCAATTTGGAATCAAAAAAGGTTTGTAACTTTCTGATTAGTCATTATTATCTTCGGCAAGACATGAAGTCACATAGCTGTTTGGAAACTTTATTAAATCTGTTACTGCAGTTCCATGCTCTGTCCCCCATCGATGTCTTCCCCCCTTGTACCCCTCTATCCTCCCTTTCTTTTTCTTCCTTTTGTCCTTTCCTGTTGGGACAGCTGCCAAAACTGAGGGTTCCTGAAGATCAATTAGAAAGCTTTTTCATCTCTGCTCACTTCATCTGTGCTCAGTCCTTAACATAATGTGAAAGGCAGAAAGACCTCTAGCCAGCAGTCAAACAGTGTATGATATTCAGTGCCTAAGGTAACAGTAAAAGTTTGAACTGAAAATAGTAACTGAATAAAAAAGGAACAGGTTAAATTGTAGAATTAAAAAAAAAACAAAAACCACCAAACAAATACAGTTCTATACATTCATCTTGAGTTGTGTGAACTAGAATTTTCTCACATGCCTTTCCAAGTGTGTGAGCTAAGTATGTGTCAGAGGGAGGAGTAATGTAAACAACACGTAATATTTCTCTTACATGTTTCTACTTTGTTACTTTATATCCATATAATACTTTATAAATTCTATTTGTTACATTTCTAATTTTGGTTAACAAGTAACTGCAAATTAGCAGATTTCTAGTTAGAAGTTGAATTTATGCTGTGATAGTTGACAGATCACATGTGTATATTGTGTGGGTGTGTACACTATGGGTAGTACTCATCTCTCTCTCTAATTTCTTACTAAGACCTGAAGATCATGTCAAGACCTAAAATAGATAGCTCTATCATAGTAGCAGCTGAAAATGGAAAAATCCACAGAAGATCTGTCTCAAGAAGTGTATCCCAGAAGAGCCACAGACCATGCTTCTTAGGAAAGCTCTCTTAGGAGATACAGCAAGTCAGTATTGTTTTCTTTAGTACTGGAAAAGTTGATGATGAAAGCAAAACCTGTGTGCTTCTAAAACATTTCTTGTCCTACTTGGGGCACAGTATTTGGGAAGAATAGACTGCTTGCTTAGGTAGGTTGAAAATTGGCCGGATGGCCCGGCTTGAAGGCTCAGCTAGCTGGTGGCAGGTGGTGATGGGCAGTGAGGAGTCTGGGCTTGTTTTGTCTGAGGAAGAGAAGGCTGGGAGGCAGCCATAGCAGGGCCACAATTGTCTAAAGAGCACTTGCAAGGGATGTCCAATTGAAACTCTTCCTGGTAGAAGGAGCAGGGTATAACACCGGAACAAATCCTGGAAAAAAAAAAAAAAAGCCAAACACCCACACAAAACAAAACAACAACACCACACCCCCCCCCCCCCAAACAAACCTAACACCAAACCCAGCAAAACCACACCCTCCCCCCCAAAAAAACCAAACCAAAACAAAAAAACCCACAAAAAACTAAAAAAAATCATGGCTAAAAACCTGCAGCTTGAGACAGTCAAACATTTTCCTGAACATTAGGAAAAGCATCTTACATAGAGTGGTAATGCAGCACTGGAACAAGTTATCCCAAGGCATTGTGGAATTTCCATCTGTGAGGGGCTTTGAGTATTGTCTAGAAAATGCCAACTCTCCAGTGAATGTGCTGCTCTGGTGTGAGTGGGAACTGTAACCTAAGCAGAGTTGGGACTGGAGGTCTCCAGCAGTCTCTGAATAGCAGCGTTTGTATGATTTTGAGTGACTTTGCTCTGATAGCCATTTTATGTGCAAACAATGTAGAACAGAGGTATTTGTCTTCAATTTTCTGCCAATAACAGATGATTTTCCAGTTTTCCATTTGTGCCTGGCAAAAGAGTTAAATTTCTTTTGACTGTTGTATTCAGATAATAGCTAAGAAATGCCTGGAGGCAACTGAATCAGAGACAGGAGAGAAAGAGGTACCCCTGTATGCCTGGAGTTACTACTTTTGAAAGCAGGCTTACTGCTTCTTGAAAGTCTGGTGAAAGAGGAAGAAAAAGCATGTCATGTTACATTTCAAAGAATTTCTTCTACAAAGTCTCAGTTTCTGTACAGATGGTTGTGTTGTAGAAATTATATGGGAATGCTGTCTGTTTATCCTTTCAATTAATTATAAAACCCTGCTTCCCTCTGAAGTTCTGTGGTAATGATCAATTAGTTACTGTCATCTTTTGTTTCTGTTTTAAACCAGAAAATTCATAAACTGCAACATTGCTGAAGATCTGAAAAATATCTAATGTTTATTGGTAAATATTTGAATTTGGCTTTATTTTTTTAAGCAGTGATACTGACACTTGAGCTTATGTTGTTTCTGAAATCCTAAAAGTTGTTTTTCATAATTTAGAGCTATTTGGTTAATTTCAATTAATTTCATAATTGAAATTAATCAAATAATATATATTAAGACTGTGTGATTAGCAGTAATGTTGTCCTGTTGTGAAATAAGTGTAGTTTTAGCAAAAGGATTTAAAAATTAATTTTACCAGTACTGTCTGACCTTTTAAGTGACTTAGTGCTGAGGTCATTATTCCACCCATGGTGCTCCTGTCTTCTGCAGTTCCTCGTCTGTCTCCTGAACTGCATGCAATTTGTCTGAGTTTTAACCATGACCCTTGCTAAAATGTAGAGATTACAACGTACTAAGAAAGAGGTATTTGCTATATTTAAAAAGTGTCAGCACTGATCTTTGTGAAATGTGTTGTGCCCATGGGGGAAGAGACTTACTTTGAAGTAGGCAGGAATGAGCTTGTCTAGTCGGTGGGTTTAATTTCAATTTACAGTGGCATCTGCTGATCTGTTTGGTGATACTGTGGTTTTTCATCTGCATTGCTACGTTGGTAGAAGGGTTAGGCACTGCCGTGCTTTCAGAATGCCTGGAATCTTGTAACTTTCAGGGGCAGACCTTCTGCATTGATGGATATATAAATCTGGTGATAGCATCTTGTACCACATCAAAGACGACTGTGGCGACTCATTCTCAACTTCAGGCTATGTTAATGCGTGCTGTCCTTTCCTAATAAGAGTAACCATGTCACATCTCTGGGTCAGCTCAGGGATTTTTCCTGTCTAGTTTGACTCATTCCCAGGGCTTTCTCCTGAAGGGGATCTCAGTTGCTCATCATCTGCTGAAGCTTTTTACGGAAGATGCAAATACATTGTTTTGGTCCTTGTCTATCCCCATTTTCCTAGTGTGGTATTGTTGTCTCCTGGCTGGGATGGTGCCTCATCTACCTCAGTCCTTGCCTAAACTGATGCTTTAGAGTTATTCAATGCTGTTTGTACAGTAATAATTTTTTTTTTTTTTTTNAGAGGCATTAAAGTGAGGGTGAGGAGGGTGGTTGTTCATAGAAAGGCAGACAGACCACAACAGCTATGTGTATAGCTTTGGAGTTCTACAGCTGACTGCTCTAAATCTTGAGCGAGCTTGTTACTGTCTTTTAAGTGTAACTTGGACTTATTTATACCTAAAATAAGGTCAGAAATTGCCAAGTCATTCCACAAAGAAGAGAGACCGTAGTCTCAGCCAGGTACAGTTAGCTGTGCTTTTCACAGAGTCTGCTCAAAGAAATTTTCAGAACATGTACGAACTCTGTAGGAAAAGGATACTTTTTTGAGGTACACTGGTACAATTTATGTAGAACAGAGAAAAAGGAATATTGCAGCTTATCTGAAGAGAAGTAACAAGCTTCATTCTCCAGTGATAGCAATTACTTGCCTTTGTAGTCATACAAAATAATTCTTTTGTAAGAGAAGAAATTCCACTGTGTGAAAGCAAATATTTGAAATGGAGCAAGTGGTGTGTGTGGGAATTTGATACATTCTTGTAACATTGTTATGTCTAAAGCAAACAGATACTTTTCCATTACAAATTGAGGAGCTTGAAGGTACTGGAGATGCAGTTTGCTAAATTAGTAGATATCTCTTAATTTCTTTCCCCCTTTTTATTGATTTCTCATTTGATATGCCTGGACTATTTACAGTCCTTACTTGCAGTGCTGTTGTTGTCAGTGCCCTGATGATGCAAAAGAAAACATTTTTTAATATGTTGAGAAATATATAATGGTTTGTAATTCTGTCTGTGTTTTTAAAGAGGAAACGTACCACTAAGTATAGTGTCATAAGATACCACACGTTGACATGTTTATCTGAAATGGTGGTCCTTTGAATATTTTGGAAATAGCACTCTGGTGTACTAATCTCTGGGAAAGTAATTTTTATTATTGTTGGCTCCTGTGTTTAGCATGCAGCTCTCAGCTGACAGACTGTAGATTATAGAAAAATGCTTGTGACTCAGCTAACAAAACCCCAATGCAGTATCTAAATTAGGAATACTGGTTTTGTGCCTTTTTTTCTTGTTACTGCATGCTGTCCTCTCTTACTGCAGTCAGTACTTTGCAAGGGTGTGTGGATACTGGCAAGAACAAACTCCATTAGTTTTATATAAGAAGCCATTCTACTTAAAAGAAAATTCATCATTTTCATACCAAAAGTAGAAGGCAAAAGTCGAGAAGAATAGAAGGCAAAAGTTCATCAGACTTTAAATTATATTTAAGTATAGACTAATTCTTTTAAAATAGTAATGCAGTCTCTGTGGCCTTCATTTCTGACTCTATATTCATTTAACTGTTGACCTTTATATGTGGCTATAATGAGGTACAATTGCAGTGTGTATTTTCATAGTAGACTGATTTTATAACTTCAAATGAATGTTCATCAAAATGCTGGTTATAAAAAAAAGTCAGAAAAATAAGGTAAAATATGTAACTGTGAAAAACAATGAATAGCTGAAAAGAAAGTAAGGTTAACTCTCCAGTGCAAAACTACAACTTTGTTTTGTTGTAAAAGTTATTAATAGGTACCTCACAGAATTTCTCTAATTTACTGAGTGAAATGTTAATCTCACCATGTGCAGGTTTTAGAGAAAGATGAAAATAATAAAAGTCATGTGCTATAACTAAAAGAGATGTTTTTCATTTGATATGCTATAGGAAATAAATTTTGTAGTTTAGAGATCTCATCATGGTATGTCACAATGTTAATATGTATCCAGATTAGGTTAACACTGGGGGGTTTTTTTTCAGCTAAATACCCAACATGTGCTCATTCCAGCAGTTGAATATGCATTCTTGTACCTATTGAACACTTGAGAATGAGGTTTCTTGAGTTACTGTGAAGATAATTCTCGGGTCTCTGAAAGTCATGGCTGCTGCATGCCAAATGTGTCCTTTTCTTTTGGTTAACTCCTTGTATTTATGAATCCGTCACCTGAAGAGATTATTTCAGTAGTTTCATTGTTACTGTGGGCTTTAAAAATCAGGCACAGTTGTCTTATTACTTTTGAGTTAATTTCCTGACATATTGTGGTACATTCATTTAGTTGTACATGTATTTAATCTAACAATATTGTGAACAATTTTGAGCAATGCCCTTGGTTGAGGCATATCTGTAAATGCCTAATTTCTTACACTTGGTGTCTTTCCCAAGTTTCCCTAGCATCTCCCACTTTCACTCTGTAGGGACAGTTTTGCTCTGACACAGCCCTCAAGGAGGCAGTCATCAAAACCCCTGTCACTGGACCCAATAAACGTAGGACAGTCTCCATGAACAAGTGACAAATTTGAACCATCCCTTTTGTGGAAGGTGTGAGCAGAGCTCTCCCTGTAGCCTTGTGAGATCTCTGCAATCTCCAATAATCAAGAACTGAAACCATCAGCAGGCTGCAGGATGCTACATGATGTGGCTCTGGGGCTGGTGGACTTGAGAAGTCCAGTCTTGTAGTCAGGATTTTGCAGTCACATTTCTCTTACCTCCACCTGCTTTCCAAACACCAGTTGAAACTTGGGTTTGAATAACTTTTTGCCATCAAAGTAATAGTTATGAGTCTTGTGTTGTTACTTTGGACTTTTCAAGCAGGAATTCTTGCAAGATGGAGAAAAGCAATCAAGACAAAAGTCTCTACTGTGCATACAATACAAAGACTTCTGGAAAAGGAGAGGGATTTGATATTGATGACTCTGTTTTCTGTCCTTATTGTAGGTGTGCAGGATCCTCACCATGAGAAGATAATTACTGTGACTACTAATGGAAGTATTCACAGCCCCAAGTTTCCACACACATACCCACGCAACACTGTGCTAGTGTGGAGATTAGTAGCACTTGATGAAAACGTATGGATACAGCTTACTTTTGATGAAAGATTTGGGCTTGAGGACCCAGAAGATGACATTTGCAAGTAAGTTACTTTCCCTTTCACTCAAGAAATTCTGAAAGAAGGTGTTTGCAGATGAAAAATATGTGTTGCTTGAGTTTTGCAAGAATTGACACTTGCAGGTTAATTTATTTATAAAAAACATCTTTAAAAGTATTGGTTAATGGTTTTCTTTTATATGGCTAGAGGAGGTTTTCATGCCTGAAAGCTCTGGGGTGCTCTCATTTTTACTTCTGTATTCAGTATCTAGGCCATAGATATACTAAAACACAAAAATGTGATCTATTTAATCTCCCTCTCAAGTAAAAGCTTTGCGATCTGGGAAAATATTCTTGGCAGAATGTTAGAATTATGAATGTGATTTTTACAGAGAAAATTTTGGTGAGTAAGTTACCTGAAGCAGAATTCAGGTCATGACACAAAGCGCTACCTCCCTGTTCAAGTTGTCCCCACACACTACTCCACAATATTTTAATGGCCTTAAATTGTCAAGTTATCTGTGAAAAACAGCACTTAAAATATTGTGCTAATTGACGTTCTTCAGCATTCTTGGTACTTTTTTTTCCCCTGATTTCAGTAAGTATCTCCTTGCTCATTCACTGGCAAAGGTTTCTATAGGACTTGAGGAATCTGTTTCCTTCCATGAGTCTCAGCTGAAGGCTTTGTGATTTGGGAGAGAAGCAATTGTGATATAACAGGCATCAGCATGGATGTAGTTCTGAACCAAGCCACGTGGTTGATAATGTTTGGATATTATGTGAGGCAATGGGACTGACATATATATTTCCTGTGGGAGGTGAAAGAGGAGAGATCCTAAACTCTTGTATCCTGTATCGGTCTGTCATTGTAGCAACACATCATAAAAAATCCTGATGTGTGAATAGTGGTGCATTGTTTGGACTCTTTGGTAAATTATGTAGCAGATAAAAGATGTCAATTGAATGGCATATTCTCCTTTGATGCGTTCCTGGAGAGGTACTTCACACAAAATTTTTCTTTCAAAGTAATTTTTTATTTGTTTTGGTTTCTGGTTTGAGTTTTATTTTTGTGTACCTCATGTACACATTTGACTTCATTCTTGCTTTCAGTTTCTCTAATTGACTGATAATCCATTAGTTATACGTCTTGTACCAACTTTTGATAACAAATTTGAATTTTTTAGAGGTTATTTTTGCACTTGTCCTTAATGTAGGAGGTGTTTATAACAGAGGGATAAATATATTTCTTTCATAATTCTAAAGATATTGATTACCAAGGCCATGTCAGTACTATACTAAGTACCATAAACATGTTTGCTTGAATGAGTGCACTCCCTTTGCACAATCATTCTTTTCTTTAAGTGAAAACTTAGCTTGCTTTTTCTTTTCTTTGCATATGGCAGAGTGAAGTGGCAAGTGAAAGAAAATCCAGGTAGGGTGACTCATTCGTCCAGTTGCAAAAAGAGAAGTAAGATAAGTTAAAACATTTTATAATATTATAACTAGAATAGTATTTTAATTGGAGTACATTTATTTTAAGTAAACAATGTGGTAAATACAAATTAAAAAGCAGTAATAAGTCACTCATAATCTTCACTTGGTTGTAATCTTATCATGCTCGTGTTTGTGCAGGTATACCAGGAAGTTGTATGAATGCAATTCCTGATATATGTCCTACTGAGAAAACACAGGGTTTTTTACTTGGAAGGTAAAAAAGAGAGTTGTATTTCTCTCTGAAAAAGATTTATATTTTTGATTTTAACCAAAAGGAAAAAACATAGCAAGGATTCCTCTGAATTTTAATTTCAGTAACACGTTCAGAAAACGAAAAGAAATCGCACCTTGTTTGATGTGAAAGGACTATAAATAACTAACAAGTTGAGGAAATAACTAAAACACAGAAAGATTAAATATGTAAAAATATTCTGCACAGGCCAAGTAAGTTACCAGTTGCCAGAGTAGTCTCTTCTTATAAGTTATGTGTTGCATTTCTTACCTATTAGATCTCCTAAATAAATTATTTATCCTTCTCCCAGTACTTTCTGTAGAAAAATTAAGGGTTTTTTATTGACTACATCTCAGACTATTTATTACTATGCTGTGTTTCTGCCATCTTGAAACACACAAATCAGTATTGTTGATGTAGCGTGCTCAACGATTTCTCCAAAGGCATGTTTATATGACAAGGGACAGAATGAAATATCACATGAAGTTTAATCTATTGCAACTCTATACCTTTAGTTCTGACATATGACTGAAACGAAGTAAAAACTGCAGCCAGGAAACATTAGACTTTCTGTGTAACAGTGTGCAGTGTGTTACAAGGATATCTTTTTCCTCCCTTCTCTAGTGTATGAGATAACCTCATGAGTTACCTGCCATGGTCATTGTCAGAGTTTTCAGTTCCTCTACCTGTTCCTTAAGCTGCTTGTTCTGGGTAATGCCAGAGCTTTCTCCATCATTGCTGTGGACTGTGGTGCCCTACAGTGTCAGCTCACAGGGCCAATGAGAGAATATGCTGGGGTACATCAGCTTAAGATAATTAGCAGTTTTTCAGTCTCATAGTAATATTGCTCATTCAAATAGTGCTTATACTTTGGAGAAAAATCGAACTCAAACATACCCAGTTGTAAAAGTGGTTTTGTTTAACATAGTTCTGTAACAGGAATACAATGGTAGTGGTGGATAAAAAATGTCATAGATTTATCCTGAAGCTATGGCAAGTTTTTTCCTGTATCTGGCTGACCTCCACATTCGGATTTCTTCAAAGTCAGTTCTGACTTTTCAAGCTATTCAGTGAGGTCTTTTCATCTAGAGCAAATATCACATTGTACAGGTTTATTGCAGGTACCAGTCTAGCCTCTACTTCAAATATTTTCCCAAATGCAAATTGAAACGATCCTGCATGGCTTTTTTTCTCTATGTTTTTACTTGCCATTCAACTTACAGTAGTTACTAATGTAACAAATTCGCATTACAACAAATTCTATGTTTAAGGCCAGCCCTCCTGACCAAGCCTCACCTGTAATGGCATTAATGTGCATGTTGTGCTAATTCTCAACAGGCTTAAGCATGGTTGCTACATATATTTTAGAAGCACAGTTTAAAGTATGGGTTTTTTAGAATGAAATTCTGGTATTTTGCCTGTATTTCACCAGGTGATTTTTATCCTAGTTTGACAGTAATGATATACTTGAAATTCATGCAGGTCATGTTTGCATTCCTTAAAAGACAGTCTAGGGGTTTTTTTTGTTTTGTTTTGTTTTTGTTGGTTTTCTTTTTTTTTTTTTAAGATAGTTCTACTTCATCTGCACTTGATCCTTCCTATGGACAAAATGGTAAGAATCCCACTGTGTCCTTTCCAAAGTGAACACAAACTCCACTTTATTTGGCAGCTAGATCCGTGCACATGTCTAGAAGAGATTTAGGTTTTTGGTTGACAGTAGGGATATATAAATCTGTGCAATATTGCCGTAATTTCAGATTCATACACTTTCTTTGATTTCGGTTGTGACTTGCAAAAGAAAAATGTTACGGGCAAAAAAGTCCCCCTGCAAACTGACCAAACAAAAAGGAGAAGTATGTAACTCCTGGGTGTTTTGTGCAGTACTGTTTACGTGATAGAAGTGGCAGTGAACTTCCAGCAAACAGAGGTATTACGGCTTTGGATTGCGCACGCCTGCCCTTTCTGGTGATATAAAAATGCAGTTTTTCTGCTGTTGATAAGGTAGTTGATATGCCAGGTCATTATTTTCATGATGCTGGCCCCTCAATGCTGTTTTAATCATGAAGCCACTACATTTCTGTGCCAGACAGCTCCTATCATGA
The DNA here is from genome assembly GCA_013397955.1 of Grantiella picta. Classification (NCBI taxonomy): domain Eukaryota; kingdom Metazoa; phylum Chordata; class Aves; order Passeriformes; family Meliphagidae; genus Grantiella; species Grantiella picta. Next base: position 677,346 of record VZRM01003969.1, read on the forward strand.
GGGAGCTGCCATAATTCTTCTTGACCAGAAACTGATTTTTGTTCAGCTGTTGCTTGTTCAAATTTGTTGCTTTCTGTTGATAAGAACATGAAATGATAACAGCTTTATGATGAACTCCTCTGTGACAGGAAGGCACAGATTTAGCTTTCTTCCAGGAAGAACATGGATGCTACGGTTGCCCTTAAAGGGAGTCTGATGATATGAGTTGGTTGTACGTTGAAGCATTACAACACAAGGCTGCAACAGGGAAGGAAAAGGAAAGAGTTTTTCTTCCATTGGTAGCATGTGTCAAACTTGCTCTCTCCCTGTACATGGAGTGGCTCTGTTGGTTCATGTTAGTAGTGGTTGCAGCTGTTCTTTCTAATCATCGTATTATTACAGTCTGACTTTTATTACATATAATAAAACACAGAAATGTGTCACAAATCCAAAGTGCAATTACTGTAGATAAGGTGATAAGGATAAAATACATGAGTAAAAGGCTGTGGAACTAACTGATAGTAGAATAATAAATACCATTTTACCAACATCTTCTTATTAGGATGGTTACAGTAATCTTCAACATGTTTTAGTTCTCTAATAATTTAAATTTATTGACTATGGTTTGTTTGCTTGTTTGTTTTGGTGGAGAGGGAGGCTTTTAGCAGCTGCAGATGTGAATGTGTTCATTTACATGTATAAGTAAAGAAATAATCCATAATGTCTTGAAAAAAAATTTAAAAGCTTGTCTCCTTGATATGTGGAATATGTAGAACTTTTTCCTGCAGAAAATTAGTTAAGCTGAAGGCAGCTGTCAGTGCTAACTTAGGGCAAAATCTGTATGACTTTTTTTTCCTCTTCATATCAAATTCAATAGTTAATTTTTAATGCTGGAATGTTCATCCTCTGAGGATTCTTAGGATGATGCTTTATTATTCAGTGCCACATGTATTAAATTCACTACCTCCCCTTTCCTTAAGTGTTACCTTAGGCCACTTGCCTTCACTTCAGATCTGTTGTGACTGAGTTATTGCCTTCCATTCATGGAACATCAAGATTCTGTGGTAGAAACTGTAATCCAGACTGCTTTAACAGTCATATGTGCTCCTAATGAATGTATTGTTAGGAAAACTGTTGATAGGAATTAAAAAATTAGAAGATTTGCCTTAGTCTGACAGCACTGAAACAAGTGTATTAAAGAGGAAGCATACAAGAGACTGTCTTTTGTCTGTGGCTATGAAGAAAGAAAATATTTGCTTAGTAGTCTTTTTTTTTTTTTTACATAATTTGTTTCAAATGAATGCTAGACAGTGATAATTTATAGTAAATACAATAAAAAGATTAAACATTTTGTTAAGTAATTTTCTAAAGAGACCTTTCTGTGTAATATAAGACACAATGAGTTACTTGTACCATGTGGAGCTTCCTTGCTTGTTATAACTACAAATCTGTACATCTAGTAGGTGGAGTAAAATATGGATGCATAACTGTGACTCTCTAATGCCTCAATAAAAAAGACAACAGGAATTTTCTTTCTGTTTGGCTCCTTTTTATGGAAGCACTTTGAACATCAAGGGAGTGCATGCATGAAAGAATAGTATCAGCATCATTTCTTCTAGACAGAAGAAATTCCACGTCACACCCTCCTCCTGGGGAAAAAAAAAGTTTATTATTCTTGTTTTACCTTGAGTGCTTTGTACGGTCAATATTGGTATATGTGTGAAGACCACACTAATATCAAGCATAGCTTTGTGAAAGAAATGTAACTCTTCACATAGAGTGAGTATTAGTTCTGGGGCTTTTGAGGGCACCAATTTCCTTATCTAGTTCCCAAGAAAATTGTTTTATGGACACAACTGATAGGCTGTCTTTACTATCAGACAGTGTTAAATGCGTCTCATCGACTGTGGTTGCAGAGGGTGAAGGTATCTCCTGAGTAAGTATGAAGATCAAGTTGGCTTTGAGTAACTGGATAAAGACCTTTAAGTGAACTCTGTATTTCGAGCGGAGTTGGTGCAGACAATGTTCATGGTGACTCATGTTGCTAAGTAGCTGGGCTGCTGGGATTTTTACTTCTTCCACACATCTGACGATGAAGGGGCTGCTCCTGCCACCTTTATTTGAAAATTCAGAAAAGAGAGAGTCCTCAAAAATTTTAAAGCTTCAAGCTGGGTAAAACCCCAAAACATTCAGTACCAAAACCCACGAATCTTGAAAGTGGAAATGAAAGTTATAGTGAAGACTAATACTTAAAACTTTTCTTACAGTTGTTGCTTTTGAATTTCAGTGTGTTCAGTTTTAGCCACCTGGTTTTTTATGATATGAAGTTTAACAAGGGCAAGTGCTGATTCTGCAGCTGAGATGGGGCAGCTCTGGGTGTACAGACAGACTGTGGAACGAGAGGCTGGAGAGCAGCACTGCAGAAAGGGACCTGGGGCTCCTCATGGCAAGTTGAATCTGAGTCATTGTGCCCTGGCAGCTAGGAGGAACAAGTGTGTCCTGGGTGACATCAGGCACAGCATCGCCAGCTGGACCAGGGAGGGGATTGTCCTGCTCTGCTCTGCTCTGCGCTGGGGTGGCCTCAACTCGGGGGCAGTTTTGGGTGCCACAATATAAGAATAATTAAGCTGTTAGAGAGTGTCCAGAGGTGGGCAATGAGGATGGTGAAGGACCTTGAGGAGAAGCCCTTTGAGGAGCAGCTGAGGTCACTTGGTCTGTTCAACCTGGAGAAGAGGAGACTTGAGGGGAGACCTCATTGCAGTCTGCAACTTCCTTGTGAGGGGAAGCAGAGGGGCAGGCACTGTTCTCTTCTCTGTGGTGACAGGACCCAAGGGAATGGCCTGAAGTTGTGTCAGGGGAGGTTTAGGTTGGATATTAGGAAAAAGTTCTTCACCCATAGGCTGGTTGGGCACTGGAACAGGCTCCTCAGGGCAGAACAGCACCAGCCTGACAGAGTTCAAGAAGCATTTGGACAATGCAGTCAGGCACATGGTGTGACTCTTGGGAATGGTGCTGTGCAGGGCCAGGAGTTGGACTCGATGGTTTTTGTGGGTCCCTTCCAACTCAGAGTATTCTGTGAGATTCAACACATATGAGTGGGCTGGGCTCTGTTTAGGTGGCTCTACATATCAGTGATACTAAAGTGCCTCATAATTGGCTGTAACTTCTTCTGCAAAAGTGAAACCATAACTAAGTTAAAATTTATTATAGCTCTATTCTATGACTCAGATCCATTTGGAAAGGAATGATTCATTAATATACAGTATTATAAAAAGCATATGAACTTTCATTCCTCAATGGAAAATATTTCATTTTTTTCCCAACACATAAATTACTTTGTAGTCATTTTTATTCAAAGTCTGAAAGGGGGAATATATAATTTAAATGGCTGGGATGAGTGCTAGCATTCAAGTGCCTTAGTTTGATTGAAATACTGATGGCAGAGAATTAGTGTGAAGTAGCTAATTTAATCAGAAGTTCTTTGTAGCAGCATTGATGTTTTATCAGTGGCAGTAATGTGGCATATTAGGAACAGTGTGTCGAAAAAGACATAAAACTTGTGTAACACAGGCTGGTGGCATGTTTGTGGAGTGCTTTTTTATGGTTTTGGTTTTAACTGTTCAATCTATTTGCAAGACAACTGAAGAAAAGTGCCAGTACAAATGGTTTTTGTATGTTTGAATTTGAATAGATATAAATGGAGGATGAGAGTTGGGGGATGGGGATCAAAATTTGTAAGAAGTTAGATTGTTCTTTTATATAAATTGTTCTTTTATATGTAAAGAAAAAAGCTTTATACTGCAAAGGTTATTTCTCTCACGTGAGTTGAAATGCAGCAATATTATTTCAATTTGATGAATACAGAAGAAGCCAGTAGACTTATGCTTCCTGCTTTCTTAGTGTTTTGAAGAAGAAATGAGTGGGTTTTTTGCATTAAAATAAATATCTGGATCTGTTTTTTCTCTATTCAGATTTCATTAAACAAAACTGTCGTGGGGCTTTTTTGTTTTGTTGTAGGATTTTGGTGGTTTGGTTTTCAGGGTTTTTTTGGCTTTTTTAAGGAAGTATCTTTATTTTGGATATTGCATAATTCCAGAAAAAAACATTATTTTTTGACTGCCACGTAATTCAAACATTAACTCATCTTTCAGCTGCTCCCATCATATTGGTTTAGCTACTGTCCACTGTTCACACTGTGGCAGATGTGTATCCAGAAGTATAACCTTTCTTTTGGCTTCTCTACTGCTTATTAAAGTTGCTTAATACCATTCTCATGATAAGAGATTTGTAAGTGTGACAAAGCAGATATCCCAGGCAATAAATGAAGATTAAAAACATATCAGAAAAGTAAAGTGTGGTATGATTGTAATGGAAGCTACTCTGTAATGCACATTTCCTAAGCTTCAAGAAGAGTAAACTCTTCTGTTCTTCAGAAAGGGCTTATAGCCACAAAATTTTATTCCCTAAGCAAATCAGAATGCAACATAAGAAAGGAAAAGGGAAGAAGAGTCCCCTTCTCTGAGGGGAGTGGGAGGGCAGCAGAGCACAGGTGATGTGATCAGGACATGCTGCACAAACTTCAGAGACTGCATTCTTGCCCACCCACTTTTCCCTCAATTTCAGTAAATGCAGCATTCATTTTTAGTATCCACTGTTGCTGGAGGACAACACATAGATATTATTTTGGAAGTAATTTGAAACCTATTTTCACAGCCCAGATGAATGTGTAGGAGAGTGATTGCTGATGAGTGGACAGTTGACATAATCCCTTACTCCTTTTTCACACCAGAGACTACAGTCATTGACTTAAAAAAAAAATTAGGCTCCTTAAAATTTCTTCCTGGTCCTTTCAATCTCGAGCAAGCTGAATAAAGTAAACTGTTTCCCCAGTATCAAAATATTTTTGTAAACGGTCCTAATCCTAATTTATTGCTTCTAAAATTGTTTTATGTTGCCATAGTTGGCGGAGTTTCTAATGTTGGAGACTGAAGTTATTTTCTTTGAATGTGCGTGTGGAACTGCTGGGTCTTGCTTCTGTCTCGGGTGCTCTGGGAGCCCTTTTTATTGATGGAGTTCCCCTGCTCCCACCCCACCACTTATTAAAATATGGAAGTAGATTTCTGCTTTCAGGGGGCAGAAAAACATACTGTGAGCCATCACTACCTGAGCTCAGGGATATAGACAGGCCCTGTAGCCACCTACATTGTGGCCTAATTTAGGTCTTGATGTCAAGACAAATGCAAGCTGCAGAGTCAGGCCCAGCAACATAATTTAAAGTTATCCCACACAATGTCTCAGTAGGCAGTTTAAACACAGCATACACTCCCTTCCTGATGTTTTCTGATTACCCAAAGTCTAAGTACGGTTATGACAATAGACTCAATATTAGACATATTGAGTCTATATTAGACTCAACAATAGAGAACAGACAATATTCCTGTTTAATAGTTTAAACAGGAATAGCAGGCATTCCTACTGTCCTATTCCTAGATGGACAGTGTGTTTCTTCACATGTTATGCTGCTTTTCTTTTTTAACTTTCTCCCCTTGTCCTCTTCCTTTCTTCTCTCCCTCTCACTAAATGCTGTGGGTGCTTCTTTAAGTGAATCATCAACATTTTATACAGCATGTTGCTCACGTGCAATTGTCGTTAGCATTACCAGAAAATATTGTCAGTCAAACAAGTTAGTAACAAGCCAGTCTTCCATTTGATGCTGCTCTATTAGGGTAAAGTAGAAGTAAAACGTAATGCAATTTACATTAATTTGTTCTCAGCTGATCATCAGGACATCTGAGAAGATGTCTGTGCATCAGAAACTGTGAAAAGAAAGATGCATTATTATCAAAAATACTAGATGGTCATGTGGGAGCACCATAGGAGTTTTAGAAGGTAAAATAATAGATCATCTCATTTTCTGACAGTAGCATGTGAGGAGGGAGACCAGCATTGCAGCACCAATTATTAAGATTTATCTCTTCAGACTAGTGTTTGATTCATACACTCTGTCTGGACTAAAAGTAGATTTGCATAAGTTCATGACTATCAATTTACAACTAGTAAAACTGAAGTGAGAGGAGACTTCTTACACTACTTAAGTGAAAAATGTTCTCCTGCTAGGAGTGGGAATAAACGTCTTTTCTGGCTCATGCAGACTGCTCAGTTACATTTTAGGGTTTTTTCAATTTCTGTTTGAGTAGCAGTTACCAGACTGTCCTGAAGCAGAATGTCAGACTTGGTGACCGCTGATCTCTCCTGGATTGGTAAATCCTGTGTGCAGATGTAGCTGCCAGGAGGCCACATGTTATTGTATTGCTGAGCTAAAAACATAAGGTGTTTTCATTTAAATAAACACAGAGCCCCAGCCTCCATTGAAGTAGGGAGGGAAAGGGAAGATGGGAAACTTATCCAGGCATGGAACGGTGTTCTAATATCAAAGGCTGCTTGAGGGGAAGAGAAGCTGCCTGAACAGCCCTGGGTGAATCTTCACATTGCTAAAAATGCCCCTTATGCTCCTTATGGTTTTTTTTGCCCCGAAACTATACTTCTGAATATTGTTAGGAAATTGCTTAGCCAGTAGTTTGCACATCATTGGCTGGAGCCATTGCTGCATTCCAGGATTTATATCCTGGAATGTCTTGGGGTATGCATAAAGAAGAAATTACTCTTTGGGATACTAGAATAAATATTTCAAATGCTGCTTGAAAAACAATGTAAAAAGTGTGATTATGGATTCACAGAAACTGGAAAAGATACACTGACCACTGTGAACAGTGTGAGTAGAGAAAGAAATTTTATAGTGGGTTGGAGAAAGAGTTTCTCATTTACAGCCAGGCTGTAAAGCACTAAGGTCTGTTAGTGTTTTTGGTTTTCTACAAAACATTGATCTGTACAGTAGGAACATGTGATTTATTAGGTCCCTGTTACTCCCAAGATAAAATATACCAGACTTTACAGAGGAGTCCTGGGAAAAAGTTGGTAAGGCATTTAGTTCTCCAAAATCTGGAATGTGTAGTACTGTGCAGTGCAGGGTACTTAATGAGCTGATTCGCTCTCTGAGGAGAGACAGTGGCTGCATTTTTATGAAGGCAAAAGTGCTTTGGAGAGTATAGTGTCCAGTGCAGCAGGACCCTGAACTCTGGTGGTCATATCCATGTGATGTTTTATTGTAAGATGATAATAATAAAAATAATAGTAATGCAGGTAATACTTTGCATGGCAGGAGACAAGAAGAGATTATAGTCATATTACTGCACAAAACAGTAAGAATACTTTTATTATTTTTGTTACATGTGTTATTATTTTAATTCATAACTTGTGCAGAATACTGAAGAGATCTGTGGTCCACATATGCAGTGAAAAGCACAAAGTAGACAACTGGAGGTGAAACTTTACAAGAAAAGGTTTCATGTAGTTGTTACCTATTTTTTAGTCCTTGTTAAAGAATCTTTCCAAATAACTTCTAATTTTGTGGAAAATATTTTTTATTTACTGTATTTTTTATAACTACAGAACAATCTGAAGTCAGATAGGGAAAAGATAAGTGTAGCATATTAACTGTGAGTGTCATCTCCACAAAACTTCATTTCTTGTATTTTAAGATGAAGGCCAAAGGAAGTGCATGGAGGGGGGTATCATTTGCAGGCTGGTTTGTATGTGTACTTTTTTTCCAAGCTCACCAATTTTCTCAAATTCATCTTTGATACGTAGTAATGGTAGTGATGGTATGTTATGTCATGCACTCTTTTGGTTTATACCTCTGTCATAACATGCCATTTTTGGACCAGAATTCATATTTTTAAAAAGCTAAATACAGTTCTTATTCCTGACTGGCATTAGGAATACTGTCATTCTGTAATACAATGAAGATAAGTATAGGTAGCTCCTAAGAAATTTGACAATCGGCCTTTTAAAAGGAAGAGCTTGGGAAACCATCTTCTTTCTTTACCTCCAGGTCTGATCTGCAGGATTATACTGTCTCTTTCTATAAGAGTCTTATTAAAATGCTTGAAATGCTGTGTCAATAGAAGCTGTACAGCTATAAATTAGTTTGTAGCAGAGGCTGAATTCTGTGGTTCTGTATTGCTGAAAATACTTGCTTACATGCTTAATGAGTATCTACTACTTGTCAGCAGTTTAATATATGCTAAAATACTTGCAAGCTTGCTGTCTGAGCCTAGAATAGTTTTTGTTTTAGAGGCTAAAGTACATTTACCAATGTATCTAATTTGCAATTTCTCATTCCTGTGGAAAATTCATGTCCCTTCATCGCCACAAAGCAGATGTCACTTTCAGAGGCTAGAGGATATTCATGTGCTTATGGTGGAGATATGTAAGTTCTTACAAGTTCACCTAGGTACCAGTCATGATGATTTATTTCCCAGAGTTGCTTGTGTGCCAGCTTCCTAATCATCAGGGAAATGAGATGTTTTTAGAAATATGCAATTTCTTAACTGGCACTGAAGTAAACTTGACACAAAGGGGATTTCCGGGGAGAAGAGACATATTTCCTTGGGTTTCTTATTTTTGCATGCAGTGTCCAAATGCATTGACTTAGGGACAAAAGCTGCTTTGCAAAATGTATGTTTCTCAGCTTCACATGATACCTCCACTTTTCAGCAGATCCATAGAAAATGGAAATATATTTTCTGGTAGACTGAAGTGTGGTAATGCAAAGTTAATTCCTCTGTATCAACCAACCAGTGCATCCTTTCCATGAAAAGAGTTTGAATGTTTGATGAGTAGAATTTGGGGGATCGAACTCTGTCTGGTTTTTCCTTTTCACTTGTGACATGATAAGTGTATATTTGTGATCAAAGTGGCTTACAGTGAATGAAAGGGAAGAGAATTGAAATCTAAGGATTAAACTTTTTTTTCTATGTATCCTAAATAACAAGTTAGAAATACAGAGAGTTGTGCAGTTGTGTTAGAAGCCTCAGGCTGTTACTAATCACTGTGAGAAAAGATTAAACAGGGAGAACCATAGCAACCATGTAACATTTGTGAATGAATCTGTGTTTCCATAAGGCAGTTCCTAATGCACAGTACTGCATATTCTAAAATAGATGTATTCAAAGTAAGTTGGCACAGAAACCACAATCCATATTTGGTGAATGGCAGTTAGAAATGTTCTCTGTTTATACCTTGAGTATCTCTATTTCATGGAAAATGTAGACATGGCAGGATACTTGGGGGTTTTAGGCTCATTCGTTGGCTGGAAGTGATGTCTACTGCTAGAAGTGATGTTTGTATATAATTAAACATAATTTTCTGAGTACAAAAACTGACCTCATCAGTTATTTATTTGGATTATATCTGGGTTTGCTGTTTCTTTCCAGTGACTGTTATGACACAGTGTGTATAAGATCAGCAAATACAGAAACTACTAAGGAAATTTATTTCACATCAAATCACTGCTGTTCCATCATCTTTTCTCTGTTTATATGTTAAAACCTCAAACATGGTGATTTCATGACAGAAATCATAGAATGTAACTCTTTTCTCAGTTGTATGACCTGTAATGATATCCAAAGGAGTTTCCTCTTACTTAAGAGTAGAAGATACTGCCAATTCCCCCTAAAAAGGGTAAGTCCTAGGGTAAATTACCCATGTTGTGAGCCTCAGGAACTGCAGTCAAATGACTCTGGGTAACTTTATTCAGAAATTCATATCGGAAAGACGAAATCCAGGGGCAATATTTTGCATAGTTAAAATTTTACATTGGCTAGTTTTTGAAAAACGTTTTCTTCTAGTATCCTGACTTTACTTTCACTGGAAGTAGCCCCAGGTAAACATAATGTTAAGGAGAATAATTTTTAATTCAACTTTTACCCTGTATGGAGTATTTGCTGGTGCTGTCACAGAGCCTTCATTTCAGTCAAGGTGCCATCTCCCTTCTGTAGCTCTAGGAAATCTGCTTTCTGAGTTCTTTTCCCTGCCGCCTGTCTGGCAAGAGAAGTTCTGAATAGGTAACTTTTACTGGTGTGCAGTGCCAGTGGTTTGCAGTTTCAGGAGTCTTGTACCTGCTGGGCTGAATGGGGGATGGGACTGAATGGGCCAGTCTTTCCCAGTCTGAGATATTTCTCTCTGGCAACAAACACAAAACACAATGGTGTAAATGAATGCATTTGAAAGAAAATTGAATTAATTAATCAGCTTTTGAAGCTTGCAGACCTGGGCAAAAGTGGATATACTGCCTGACCTGGTCCCATTGCAAAGAAAAAAAAATAATACCAGAAGTAAAATTTCCTCTTACATAAACTGAAAAGTAGTGCACAAGTACCTGCAGTTTCATTATTACTGATTACTTAAATTTTGTGTCATTTTGATTTTCATCTCACATGTTTGATTTTCAGCCACCTGTTAAATGAAGGATGCAGTATGCTTTTCTTTTTAAAACTGTATTGCTATATCTGTGTGCTTGTTGCTTGCCTGAAATACATTTTTTTCTCTAATTCAGCATGCCACTCTGACCTCTTCTTCCTTCTTGGGGTCCTCCTATTTTCCCTCTGTCCTTTGTCATAAACTCTGCATTCCTCTTGTCCTATCACACTTTTTTGCCGCATATTGGTGTGCAGGGAATAACAAAGCTGCAGTTAGATACCACAGATTTTAGTGCCTCTGTCATGCTCCAGTGTTCCCTTTTCCACTCAGATAAATACGAATCTACCAAGCTTTGGAAAAAAATGTCTTCAAGTTAGTTGTTTGGCCTTACTTTCCTCTATAAGCAAATATGTTTACTTTACAAAGAGCAATATTATTACTTACAGATGTGATTTAAAAATTATCTAAGAAGTGAAGACTACGTAAGGTATCACCAGTACCTCACACTTCTGTCTATACAAATGCACAGTTACGTCGAATGATGGAAACCAAGAATTTAGTTCCACAGGAAATATAAATATTTCAATAGCAGAAATAAAAAATATTTCAGATAGAGGTGGAAGAGGGAAGTAAAGTTTCCTTTAGAATGATGGTGTTAAAATTCTGTTTAGTAAAATATCCAAATTGTATTTTCATGATGACAGTTTTTAATAATTGCCAATGTTTCCAAATTTGAAGCTGTCCAAACAATCTCAGTACTATTTTGCAATAGTTTGTCTGGTAAACTTCCAGAGGACCTTGGATGTTTTGGTTCTGCAGGTGGATGTGCTATGCCAACAGCAGGAAAACCTCAGAATTCTATGTGCTTTAAATAACAAGTTGGAACAGAAATATTACATCGCCCCACAAACTTCTGTAAAAAAATGTGATAGGGATTGTTAACAACTTCTTATTTCTTAATTAAAAAAAACATGTTCTTATAAAAAGGAGAAGGAAAAATAAATTTCACCTATCACACTGTTTTAATGGTCTCCCCAGATTTTTGTTTAGCACACACCTGTACACAGACGGAAAGATCCAACAACACCAGTGATATAATGAAATGTTTTACTTGGTGGATTTTTGCTTCTTACATTTTTTGACATATTTGTGGAATTCTGAAGGCAGAGGGAAGCCATAGAAAGGTCACAAAACTGCAAGCCAAGGTAAACAGCCTGTCAGAATATGTTTAGGAAATGACAGTATAGACCACAGAAAAACATATAATGAGGATAGGAAAACACATACCCTTGGAAAATACATTTCCTGGTTGGAAAGCTGTTGAAGCTTTGAGCTGCTTATGCTGCTTCCTTGCTCCTTTCAGTAAATTGTCTTTGTTCAGGTTGTTAATTCAATCCATGTTCCCAAGCACCTGGGCCTTATAAGGGAGGGGAGTACATGTTCTGCAACAGGTTTAAGACAAGGAATTGTGGGCATCATGCCTAAAGGCAAAAGCATCTTTTGTCCCAGGAAAGGAGATTGGGCTGCCTCTTTGGCATAAATTTTACTTAATAATATTTTAAAAATGTTACAGGTACAGCACCAGAGCATTTCTTTAGTCATTGTCTAAGAGGATTGTGCTTGCTCCTTTGCATATTGCAAAGAAAAGACGGCTTCTGTATTGTTAAGTTCAAAATGCATTTTAACATTTTTTTATTCCATTGCAGCTGGAAAATAGCTTCTCAGTTCTTGGCTATTTATCCTAGTTCTCTTGTGTTTCGAGCACACTCTTCTCTTGATGGGGAAATAAATTTCCATGGCTGTACTATTGTCCCTGCTGCTCCTTAGCCCTGTGACATCAGCTGTAAAATTACATAACACAATCACGTAAATGATAAAGCATCTGAACCACTTTGTTTTGTTACTTTTACAGAAAGTTCAGACATCAGTCCAGATGTGTGATGCGAGGAATTTTAGTTGCACAGAAGGCTCTTCTGGCAGGCTCTTATAGCACATTTAGCCTAGATAACTAACAGGAATAAAGTTACTGGCTAAAAATGTCATTATCCAAGCTGAATTTTATTTGGTTTTTCAGAACACTTATTTCCCTCAAGTTTACCTCTCTACTAATGGAGTTAATTAGCCTTTATTTGAAGGTTCTATGATTTAAACTGTGGAATTTGAGTTTCTTTTTTACTTCAGGTGTACCAGAAAACCAAAGGGTGCAATAAAAAGTACTGCAAGTTAGGTAAAAGAACTACGCCCTCTGACTCCCCTCAACATCTTAAACCTAAGTAAATAAATGTAAATATTAGCTTATTTCACTCTTTAAAAATCAGAAAGGTAGGTAATTATTTCATATTCTTCAATAGAAAAATAAAAAAGGTTGTCTTTGGAAACTTCATAAGCTGATCTTGAAAAGAAAAAAAACTTCAGTGCTCAAAATAAATTTGATAAATGTGTTGAGCCCTGAGGCCTTAGTACAATTAATGTACACATTGCCTTTTGTAATAAGTTGTATACCTGATCATAAAGTAAAAACACTGGTGGATCTGTGAAAGGAATTAGTTCACGTTTGGGGAGAAAAAAGATAATGATAAAGTGATTAGTATCGTAAGTTCAACAAAGATTTAAAACTGTGGTACATGGCAGTAATGGATTTTGAACACAGTTAATGAGCATATTCATTGCATTCATTTTTAATTAAGTGGAAAAATAGTGGTCCTTTAAATGGAGATAATAAATGTGCAAGTCAGTCTTGCACAAACATGCAACACAAGAATTTATTGCCTGCTGTCTAACTAGGGAACTGGGAATCATTGTAAAGATTAGATTTACTGAAAAAAAAAAATCCAGAAAAGCTTTAGTAGAGAATGTTTATGAGGTAATAATTTTCACATTAAATATAGTTTGGCATATTTTGTAGAGAGTGTGTGCATGTTTTTTAAAATATGAGCCTTTGCTATCATCAGAGGTAGGACTGTTTGTACCCTTGAAAAAGACTCTGCTATTTATGAATTTAGATTTATGTCAGATGTGTTTAATATATGACTGCGCATGAAGGAAAACATAAAAATATCAGAAACCTCAAAACTTTCTCAGAGGTTTGTTATGCTCGTGCTTAGAATACAAATTGTGGTTTAAAAGTGAAAACTTGGCTCGGGAAGCTGCAGCTGAGAACATCCAAGTGCTCGCCCTGCTTTAACCAGCGCACACCTTCCCAAACCACCGAGCTGTGCTGCCACTGGGGCTCTGGGGGTTTCAAGCAGGAGCAGGGCAAATGCAGCTGAAGTGGTCAGTGTTTATTCTGTCAGTGGGCAGCTGGGAAGCTGACATGAAGCAGGTAAAAGCACTGAAACCAGACATACCTTCTAGAGCAGTGGCTTGCAGTGTTTTTATGACTTGGGAACACACTAAACACTTGCAGTGAAAACGAGGACCTTTGTATGCCATACTGAAACTTATTGATGATTGATTGACTGGCATGTCTTTGTTACCTTTCATGGATCTGGTTGAAGTTGTTCACAGATCCCCAGGGTTACCCAGACCACATGGGTAAAAACAATGAAACTAAATCAAACTTAATATGTTTTCATTCCCTAAAAGTTCCCAAGCCATATGTCTCTTGTCAATATTTCCAAAATTCCAGGTTCTTTCTGACATGCAGAGAGGTCTAGGTCTTTGCTCAACAAATGTCTCGTTGGGATATGCATAAACTCCATCCAAGTTTCCCAGCTTAACCTTTAGGAAGTTATTCACCACTGGCACTACAGGAGAGCAAGTTTCCCATACCAAAGAGGCACTGTACTTTCGCTGGTGGCATGCAGGGTACTGCTAGTGACATTGCAGTGTGAGCTCCTGTGCCACTCAGGCAATTAGAGTCTTTTTTCCTCTGACTTTATCCTGCCCTATCACACATGTGGTAATTGCTTTCTGAACAAGAAGCAAAACCGTACACTTGGGTCTCTTCAAAATGCTAACTCTGCTTTTATTTTTATAACCTCACTGCACGATTTTATTATGTATGTAAGTCAGTAGCAACTTGGGAGCTAAGTTTAAAATAGCTGGTTTTGGCAGCATGCTTTTAGCATTTAAAAAGAAGAAAAATTGCAGAGTCAGTTTATTGGTTAAATTAGGAAGTTTATAGAATTTTTGTCAGTAAATAAACATTTTATTTTCTTTTCTGTTCAGGTATGACTTTGTAGAAGTTGAAGAGCCTACTGATGGCACTGTTCTCGGGCGCTGGTGTGGTTCCAGTACTGTGCCAAGCAGACAAATCTCCAAAGGAAACCAGATCAGAATAAGATTTGTGTCTGATGAATATTTTCCTTCTGAACCGGGGTTCTGCATCCATTATACACTTCTTATGCCAGTAAGTAACATGTTTCAAATTGAAACATTTCAGGATACAAAATCTTTGAAGTGGTAGCTCAAAAGAATCTTTTAATAGGTTTCGATTAATTACTGTTTATGTCTTAATAATAATAATAGTGTGCAATCTGTCTTCCTGAATTGTACATTTTGTTTTTTTTTTTTAACTGAGAGTTCCTGTGGTTGTTTTTGGATGGCTTTGGACTGGGAAGCTGTGGGATCAGTTGTTTGTGTGGAAGCTTCAGTAAAATATTTGCATTCCTAATTCTGTACTGTGGAAAGAAAGAGAATTCCAACTTTGAGGAAAAGAGAAATCAGTTCATGAATCAACATTGTGATGTGGAAAAATCCCAATCTTTCAATCTTTCTTTTCTTTCAAAAAAGAAACGGAAGAAATTAATGTTTTTATTAGTCAGCTGCTATTAGACATATTCAACCAAATAATAATAATACCTAGCTCCCAAACGTAAGAGTTCTTAAGCGTCTGGATAGTTTTATTATAGCAACAAAAAAGACAATCCATAATACTCATTTTCCACTGCATTTTCCATGTAAACTGTACTTTAGGCTTCTCTTGAATGTTGCTTAAAGCTTGTAAATCACGAGTATTAAAACAGTCATTGTCTAAAATGTGTCTAATTTCCCTGTCAACAGTTTTCTGTTACCTTTATTTCACCAAGTGAAAGATCTGTGATAGCAAAAGAAAAAGTTTCTAGAATATTAAGGATGAGAGAATGTCCTGAAACATTAGAATGGAGGAAAACAGGAGTTGACTTGTGTGAGAATGATTATTCCATATTTAAAGAGTAAGGAATATTTTTTGTTAAATTCCTCATAATTCACTTTGAATCTCCTAAGTAGTCTCCTGGTCTGCAGTGTTTGGTAGGTGGAAAATATCTCCAAGCTCAATAAAAAATAGATCAAAAGAATCCATGTTGTAACCCCACTGACATGTACTTTACTCAGAATGCACTTGGCTGACTTTGTTTTTTTGCCATTTTCACTCCTCTCCATTGGCAAAATTTCAGTTATTGAGAAGAATATATTTAGTGAGCTAATGATTGTGTCAGGGTAGTGTAGCGGGGGTGGAATGTTTGTATATATTTATGTATGTTGTTTTCCTATAAATATTTTTTAATACTTATGCCTAAGGAGGAACTATTCCTAAAGTGACTAAAGGTTTGATCTGCATATTTTACTCTTTTATGAGTTAGAATAACCTTTGTTAGTAGAACATTATAACCCGATAATGGTAAATTTAAAAATTAAATAAAATGTCAGTCTCCAAACTTGAATAAGGCCTGGTTTAAAGTTCAGTACACCCGAGGGCAGAATGTAATAAGTATGTTTACTTTTAGAACATGGTAAAAGAAAATCACTAAACACATGTATTTGTGGGGCTGGTGCCAAATTTCGTTGTCACAGCTCTAGAATTACACCCTACCTGCTATGTATCTATCTAATTTATGTATGATCCCATTTCTGTGGAATTGATTAAACAAAGGCACCTTAAAATAGTGTATGTGTAATTATTTTTATGTCATGCTTTACAAATGGACTGAGTTTATTCCGTAATATTTGATGGGGAAAACCAGTTATAAAATTTTAATTACCAGCATTCACAAAACAATGGTTTAATGTTCAAAATATTTACATTTAACATATGCAACAGACAAAAGCAGGCAACTTACTGGCGTAAGAATTTGGAATGAGCCCCAAAATGTGTAGTATAGCAACTGCTTATTTGTTAATTTCTAAATCTCTCTTTAAAAGAGCTATGATCTTTTTCAACAAAAAATACGTCCCAATAAGTCATGCAATTACACATTTCAGACAGCAGATTGTCAATTAAATATATATTGTTCAGTTCCAGGATTAAACCTGCTTCTTGTACCTAAAGCAATTGAAAATGGATGCAAAAAAAAGCAGTTTTCTTTACAACTGTAAAGCTATCTTATCCAGTTTTGAAGAGAAAATAAAATTTACAGCCCCCCTCCCACATCCCCACAAAAAATGTCAGCTATCAGAACGAGCTTGTGTTTTAAATAATTCTTGCAAAATCATAACTGATTCACTAAGAGATTCACTTCAATGAATTGGTCCTAAACAGTTAATTTTTTTTTCTCCTCATTTTTTTTTGACAAGTGGTGGGGAGGGGGAGATGCCTGGTAGACTAGCAGTGAGAGATTGTTTGGGGAGAAATGAAGCAAAACTGAAATAAAACAGTGCAAGCTTGTTTCTGTATTTGGAGGCCACACACAGAGAGGGGCACTGGACACATTTTCAGGTCTTTTAAAGAGCAAGAGAAATGGCTTTGTTTAGATCTGCTGTAATTTATTGTGTATATAAATTTTTTCTTTGGCTTTTTTTTTTTTTTTTACTTTGTATATTATATTTCAGACCAACTTTTCACATGATAAGTAGTAGGAGAATGGCTATTGATCTGATTACTTTACTTCTAGGATTTAGTCACTCTAAAGGACTCACAGCCACTCCAGTCTTAGTGGATTCAACATCATTCTCTAGAAAGGTTTATTGTGGGATTGGGAGGCACTGAATAAAAGCAGTGCACATACTGTATACAAGCAGAATTCTCCCTGACAAAAACATGAAGCTTTTCTTCAGATTCTAACTAATTAGAGCTTAATAATTTAAATTTCTTCTGTTTTAAGTTCAGTACCCTGGCTGCACCTGGAACTTTCTACAATTCTGGTCTTGCTCCCACTTTCTTTTCTCCGTTTAACAGCTGCAAGTTAATTTTCTCTCCAATACTGTTAAGTGGAAGCAAGTGTTGAAAAAGCTTATTCCTGTTAAGCAAACGTAGTTTGTGTTATTCCAAAATTGTTATGCTCCTTTCACAGCTGTTATTTGCAGTCACTCTTTCATGCCCTGCCCTGTCACTTACTCTGTGCTTACTGGTGAGCTGCTTTATTCACTAGGGGCTGCCTGGTGATGGTTCTCAATTTTGACCAGCTATCCACTTATTAAAAGTCATGATTTTGGCAGCACTATGCCACCTAAACCCTCCTAGAACTTTATTGCAAAAACAATCCACATTTCATTTCTTTTCCCCTTCTTCTCAATTGCCCCATATAGCAGCCACATGAAATTGTGGGAAATCTTATAAACTCAAAATATACATACGGGCTTCAGGCTTCCTACTGACTTGTTTAGTTTAAACTATGTCTGTTACAAGTTTGGCAGAAAAAAACTTGATGTAATAAAGTCCATTGTTAGTTGGGGAGCGGGTGAATGGGATACTTGATGCCTGAGGTGCCATTAAGGAATGCATGACTGATTGCCAAAGTAGTTATTAATTATTCAGGGCACTCAGAACAAAGCAGCTCCAGTTAAAGTTGAAGCTGGGGGTGACTGTATTCCCCTTCTTTTTTGGCATATGGTAGCATGTCATTTGTCATCAAAGATCATGCCAGAGATCTTTGCAAAGAACAGACTTAACCCTCTTTTATGCAAGCAAAGATGAAACTCCAAGAAGCTGCTTAAAGACTGACATGGTTTAAAAGTGACTTAGCAGGTGGTTTGGGATTTTGGTGTAGTACCTGTTTACCTGGATTTCAATCCAAGAGAGTGGTTTGGTTTTTTTGGAGTTTTTTGTTTCTGCTTTTTTTCCCCTTTTGATGCAGAGACTTTGTTAGTGTCACTCTTGCTTTTAACAGTAATGAAAGTTAAATAGATATTCTTTTTAGGACTATCTAGTAATTCTTCCTTTATTTCATCCAAACTGGTTAAGCTTTGCTCTTTGAGGATTGAGTATATTACTATTTTTTTGTGGAACCTTTTTAATTGAGGTTGTTGATTGAAACAGGCAAATAAAATTTAAATACTTGTAGAAAAAGTGCATGAAAGTAGAACAGAGGGAGGAAAGCTCATACCCTGATTTCCCTTCCTTTCACAAGTCTACAGATTTCACAGTTATCAGGTTTGCTTCTCACATGTTTGTACTAAAGCCCAAGAGAAGCTTAACTATATCTGCAATGACTGGAAATCCACCCAGAAACACCATAAAGGACATTAGTGATCTAAACATGTGGTTTTCTATACTCTCTTTAGAAGTGGTCAAAAGGATTTAGAAATCAAACCCTTTCAGGGTTGTTTAAGCCAAGGTGGTATGAAGAATCAGGAGAGTGTATGAGTGGTATGTAGCACTTTGCAATGCTCCATGTAGTGAAAAAGAAGTGTGAACAACCTTCCTGTGTTGGGAAGGACTCTAAAACAAAACCTCTGTGTTCAGAGTTTCCACTGATTGCGTACAGTGAAACCTTATTCTAGATAATTAAATAGGCTACTAAAGATGCTCCAGTGTGCAAATTCAATCTATTAATTTTCTTTTGTCTGGCAAAAAGTCATTGTAAATCAAAGACTTTTTGAACTAGTTCTTTCCTTGGAGATTTAATTTGGCATTAAACTTGTGCTTAAGACCTTAGATGAGATAATTTCTTAGAGGAGACATTAACTATTACCCCAAAATACATAGATAGGAATGAAATTCTTCAGGCAATCCAAAAAAATACCAAAAAACCAAACTGAGGGTGGCTAGTATCCATGGGACTAAAATGAGTGGCTGGAAAAAACAAACCTTTGAGTTGAAATAACTACTGAAGTAAAACTTCTTATTGAATCATACTGTCTTTTTTGCCTCTGGCCATATCTCATTCTGTCCCATGGACATCATGAAAAGTTTGTCATCATAAAGATCTATGTGTGTGAAACAGACTCACAGAGAGACAAAGACAGGAATCTAGCAAAATTGTGGGGCTGCACAGAAGTCCATGGAAGTGTATCCTTAACCTCCCCAACATGAGGTGTCAGTGTGGATTTTCTGAGACTCGTAAAGGAAGAGTGACATTTTGAACAATTTTGGTGCTGTCATTTAGTTCTTAAAAGGAATGAGTATACTTATCTGATAGCAAGTTTTGTGCTCTGAAGGACAAGGTTCCTTTCCTTTTGCCCAAAATCTGAATGCAGTTTCTCATGTAGCATAAACCATTTCTTGTGTATTTTTCTGTGGTTAGTCTTAAAGTGTCTCAGGCTGAAAAGAATCACAAATTGTTTCACTGACTGTTTGTAGAAAAAAGTAATTTTGTTTCCTTGGGTGAATTTTTTTTTTTACAAATTTATCATAACTTTGAGTAATATTTAAATTCACTGATTTGGGAAATTTATTGAATACCACATCCTGTATCACTGAGGCGAGAGATAAAAAAATCAGTTAATTTTCTTATTTCTAGATAAGTAGCAGTAATTTCAAAATTAAATGCAATTACATTACCTCAAATGTCATGCTTTGGTGTTTTTTTCTATTCAACAAGTTCTGGACATCTTTTGTTCCTGAAAAATTCAGGAGTGTTCAACATGTATCAGAGTGGTTTTGTTTATGGAACATTCATATAAGTCTTAAAACTCTTTTAGTTTTGGGTTTTTGTTATTGTTTTTGTTTTTGTTTTTGAAAGAAAGTATTGAAGGGCAATCACAACAAATGCCATGGACAAGAGCTTGTGAAAACTACTCTCCTTTTAGTTGTCCAGGGTATTATGTCCAATTTAGATCATTCTATGTCAACTTGTTTGAAGCAGAAATTATTACCATAAACAAGAGATGGGAAAACGCAACTATCAAGAAAAAGCAGAAAATTTTTATTGCTCCTTGTCCCAAATTATGTCTTTGATCACATTTAACCCTCTCCTCCCACATGAAAGCAGACCATAGATGATTCAGTGGGAACAATGTTTAAATCCTTTAAATGCCCTAAAAAGTGAAAAAGTTTAGAAAGAGTATTAGAAAAGTATTTCAAATACATGAGACAATCTCCATTCTTCATTTTCTGTAGCTTACCCAAAGGCTTTTATTAGATTTCCATTTAGTAATGAATATTTCTATTGTCAGGGACACTTTTTTAGTATTTGGAAACTTTATTAGTGTGTCTCATAGCATTTCAGCATAGAAGTTGATGTATTCTTATTTAACTTGGAAATAAATTAGTTTTACTTTTATGTGGTCTACCATTTACTTGCTTGTAGTGTTCTAGTGTCAATTTTAATGTTTATGCTCTGCTGTTTTCAAAAATCTAAAGGTTTTCTATGAGGCACCTCAAACAAAAAAAAAAACTTCAAGCAAGTCTGTAACTTAAGAGGGATCCATATGTAAATAAAAATGTCACTCTTCAACTGTAAACTCAATGATGTCATGTGATTGGAGCTTTGGATGCTACTTCTACAGAAATATTTCACAATGATGATCAAATGTTCCTTTAGTCTTTCAAAGTTATTCTCTAGTCATGGTTTAAATTTATTTGTTCAATCTAATTGATCATATCTATCCTAAACAATGCAGTGTCTCAATTATTTGTGTGTAATTTTTTACTTAATCCTTTACTAAATATTTTCTAAGCTACTTTTCATTTTATATGTTTGGTTTAAATATTCCAAACCACCACCGACCCCCAAAAAACCCAACCAAATTAAAAAAACACAACAAAAAGTCCCCACACAAAAATCATATTAAAACACCCAGACAAAAAACCCAAATAACTCCCAACACCACCTTCCTCTTCTCCAAAATTTTTAGCAACCTTTATTTTTTATGCTTTAAGTCCTACAGAATTGTCTAGTTGACTATCCCTTTTCCGATTTTCAGGATCAGCATTTTTGAGAAAGCATGCTGATGGCTTCTCTACAAATTCCAAGGCAAATTCTGTCCCATTCTCGAAGTAATCCCCTGTGCAACTGGCACAGTCCTAGAATTTTATTTTTCTTTCAAATACTGAGGTGTTGTGTCTTACATGGTTGCTAGTTGAAAAAAAGGTAAGCAAAAGTGCATTTGCTATTCAGGCACCCCAATAGTTTTCAGTTATGACATTTAGGTGCATTCATATTCTGTCCCAATTCATTATTAGTGTTGTAGTCACTCCACAATCCTATCCATTGCCTCATCCAGCAAAAGAGGCGGTAATTAATTAGAGTGTACTATGCTAAATTTTCTTACTGTGATTCTGATAGGAAAAGGCAAAAGCAGAAATGAAAGAAGTTGGGATAGAAAAGTGCAACTTCTCAATTTATTTTTTTACATTTATTTTTAATACAGTAGAGCTCTGATGGGGACAGCTCTAGACATCTGAGATGAGCTCAGCTGTGGAGCAGCTTCTGTAGGTGTCTTACAGCACAATCTAGCTCCACAGGTTGGCAGAAGCACCTCTTTAAATTCAGGAGAAAAATTCTTGACAGAGTAATAACACTGTATAGTAGCTTCAGGGTAAGAGTTTCCTTGTGGGAAGATTAATGTGGGATATTGGTAGTGGTGTTAAGGCAATTCCTTTTGTTTCTAAAAGGGGGTAGATAATAAGCACTATGGGAATACCAAAATTTGCACCTGTCTAGCTTTGCAATACCTGGCCTCTGGTGTTACAGATGGGGATTATGGTCTGTCATTTGTTAGCTTTTATAAGTGCTCAAAACCTTTTTAATGATGATGATGAAAGGTTTGGCTGAAGAAGCCAGGATTGTTGTTGAAAAGCTCTCTGCTTTGTTTTCATGGGAAAGTCTAGAAAATCACAAAGCTGTCACATCTGTTCATGCAATTATCTCAGCCTAGGGTAGTAGACAAGGAATTCAGGAAAGCTGCTTCCATGTTTGCTCGTAGCTGGCTAATGTTGTTGAAGAACTGTAATTGTTTAAAAACAAAATGAAATTTGAAAAAACTTGCATGTGGAAATGGAGGGCAGTTTGTTTGGCAAAAAACTTTTCCAGAGGCTTGACTATGCATTTCACTCTGCTTTTGAGCTGAGCAATAAATTACAGGAAGAAAAAGAATAAAGATCATATATGAGGAGAAGTAGAATGCTGGTCTTTGTATCGAAGGGCATGTTTTAATGCATGAATGACTGGGTTTAAAGGCGTTTGAAAGGTGGAGGTGAAAAAGCAGATGACACAGCCTTTCCAAGAAATTTTGCATGTAATCCTACAGGCAGTGTGGAGGTTGGTGGATCCCAATAGACTTTCCCTTTTGGCTGCAAAAGGGTGCCTTGGGGCACCTCTATAATAACTCTACCCTGACATCACTTACAGCAGTTCTTGGGTCTCATCTGAGTGAGTCTGTCAGGAGAATAGGGAATTTTCAGTGTAGTGGTGTAGATAATTCAGTCAATATGGTGATTTATTGGTCAGTATCTAGCTTAGGTATCTTTTGGCAGCACTTAGCTTCAGAGTTTCTCGGTAGAAATCTCTTATTCTAAATATTTGTCTAATAGTGTAACAAGCACCCTTTAAAAATCATTACCATCTTTAAAAAAACAGATGATGTGCTAAGGTAATTTTATTAGAAATCAGTATATTCATGGTTTACTGAATGGTTGGCATAGTAAATGCAGTTCCTCAATTCAAATTTTCAAATGTTTTATTTTCACCATTTTTCTTACTGTGCCTGCATGTGAGTGTTAAAAGGCCACTGTTTTTGAAACTTGAAACGACCTAAAATTTAAAATTTATTTGCAAATAAATTTTTGTTAACTGTGCAATCACCCCTGAACTTTCCTACTGATTGACAGAACCAAAATGACTAGGTAGCCAAGGAGAGTAAGATAACTGAGTTGAGCCAGATTATCAAACCTACTCAGTCATCATCTATATTTCTAGAGGGGAAAGGATCAAATGCCAAATAACTTTTAACTTTCTAACTGCAAGTATAGTTAGCCACATATATGTAAGCTTTTAATATGTAAGCTGTTAATAGGGTTGCCCTTGCTTATCATCTGAAAATCATTTTGATCTGCTGAGCTCTTCTGATTTGCGTGTGCATATTTGTCTTTGGGCTTTTCAGTGGGAGGTGCTCTGGGTAATCAAAAGTTAATAATAAAATACTTCCTGTTCTTAAGTTATCTGTGTAATTCCTTTTTGGCTTGGAATTCTCGTCTTTTCGTTAAAATAAATTCTGTCATTGATCTCCTCTTGTTTGCACTCTGTCAATATATATAACTTTAAATACTGTATTTACTTTATTTAATTGCCTTTCTGTTTAAGAAATTCATAGGCACCTTTCATGTAGGAAGAAAACCCTTTGGGATTAGGTGCCTAAAATACCAGTTTATCTTTGATGCAACATTAATGTAGAATTAAGGTTCATAAGAGTGTTTTGAAACTGTTGTCTGGTAAAAAACACTTCTGAGTGTAGCTCGGCTTTTCACCAAAAATCAAAAATAAATGGTCAAGTCAACAGTACAAACATAATTAAAAATTTTCAGAGTTTTTCGATTGTGTTCCTAATTGTCATTAAGAATAAGAAATTTAAGTACTTTTAAGGCTAGGTATTTACATGGATGAGAGAAAACACAAATTTGGAAGTAATTTACTACTTTGCTAATGAAACATATCTGAAGATGTTAGAACTTAAGGAACAAAGCTATACATCTTCGATGTGAAAGGGGTGATCGGAATGAATTCCCAGTATTTTGCAAATGTGAGAGGCAGGTGAGCCTGAGCCTTGTGCAAAGGCCACTTCACAGAGGGGATGCACAAGTGTGACCTCACAGCAACATGCTGCTCTGCCACGGTAACCCAAACTGTCCTGGTTATGTGCAGCACAGCTTTGCTATATTCCCTCTTAAAGTCCAAGAGTGCCTTTGAGGTGATGTCGTGGTAGAAGCAAAGTAAAATCAGCTGTGATATTTGTGAGCTATCAGCATGTATCTCTACGGAGTTAAGGATTTATTTAAACATTTTCTCAGAACTAAGACTAAACAGGACAGAAATTGTCATTTAATATTCATAGGTAACAGTGATAGTAAATAGGTTTACAGATTTTCATTTAGACAATGGGTGCCTAAAGGAACCTTTTTGACTATTTTCTGAGACTCTGGTTGCTGTCTGTCCATCTTTTAAAGTAGGCAACTTTTATATTATGTCATTTATTGCCTCCTTTTCTATGAATTATGTTTTTTACTAGTAATTCCAATATTTTTAAGAACTACATTAATTTTTAAGAACTCCATTCTTTAAATTGGAAAAGAAACTTGCTGTTAGAGGAAAAAAATCTTAAAATTTCCATTAGAAAGTTTGATGTTGCATTGAAACTGTTTACAAATTACAAGGGAATTTGGAAAATCAATACATTAAAAGCTATCAAAGTGTGAACAGGACCAACCTTTCTCTGCAGGCCATTTCAGAAAAATTGATGATAATTTTAAAACACTTATGTCCATCTAAGGAGTATCAGTAAACAAATCATACAAGGCCACAATTTACAAAACCAGTGCTATACAAAAATATTAATGGATACTTTATAGATGGAACTGGCCTAAATTTTGTGTTTAATTTTTAAAAAGTGGCATAATATTAAGGTGTAGTCATCACAAAAATCTGAAACCAGAGAAAATTAATTTTAATAACACCATTATTTTCTAAATATTTCTCTAAATCTGATTCCCTAATAAATTGTGAGAGTACAATTACTTTTTAAAGACTTCTCCACTGTCCTCTCCTTTATTAAACACTTAGAAAAGGTAATCTCCTAATTGAGCAATTAGAGAATTAGTAATCAAGCAATTAGAGAATCCCCAAAGAGAACTAGAAAGCCACACATCTTGCATGGGGCACAGCATGTGGACTTTTCAGTTTAAATCTTTTATACCCTGCTCTGACTTTGTGATGTGCAGTGTTTTGTCCCCAGTTACAGTCTGCCACAGGCCATGGCTTCTTGCAGTGTGGCAATTTCCACTATTTTTCTTCCTGCAGGTAAAGGATGGCAGCTCTTTTCTGCCAAGTATTGAGGTTCAGAGGAGAAAGAGAAAATAATAGTCAAGTTATCCAGGGAGTCATAACTGGCAATTGCTATAGTGCCAAAATGGCATGGTTAGATAATTTTGTTTATAAATGGTGTTCCTATGGGCTTTGTCAGGTGAATAACTATTTTAAAGTTATTTTAAAAATGCACCAACTTGAATTTCTTATGGCATGCAATTTTAATCTTCATTATTTTGATTCATATACCACACTACTGAAATGGCAATATTAATAATTTAATATCCAATTTATAGGCTTGAAATTTTGAAGTTTTGATTCTAGTGGTTTTGCCGTGTACAGTGGGACTAGTAAGAGATTTTTAAACAAGCAGTTCCCATTGCCTTCAAAAGAAAATATTAGGTATTGTGAGTCTGAAAAATATTGACCACATCATCAGAATACTGATCACATTATTCAACCTTAAATAGATTTTAGTGGGTTTTTTTTATTTTTTAAAAAATATGTTAATAAGTTAATTGACAAATAATTGTTTCCCTATATGTATGTATTACACTGCAATTACTGTTCTGCCCAGCTGCTACCTATTCCTCTAATCTCCTAATTAAGTGAATTATACATCATGGACCAGATTCAGTAATGAAGGAAAGATTGCTTGGAAGAATTAAACTTTGGTGCTAATCAGGTTAAAAACGGTATTGATGCTCTCATTCTGAGATTGCAATCAGGGTTTATCGCAAAAGCTTGGTTTAATTTTCTGTGGGAGAAGTTGAATTGTAGGAGAACAAAAATACAGAAGAGTTTTCAATGTTTTAGTTGCTTACTAAAACATCCTTGTTTTTCAGAATTCTCTTTGGAAACATAATAGTTGCTAAGGTAACCCATATCTAATATTGTTTGAGAAGAGAATATAACCTTAATTGTTAAATAGCAAGATGTCCTCTTCTGAATTCTTAACTGAAATATAACCTTACAAAAGGAATTTATCCTCATCTAAATTCAGGCAATTTACATTGAGTTTATGGTGATGTACTTGAAATGGCAGTTTGTCTTCCCTCCCATTCCCTAAGTGGTTAGTGCTCACACATGCTAACTTATTCATTCAAATCCTTGTTTGTCCATGGGGACTACACAGATAATCTGAAAGATGCAAAGTAGCTTCCAATTAAATAGTAAATAATGAAAGAAGTCTAAGAATATAATAATGCTGTATCTTGGCAATTAGGTATCTCAAATATATGAACATTTACAAAAACAGAAAATATTTTCTCCAAATACCAGACTGAGTCTTCCTTCATCAAAGCATGGCAGTCACCACAGTCACTTTACCCATCTTGTTTGACATTGTTTCGTAAGTGTAATTCATGCAGAACATCTCAATTATGTCTCATTTCTGGTATTGAGAATATTCAGAATGTGTTTCTATAGTTATTTAAGCAAATAGGTCATCTCATTGTGCTTCACTGTGCAGGGCAGGTGGAAGAAATCTCACCAGAATTTGCCATGTAGATCTATTCAATGAGTGTTCTTGACCAATGTTTCCTTGCAAAGTCGCTTTCCTCTTCCCTCCCCCTGCCCCCCACTCTCTTTTTTAGCCCTCTTCTTGCCGTGTCTGTCCATCATGCCCTGGAAAAACCATACCAAGATATATATTCAGTGATCAATGCTTGTAAATAATGCCTTTTTAATATCATCCAACTTTACCTTTTTGTTTGGCTTTTTTCTGAGATGGTGCTTTGTCAGGGATGCAAATGAGCATTTTCAATGCTGTGGCTGTCAAGTACACTTTCTGTCTTGGTCAAAGGATAAACTTGTGGTTGGCCAGTACCTTTCAGTCTAGTAGGCTAAGGCAGCAAATCACTTTGTTTTCTTTCTGTTGAATCCCACATTACACAATGTCTGCAGTTCACAGAAAGTCATATTTCTTACGGGCTGGAAAATTCAGGTGCAACCAATGCCTCACACTTTGGCTTTTTACTTACACTGATAATAAGCCCAACATCTAACCACTTCCTAGATTGCAGTGAATAGCAGCCTGTGAAACCACAATTAATTAAAGTTTAGAAAACCACAGTTTTTGATGTCTTGTGTTCGGTAATTAGCTCCATGTATTCTATATTAAATCATCAGAAACTGACAGTATTGCTAAATCAGTGAATGGGAAAATAAGAGACAGAGGGGTATTTTAAGTATATATAGAAGCAGAAAAGTATGTTTCAGTGTGTAAATATTAATTTTTCAAATGGGTGTTAAAAAGGGTACATGTGGGGAAGAGAAGGAGTGTTGCCTCTTTAAAAGATTTTAAAAGGCTTTTAATATTATGCTTTTGAAATACAAAATTAAAGAAAACCCTCACCTCTTCTAAAAGCAATAGTAAGGTAATAACTGTAGTTTGTAAATGGATTATGATTAGTGCAGGGTCAGTGTGCAGCACTTACTTTCCTTGTGCAGGTGTTTTGACTTTGTAGCTTTACAGCAGAGTAAATGTGCAAAACCAGAGAAGTAATGTGGCAGGAGATGGTCTGTGCACATGGGGGACATCCCTTCAAGTCATTGTGACTGCTGACAGTTCTGGTGGCAGGACTGGGGCCATAACTGATGCCTGAGTAGACTTGTTTAAAATGCTACTAGGAAGATTCATGGCATGAGAACATAAGTCTGCATCATTTTTCATAATTTCTTTTAAAAAGAGTACCCATAGTTTGTTAGCAAGCCCAAATGAATATAATTATATCTCTATATCTATCCATCTATCTAGATATCAAAATACCTGATCTAGTTGACCATCAGATTATTCAGAGGTAATTTGGCCACATCTGTGGACAATGACATTGTTAGAAGATTTCAGGATTAATGGAATACAACTGATTAACTAGCAGTCCTCAGGAGAATGGTATTTGCTCTAAAACATATTGGATGTGTTATTACTGTGGGTTTACTACTTGGCAGATACTATCTTTCCTCCTTTTCTTCTTTTTCTTTTTCTATGTGTCAAGGAAAGGGCTGAGATGAAATTGCATGTACAAAGGAAAATGTATATTTATTGATTGCAGTAGAAGTAATTAGACTGCGTCAAAGATTTATTTCATTTTTAATAACACCAAGAGTCAGGCTGAGGCAGTTGTTTATAGCGGTGCCTTAAAATTCAACCTATTCTATTTTAATAGATTTGTTCATGCTGTAAGCAGCACCAAATTTCATGGGAGACTATTAGAAATAGAACAAAGTAGTCTGCTTTTAAACCATCTTTGAAGGATCAGTTTTAAATAGCTTTGAAAAAGTAGAGCATGGCAGAAATGCATCTACTTCTATTTTATGGCTGATGCTAAAACTGTCTTCTCAAATGTGTCATATTACATACTTTTTTGTGGTTTCAAAGAAATTGTAAATGATATTGCCAAAGGAACCGCTGCTACTCCCAAGGAACTAACTTTTAATGAAAAACCTCTGACTCCCTAATTTTCTTCAAGAGAAAGTAGCTTAATTAAAATCCAAAACTGGAGTAGTTTCATTCATTTTCCTAGTCTTATTTTAGTTAAGGGCTTGTGGTTTGACATGCAGCTGAAGAACCCAAACATATTTTTCTAACAGATATTCTATATTTAGTTATACTGGCATGCAGTTATTGAGTTTTGTTACACCATTAGTTTACTAAACCCAAAGGGTTAAAATGTACAAATGGACAAGGAGTTACTAAGGCAAAAAAATATTTGGTTATGTATCCAGGAGAGCTTCTAGCATAGTTAGTCAACACAGATTTTAAAATTACTTAGAATTAATTTGTTTCTAAAATTGAGCATTTCCCTCAACATAATTTTAGAGATCTTCTAGAAACATCAGGGTTACCAGGTAGATGCTTTGTAATGCAATCACAGGGATGCAAGGTTGGGAGGGAACTCAGTGGGAGCATTTCTGAGCCATTGTGCTGCTCTAAGCAGGGTGTATTTACACTAAGCTCATTCTTGCTAGATTCTAGCACTGTTCCTAAAACCCAGGGATGAAGATTTCACAGACTTCCCTGGTCATCTGTTGCACCTTTTACATTGTGTGAGCTTTTTTCAAATACCTCACATAAATCATTCTTGTCATTGATGGACTAGGGAACAGCTGATCATCTGATGCTCTTTTACATGTTTGTTATCTCCTGTTAGCCTGGTCTTGTCAGGATGAAAGAAAGTTGTATCACTCAATCTTTTATCATGGTTCATTCTTTTGTTTTCATCTTGCTCTTTCATGTGAATATCCTGTTTCTATCTGCCTTTATCTCCCAAGTGCTGGAGATAAATCTGAATGCTGTATTTCAGCTGAGACCTCTCTGGCAGCTCAATAGTCTCATTTTATGATGTAGTTCTGAAAATATCTGAATGATATTTGTTTTTTTTTAATAGGATCTCATTGTCCTTTATTCAGGTTTTGGTCCCCTGTAACGCTGTTTATTCTGCTTCAGACTCTGTACTTATGATTTTGTATTTAGGCTTTTAATATTTTATTCCTAAATGCAAGGGATTTCAAAATATTTTTTTCTTAAATGTCTCTTATTATGCATACTTTTCCAATTCATTTTGCCTTTTACTTGTTGTATAACCGCATTACTATACCTGTGTGCATAATATATTTCAAAGTATAATAAGGTAAAATGAAATGAGATTTAAGAGATATAGATAGTGAAAAATATACAGGTAGAAGTGATAGAGCTGAACATTAAGTGTATGTCAGGACAACATTGTAGTTAGTACAGGACAATAAAAGCAAGCTCACAAGTTGTAAGTCTAAGATGTTTAAACAGTTGAGACTCTTTATGTGGGCAGTGTAACCATAGTCTCTGCCATACTTTTTGGCTTCTGATGTGTGTGCCATATATAAAACAAATTTAAATATGACAACTACACAATGCAAAATATTTTCCTTCATGAATCTTGAAATATTTTACATTTCTAATGTGTTTGATGACACTAAGACATGAGGACAGAGATGAGGTTCCTTCCCTGTAAAGTAATGTTTTGTTCAAGGACTTTTTACCTTCAAGGCAGGACAAGCTCTGATTTGCAATGTGTGCTGTACAGGAATGTTGGGTGTGTTCTTTTTATTGTGATATGAAATGAACAGAAACCTGTTGTGGAAAGCAATTTAACATGTATACTGAGGGATCAAATTAAAGCTATGTTCACTGTCTAAGTAATTGTCATTGTCCTTCACAAAGACAGTTTCTAGTTGTAATAAACAATCATTCCTAGTGTTTAATGTTTGATGAACCTCCTATGAACATCCTGGAATAAGTAAACATTTTTTTAAGAGTGGCTACCCATTTCCAGCAGGGAGGTTCCTAGAGGGATCTTAAAGAGCAGTTCACTCCCTGACTCCAAACACTTACTCTTGTTTAATTTGATTATGCTTTTAAATGTATTTTGAGTAAAATGAGTGATTTTTAAAAAGGTCTGAAGACACGATATCTTTTAACTGTGGCTGGCCATATGGCCTGTCATAGAAGAATGTACAAAAACTTTTTTCTATTCAGAACAGCTGCACTTATGTTGACTGTTTATTCCTTGTCAGCTACTGTCAATCAAGCAAGAACTAGAGCTTCATGTACAGAAAATCAAAAAATAAAGTCTTCTGTAAATCATAAATGTAACAGATGCAAGTGTTCCCTGCCTGAATTTTAGGTGAGCCTATACATGTAGTGATTAATAATCACAGTAACCCTGTTTGCAATGAGATCTGAGCAAACTTTCATAAGGCTAAGACTATATCTACATGCCCACTGCAATCTGATTGCAGGAATCTCTTTTTGCATTGATTCATTTGTGCACTGATGCTTTTAATCTACTGTTAGTTCAACTACAAAGTTATTCCTCCTTTTAGATGATAATTTCACATTTTAAGCAAAATTTAGGTTGTCCTGTTGTCCTGACTGAAGTAAAAGTTGTTCCATGTTTGAGCCTGCAACAGGTATGTGTATTGGTCTTGCATAGCATCGAAGTTTCAGGGAAAGATATTAAACTGTGTTGGAATCCTATTTTGTTAAAGTTCAGCTTAATCTTGGAGCCAGGGTCTCTGTACACTAAATATGAACTGTAAAAAAAAAAAGTATTAGTATATCATTATAAATACTGAGATGAGAGATTCTCTTTCTCTCATTATTTGATGTATAAATCTTTATAAAGTTTCCCTTCTAGAAGGGAATTGCAGGCATAGTACAACATTCAGCTAAATAAGACAACCTAGAAAATTGCATTTAGGTTTATATTCAAAAAATGAAGGTAAAGGGTTTATTTATATCAGCATTTGAAAAAAATACTTCTTATTTTGCTGTGAATTCATATATGCATTTGAATGTCCGTGAAAGAATATTTTAGTGCAAAGTGATGTCACTGGTACTTTAAACAGTCATTAAATACCCTACTGCTTTAATCACAAGGACAGTTCAAGCACAAAACAAAAATGAAGCTACCTTAAGTGCTTATAGCTGAAACATAAAAATGTAATTGTGGGTATATTCAGAAAGTCATAAAGCAATGAAATATTGAAGTAGTTTTCATAGGGTCTATGCGGAGTTCTACTTTAACTCCTCAGTGAGAGCAGTATGAGGAGAAAATACCACATTTACTGGAAAATACAGCATGTAATCAATAGAATGCTGCCCTACAAATGGCTACAAGTCTGCAATGATCTTTTAACAATGAGCTGGATTAAGCAGGGAATAAACTTTAAATGTCCTTAAATACTGTGATGAGTAGTTAATAAGGAAGAGTTGAAAGGAAGCCACTAAGACAGGGAGGACAGAGTTACTACTTAGGAAAATATTTTGTGTTTCCTAAACTTAACCTGCAAGAATCAGGAGCAGTCCCACAAGATGTGAGTATTAACCAGCTGTCCTGCAGAGGTTTGTCAAGGTGGGAGATTGCAGCCATCTGCTGCAGGTAACTCAGCCAAACTTGTAGCAAGCACTTACAGGAGATGCACCTTCCCTCCCACGTTCCACACTGTCAAGATTCACTGCAGCTGATAATTTGTGTAGGCCAGTCCTGTGAATGTAAAAAAGAAAATGCTATCAGACATAAAGGTTATGATTTCTTAGACATTGGAGGATTTGCCTGCTTTAGCACCTTGCTGCAAGCACGAGACAAAATCTTGCTCCAAAGAAAGATTTTATGAGATTGTGATGAAAGAAACTGTACTTCAGTAAATTATTTTGGTACTTCATTTTGCCTGCACGCAGGCTACTTTCAATCACTTTCAGCAGGTACTTTATCTGTATAAACACACAAACACACTTCATACTCTTTTAAAGGTGTATCTACATGCAAGTATTGCCCATGGTCTGAATTAGACTAAATGTTTTTATTAAGCATTTAAATTGTACAAGACATAATATTATCTACTGGGTTTTAGTTTTTTTAAGTAGCAATTATAGTCCTCCTATGTGCTCATGCAAGAGACAGGAGCAGCCAGATTGTTTTAAATGGATTTCATAAATTTGGTTTGAAAACGTTATAATGCAAGTTTCTCTGAAGTTCAGAAATCAAAATATTTTGCAGTTGTTACTAGGATACAAAAGGTAGACTTTTTCTTATGACATATATGTATATATAGTTATATGGATTGGGGAAAGCTTACTCTCAATTTTGTTTAAAGTCTCATTTAGAAGAGAGAAATGTATAAAAAGGGAGTGCTCAATAAAAATTAAGATTTTGGAACTAGTTATGGTTTAAATGTTACTCTGCTGCAAGTATACTTAATAGGAACCCAGACTCTGGGAAAATAAACCTAAAATTAGTTTGTATATCTACGGTAATTTGAAAATGATAAAAAAGACAAATTATTTCAGGAAGTAACTCAAGATTAAAACTGGCATACTGATTTGACTTTGAAGCTTCTTGTCTTGTAGATAATCTATGCCAGAACTTGTTCTATACTATTATCACAGGCTAAGTATTTGCTTTTAAATGCTTCCTGTTCAACACAGTGAAGTTCAACTTCATCAGGTCCTGCTTTCAGAATAGTAAGGCTTGTTTTTTTCATACTAAGTCAAAATGTGTCCAAGTCCTGAGATGTCTTGCATTTCTTTGCGTCTCCTATCTGGAATCACTAGTATTAACTACTATGTCCACAAATTCCTAATGCAAGCAAATATAATAAAAAACCCATTACAAAGGTAGGAAAAAAGCATCAGAATTTGACTTCCTTTGCAAGTATCTGGTTGAATCTGCAAGTTTTCTGGATTCTGGAGGTTGCAGGGGTTATATGCTTCATGGCTTGGGATCTGTGTGGTTGCCAAAGATGCTGGTAAGACAAATTTCAAGCTGAGTTATTTATACAATTCTTCACTCCTTAATTAGCTAAAAGAATAAAGCAGTGAGTGAACGTTCTTACCCAACATAATACAAGAATCACTGGGTCATTTTTTAGAATAACAAACACTTCCATTAAAGGAGAGGCAGGTAATTTTGTATTGCTTATGAAATACTCACAAAGGAGCACATGCTGCTTCAGTGAGACTTAACCAGATGCACTGAAAAAATCCATAACATGCAACTGCATCCAAGAAAGATAGTTGTTTCTGTGTATATATTTCCTAGGAAGAGAAACCTCTAAAACTATCATGGTGAAGTGTATTGGCAGTAAGATGTCCCATGCAATACAGTGCTGAACATTAGTTTTCTTCTTTTTGCCTTTAAAATGAATTAGTGTGGGTTTATTACTAATACATGTGATCACAGGAAAAATCAAAATGTATTTTAATACATGTATAATCACAACTATCTATGTACACATGCATGATTATAGATATTTATGATAACTAACCAATCACTAAAGTTTTTTTTTTTAATGGCTTCCAGAGATGATTGCTATAGATGGCATCATCTGAGAGTTAATGAACTGGCTCTAGATGTATCATCTCTGCCTTCACAGAGTGTCTCTCACACCTGTACTGTCTATTTCAAAAGGTGTCAGTACGCATAGACTTCAAGCAAAAAGCTGCAATTTCCCAGAACACTGATGATTAGTGACATCCTGTGCTATTTCCATGCTGCTAGCTTCCTTGGGAGCATCTTGCAGTAGTTTTCAGCACGCTTAGAATTCCAGGCCTTCTCTGTGAACTGCACAGAAACTCTATTTGGGGGGAACATTTAAACAATTTCAAAAAACGTTTTATCTGAAAAGTTTATCCTGAGGAAATGTTAGGCTGTTAGTTAAACTATAAGACTGCTAACCAACACTACTTTTACATGTCTTTATTCTATTATTCACACCTGTGACAGGCAAAACCAGAAACATGAATGTGTTCATTTTCCCTTGTGATCTCTGTGATCTTTCTCCTCTTGGTGGTTATGAGGAATATAAATTATGCACTATTTGGAAAGCCATCCTTAAATTGGAGTAACAGATATATGGACATAGAGTTTGGGAAGCCATCTCTGGCTTTAAGATGTAAATTGGTGCAAGGGCATGCATGGATACTCAGCAAATGAGGTCCTCAGTGAGATGAAAGGAAAACCTTGCACACACATGAAGAGAGCCTGAACAAGCTTTTGATAAGAGGTTATAGCACACTACATGAACAGAAAATTTAGGGAACCCATGAACGACAAAGAGCTGGAGGCCCAGCAAAGAGGGGTGCTGTCATCCTGCAGTCTGCTTCTCATTTGCAGCAGCTGATTAAATTGAGGAGGGTTGGTACCCCTCTACCTGTGTGCCATTTGACTGGAAGAAGCTGCATCCCTGAAGCCAGGCCAGCTGAAGGAGAGGGATGTTTCATTCAGGGCCACTGGAGCTTATTTCACCAGATCTACCTACTCAGCAGCCCCAGACTGATGGGTCTCTCATGCAGCCATCCTTGCTGCTGTGACAGTAACTTCTGGTAAAGCAGTAAAAAGTGCTGCAGTGGATGGGAGCTGTGATGGTCCTTCTGATTTCCATCTCTGCCATGTGCAATAAACATCCTTGCCTTATTCCTGATTTTGGCAGCCGAAAATGCTTGTCTGCATAAGAAGAGGATCCTGGAACTTGATTTCTCTACTTGGTTGGTTGCACACAGGCCCAGCTACAGATCATCTCACTTCCCTCTGCCTTGTAGCTTGAACAGGACTGACATTTTCATAGCAGTGGTGCAGGTTAATGTTGCACAGAGAAGATGTCTTTATAAATGAGAGATTTTCAGAAGTGCTTTTTTTTTTTTTTTTGGTAATACAGAGATGCAAGCAAGTAAAAATGTGTGCTTTTTCAGGTCGGTCAGGATTTCTAGAGACTTTTCACACCTAATTAGGGCATGTACCTATGAGAGAAAACAAAGAGCTCTTGTTATGCGGAGAAATTTGTGTCCTAAGGGCAAACTCGAAAGAGTTGGATATCTGCTTTCTCTCATAGCTTTTAATGATGCTAGTAGGAGAGTTACCTGTGATTATAAAGGAAGAAAACAGACTCTTTATTGTGCATGTTACAAGAATGTGCATGCACTATATGTTTCAAAAGCATATCTTTAAATCTAAGCAGGACTTGGAGTGTTCTTTTATAATAATTAAAAAGAAAAAAAGTAAGGATATTTCATTAAAAGAAATATGTTATTTCTTTCCAATTTCTGATCCTAGCTGTGTTTCAGAGGAGAGTAGGTTCCTTTTAGTTTTTCTATAGAATGCCTTCTAGTTTGATTAAACGACACTGATGTTTATTAGTTTCTCTGAACTGTGCCAACTGATGAATGGGTCATCACTCAGAAACTGCTTGACAATGTTTTCTTCAGACAAGAAATAAATAAAAAAGTGGGGATTTCTTTTGTGGGGAGGTAATTATTTTAGACATATTATTCAGTACTTGTAAGTGTCCTGTCATGCCAAGTATTTGACTCACTTGTTTTTGTTTTTCCAGTCTTAACTTAGTGCTTGTGTTATTAAACATGAAATTCCTTACTCCTGGTGGCAGCAACCTAACAATACTTTTTCTTGCCTCTCCCTTAACTGGAAGAGGATAGTGTTAGTACCTTGACAGTCCTATCCTAAGAAGCAGGAGCAAAATAAAGGCTTTTCTTTGTCCATGATAGTGTTTAAGAGCTGATCTTGTGAAGATTGTAGGTCAGTGCTGTTATATTCTGAATTGTTTATCCTTGGAGCAGGTTCAGTGCAAGGAAAGAACAGATGGATAGTGGCAAAAAAGCAAGGTTATGTCATCCAGTCTCATATCCAAATTTATACTTGCTATCTGTCTATCACACTTCTGGATACTTCAGGTAAACCAATAATGAATATCTAATAAAAACTGTTTTCATTCTCTCACAAAACTTGTGAGATCAAGGAATTGCCTTTATGCTAATTTTCCAGTTTTGATAAGGCTGTGTTACAAACCTGTATGCTGTGAAATTCCTAGTGCCTAGTTTAGTGAATCTAAAACTGTATTTGTGTTGGCAGCTGCTGTGCTTTTGGTTCTGATGGCTTAGCTGTTGCAGGTCTATGTTGTGAAGAAGCTTGTGGTTCTTGTTCAGAAAGTTTACCTCTTGTTTATTATGCAGCCACATACACAGTCATGCTTGAATAGCAAGGACATACTACTTCCAGGTGCTTTACATTAGGAAGGTTTGACCTAAATACTGTGCTCAGGATAACACTAGAAATATGTGTCAAAACAAGAAATTAATCATAAGTCTTCAAGTTAGGCTACATACTAAATAATGCTTTAGGCTTGAACTTCAACTACATAATTTTAAATTTGTTGAAGTTTTTGTTCAGATCTACTGCTTCAGTGAGAGTTGGCTTCTGATTCTACTTACAATAGTGTCCTACCCTTTTCCTTTCAAGAAAGAGGCTAGATGGAGTTATGGTTCCTTTAACAGGGCACAACTAACAATGCATTTTAGGTCCTAAGCTTTTTATGGAGTACTGTTGTTACGTGTGATATTCAGGGCTGGATAGTCTTGTGATACTAGTCTATATTGTTTCTGTCCTTTTTTCCAGCCCCATATCTTAAACTGTTGCCTAAATTTTGTCTATTGGCCTGTCTTCTATGTTTGTAAACAACTTAGGGGATTTCTGTATGGTATTTGTTTTGATAGACCAAAGTGCATGTACAGAAATACAACATAAACAAACCTGATGAAAATTCTATTTGATCCAACACTAATTGTCATTCTTGGCAGTTCTACAGGCCAGCAGAAGCCTGATGTTTTCTACTCTGGTTTTCATCACAAATCATTTTAACTAACAGTGAAGATGCAACTGTTTGTCTATATCTTGGTTTAAAGCATATTCTTTCTTACTAAAGTAATTTGAAATTGTTTTCTTGGCAGAAAAACAGAAACAAACTATAGTATATTTTTAACTAGAGGAATCACATAGAGACCTCCTTGTATTTGTCAAATTTATCTTGACAAAAAAGATTCATGCTCAGGAGAAAAAAAATAAGAAAGGTGATCTCAAACCTAAAACATTGGTATTAGTTGAGAATGTGTTGCTATGACAGAAAAGTCATATTAGTATTTATTGTAACAGACTTTGGAGAACATCACCTCCCAGAAAATGGTTTGCATCAGTAAAAATATTTTGGACAGGTGCTATATTTTGACAGCAGAAGTTTCTGCTGTCTTGGGTTGTGTCTCCCCTGTCAGATAAAGAAATAGCTGTTGTATCAAAGACTGATTGTTTTCTATCTGACCTGTTAGGGGAGGCATGACAAAGTTCTGTGGAGTAAATTAGGTGATGCCATCTCTAGAATAGACATGCTATTGACAGACAGCTGCTTCGTTATAAGATCATCATTATCTCCACCAGCATTGTACAGCAAAACAGCTAGAGACAGTCAGTGATCCTCCTGGGAGGCTTTCACACTGCCATTCTGCAGTGAAACGGCATTTCTCTCTGACACCTGCTGAGTACTGATGTTGTAGCACAGCACAGGGAGTGCCTTGAAAACACCAGTGTGTGTCAGGCATGCAGGTAGAGGGAGGGATCCAAGTAGGACTATCTAGAAAGATCTAGATTAAATTACATCAGGAGTGATGATCTTACTATAAAGTGAAAGAAAGCTCCATTTAAGAAGCATTTCAGTATTTTTAAGTTGCAGCTATGATGTTACATATCAGAGTTAATGCTGAAGTTCGGTATTGCTTCTTCTAAAAGGTGTGTACCATCAATGAAGTCAAGTTTTAATTTCTTGCATCAAGTAATTTCTGCATTCCATTCTGTAAGTAAAACCTTATTGCATGTGTAAACACTGCCTATAGATGACAAACAAACTTTGGGAAAGTAAAGTGAAATTATAAATTGTATAGAATTCAAATAAAAAATAATTTTAGTCAGTAGGAGTACCACTTATGCTGCCCCCGATGTTCTGTCCAAAAGATTTAAATTATAAAATAAGTAGTACCTACTAGCAAGTAAAAACAATGTAAAGTATAATTAGAAGTCCCATTTATATTAAACAGTTTGCTAAATTGAGATTTCATAAAGGTTATTATGTTACAAATAGAGCATTTATAGCTTTATGATATCTATTATCTTTAATCTTTGGTACATTTTATCTGTCATATAAATTGACTAACTTTAAAGATTATTGGGAAAACATCCTTAATCTTGAGATTCTCATGACTTTATTCTATAAACATTCATCTTCAAAGTTATATAATTTTGCTGTTTCAATTACTTTTCCTTTCTGTTTTGGGCAGCTGTGAGAATGACTAGAAATTTAAGGCAACTTTAATTGTGTTACCATTAAGTGCAATGATTCACCATATCCTCATAACATTTTAACTCAGGCAAATGCCTGTTGAATCCAGAATACCATAAATTGATGGATTACTTGGTACATATGTATTGTTTAGGGTGCATGTTGTAAGTTGTAAATATGGAAATAGAGTCTAGACCAATTTATTTTCCTCTAGAATCCACCTGTTTCTCTGGCAACAAAAATCCCAGTAGATGTAAGATACTGAAGTAAATTCTTCAGCTGGAAACAAAACAGAAAGTTCTTTTTTTTTTATTTTATTCAGTTATTAGTTCTACCATTGACCTTGTTTTCCATGTTAGTAAAACCCTACACCTTCAAACCAGGAAATGTGACTGTTACATCATTGTGGAGAAAAACAGGAAGAAAAATTTTGGGATGTTTACTTTTTTGACCACCTGAATTACAGTGTCACAGCACTGTTGTGAAGCTTGCTGAGTAGCATATTTTTCTAAGAGCAACTATTTAAATTATAGACCAGAATCTGTTGCTTTATTATCATAATGTAGTAGATGGATCAACATGTTATTATTTGCAATGTGGGCAATGGAGCAAAGAGAAAAATAAATATTTTAATATTTTGAAAACCACATTTATCTAGAATGGGAAGCAACTGTTTAACCAACTCTATTGAAAATTATTAGGAAGATGAAAATATGATAAAGTTAATAATAGCAGCACATTAATCTATATTTTGTATTATTTTTGCAAGACTTCCAGTTAAAAAAGCAGCACAAATCATTCTAGTGACTGCCTTTCTTGAAGAGAGAAAAAGCCTTGAAGCTAAAAATAGGAAGGCCATGGTGGTTACTTCCATTTGCTGCTCTTTCAACCAGAGTTTAGCTGAAACCGAAAATGCATATTTAATAGAATTTAGAGGACAGAAAATAAAAAATTATTATTGGTATGGAATACATCTGTCACAGGCATATATATTTTATAAAACTGCTGTTGAGTGTGTAGTGTTGCAAGAATTATTTTACTAAATCTTTTTTTCAGCATAACTGTTACATTTCTCATAAATTTCCCTGATCATTTTGAAAAGGTAAATGACCACATACCATTGACCTGACATTATAGATGGAAAAAATTACAGTATATAAATACCTCACATTACAGTACTGAGAGTGCCATTTTGACACTAAGTGGTATGAGGATTTTTAAATATAGATATCTATATAAACACATATTCTTGTGCTTCCCATCCCTTAAATCAGCAGTATGTTCAAATTTTTCTTCATCTTGCTTACATGATCCAGATGAATTGATCTAGTGCAG
Organism: Grantiella picta; assembly: GCA_013397955.1. Classification (NCBI taxonomy): domain Eukaryota; kingdom Metazoa; phylum Chordata; class Aves; order Passeriformes; family Meliphagidae; genus Grantiella; species Grantiella picta. Next base: position 717,731 of record VZRM01003969.1, read on the forward strand.
TACTGTGGACATAATGTCTGCAGTGGTGTCTGCATAGAGAAAAGCCTAAAAAAACTTACAGTGCTGCAGAAGCAGCTTTCTACTTAGGCTTCCCTTCCTGCCTTTTTTATTCTTTTGAAAATAAAATCAATTCATAATCTTAAAACAGATTATAGAGTGAACAAAAACAGACGCCTCACTTTGCTTGAATTGTCTGTGACTAAGTACTCCTGTCTAGTGAGTTTCTCAGCGAGATTTGTGCTGTGGGAAAGTACTTTTTCAGGACTCAATTTCAACATTTAAATACTTTTCTTTTCATTCGGAACATTTTTTTCTCTTCGTAAGGGAGAAATAATTTTAACTATGCCAGATGTTGTTATTACTCTGTTCATTATTGTTTAACCAGAAACATAATTCATAGTACTGCATGAAACACAACTGGTGGTTTGTTTTTTTAATCTAGAGATGAGAGCAAGAATATTTGCTGTCTTCGTACTGGGGTATGTTAATATTTTGCATTTAGGGACCAGAAGAAAAGGTTGTGCCTAAGTTTCTGAGTAAAGGCTGAATGTGAAAGGTTTCAGATTTCTAGAGGGATATGGGAAATTACCTAAATGGGCTGTATTTTTAAATCACTCTTTGTTCTATTTCTAAAGTTTTATCCATCACTCAGTGAACATCTCCAAAGGACAGGTGTAGTGGCATGCTAGCTGCAAGGCTTGAAATGTAAGAAGTAGGAAAACAGTGCAATGGAAGTTTGTTTACAATTATTGCCAAAGAATAATTAAGTACTTTTTGACTTTTGTCATTTGTCTTATTAGATAAACTGTACTTTGGAAACAAGCTATCCACTTATAAACTTTCCCAGCTCTGTAACTTGGTAAAGTACAGCACTTTGTCAAAGCAGATCCATTAACCCTCTGACTGGCGCTCTTCTCTTGGCTTTGATTGCAGCACCACACCGAAGCACCCAGCCCATCCTTGCTACCCCCATCGGCTTTGCCCTTGGATGTGTTAAACAATGCCGTTGCTGGATTTAGCACTGTGGAAGACCTCATCCGCTATCTTGAACCAGATCGGTGGCAACTGGATTTGGAAGATTTGTACAGGCCAACGTGGCAGCTTCTTGGGAAAGCATACATTCATGGCAGGAAATCAAGAGGTAATTTACTCTTCTGTCTGGCCTTGCAGCTTTCTACTGGTATGATTTCTTGACAAAGATGTAAGAGCATTCTTCACCTTGAGTTTTGGTTCCCAGAAACGAATGTGTTAGAAAGACAGCAGATATCATAGAAGAGGCAAACACAATATTTTCCTGTAGGGAACCTGGAAGGTCTTTATTTCCATAAAGTAGCAGGACCTCTTGATGGGTAACATGTTTGAATTTTTTGGGTTTCTTTTTTCATGGAGGGCAAAAACTTTGTTTTTATTTGAGTCATGTCTTACACTTACTGTATGGTGTGAGTGACTGTTGATTTCCTTAGATATTTTCCGGTCTCTGCATGAAATGAATTGAGACCAATTACCTAAATGTTTCTCTTTGATGAACCTTAGGAAATACCATGTCAGGTTTGATCATTAAGTTGTCAACTTAATCAGAAGTAAAGTTGATTGTGTTTTCAAAATTTGTAGATCTGTTGATCAGCAAGTAATTTTCTTCCATCTACATTTGACACTCATGAATTTCCGACCTCATCCCATCCAGATGCTGTCCACTGTTTCATGTTTGTGGATTCCATGTGTATGGATAGTATGAATGCAATGCCACCTTCCTTGCCCACCATACAGCATGAAAAGGAAAACATAAGAGATTTCTCTGTTGGTGGATGTAATGTAGATTGTCATCTGATCAGCAAGAAAAGGGAGGAAGTAAAACTTTTCATAACTCAAAATTATGGGTTTGACAGTTAATTCTTAGATCAGAGCCTAGAAATCAACCTCTGTACCCTATCTCTACTGCTATAGCTGAGCACAGAGCAGCTAAATTATGAGCCAGCGAGGAGAAAATATCTTTAAAAGCTCTGAGATAATCATTTAACACTTCCTTAATTAAAGATTCAGTATTTGCCGAATGCATGCCATAAGTACACCATAAGTGGGAGAAAAACAAAATGCAGGTGTTGGATAACAGCTATATAGACAAAAGCAACTCCCTGCAAGGCACATCTTAGAAAGAAATTATTAGAGTAAATCTTTTAAAGACTTCTAATTAGATGCTGAAATAGATTTTTCCACTGAATAAGCGTATCATGGTATTGCCACATTTGTCTTAAAGAGACCACCCTCAGGCTCCATTACCAAGTCTGTAATATAATAGCCTGAGGTGGCAAATATGTCCAGTTGAAATGACATAGTATTAGCTGTTAGGACTATTCAATAGATAGGAAAAGCAAAACCTTTTTCTTTTTTTTTTTTTTTTGTTTTTTCCCCATGTTATTCTCTCAAGCAGTGTATTTGCTGTATTTAAAAACCTTTTAAGTAAGTGTTTGTGAGAAGTGCATGTCCTAAAATTTTTGGTTTTATTCAAACTCTTTGATTCTATGATTAGATCAGTTTCATTTTTACTGTGTTTCTGTATAAAAGCTAAATTACTGTCCTGCTTTCATAAACATGTAATTAAAATTGTATCTTACTTTTTGTAGAGAAACATCCTCTACTCCTACTTAATAATTTGTATAAAAAAGACTATATTTAGACAACCTAAATTCCAGAGAACTTCTGTCTCTGATGTTTTCTCTGGATAAAATGCTTCCAAAAACTTCTAGTTGGGAAAGAAGAATCGTCAGAGGCTTTGATGTCTAAATATAGTTCTAAATTCTTTTATACTATTAAACATGCTTAAAAATAAAATATATTTTGCTATGCAAAAAAAAATCCCATCATTTCCCACTATCTATGTATATTCTATGTATATCTATGAAATCTATGTATAATCATTAGATCACAATCTGAAATCTCCTTAAGGAGGAAAAAAATAGCCACAATCAAAGCATAGTCCTTAGCAGTTGTGTTTTGCTTACAGTTCTCTGACTTTTTTTTACCCCACTTCTTGCTTGAGATTTTGTAACAGCTCCTATTGTAGAAGCCAGTAAGAAACTTACATTCCCAGGAACATCTCCAAAGTGCTTAGGAATGAAAGTTATCTTGCTGCTATCTGTGCTCACACACAAGTGCCCCAACCAGAATTTAATTTGTTTCATTGACTTTGAGAGCAGTATCCAGCTGGAAAAATGTTTTGGGAAAGAAGTTTCCCTGTGGTACTTGATCCACAACCCAGAAGATGCCAGAAAATTGCATTGCCAGTTGCATAACACAATTAATTTCAGGGTGATGTGAACATGGATTAGTTCAGTTGTATGTGCCAGTGAAGGCACACTCTTGAAATACGCTTTACTGTAGGCCTACCTGCATCTATATTTTTTCTCCCTTTTTCTCATTCTCTTATTTTTATTTTAGTATTTCCCATTTCTGTGCTACTGCACAGCCTTTCACTCCTCCTGAGCTAGTGCTAGACAAAAGAACCCTGACTGTTGTGTCAAACATGATACATGAGTGGAAGCCAAGTTGAAGGGGTGTTTAAATGTTCACATTAGAACAGGTACTGTAACTCAGTGCACTTGGGAAATCCACATAACCTTTTATTGTGGTTAAGTAAACACTTTTAAGGGAATATATACATTCTCTCATCTAGCTTCATGCCCACAGTGTGTGAAAATAAATTTTGAGCAGACAGCTACTCTTTGAAAAAATAACAGCTTCATTCACACACTTCAAAGAAGTGATTATATAAGCACTAGATAAATTTGCCACAGACCTTTTAATGAAATTGAATTACATAAGGTAGGGTAAGGATTCATTGTGAGGTATCATAGCAATATGCCTTAGTACATTTTGAAGCGTGGAAGTCAAACATGACATTTGTTCATCTCTCCTGAAGCCTGTTTTAACTGTACAGCACACTGAAAGGTATCTTCTAAGAGCTGACTGTGTGTTATTCCACAGAACCCTTTTAAAATTAATGTCTGCAGGTCTGAGGGGCTCAGTTCAAATTCATTATTTATTTGTGACAAAATGTGTAGCACAATGCTTATTTTAGTGCATTGCCCTTTTCTCTATAATCACAGCTAGTTGTAGGTATGGAAATTTATATATTCCTTTGCTGCTGCCAGAAGGCAGGAGGCAGTGGAGGAGGACATCATCACAAAAGCATGTCTCTCCCACTGCTCCATGGATTTGCTGGAAGAGGTGTCAGTGCCCAGCTTCCACTTTCAATATCTCATGGTGAAGGGCTGAGCAGCACAGAAGCTTAGCTTCTTCAGATCCACTGCACCGAGCGTATAGGTCTCTGCAGAAACAACCTTCCAGTAGAAAGTATTAGCAGATCTAGCACTTTTCATGGTGTGTTTCAGGCATTTTATCCCCATTCAGACAGTTAACTTATTGTATGTTTGAAAAAGTAACAGCAGAAAAAAGTACTCCATTCCTGTCCACAGTCCTTGATTAATGGAGGTAGACATGTCCACCTTCTGAGTGACTCAGCCAGGAGCTATTAGCTGATCATAAGAACTTTAATAATTTCTAATTTCTCACAGTGAATCTCTCCCCCGGAAGTTTTGTTTCTCTTTTCCTCTTCTCCCTTCTCAACTTTCTCCAAGGAATGCTCTTGCAGTGTGGGAGGCAGGCTGGTGTCCTATCAGGAACTTTATTGGAGTTACTGCACACTCCTCCCTCTTAAAAATCAGTTTGTTTATTTAGGAGCCTGTGTTAACCTGATAGTGATGGAATGAAGTGCCGCAGCTTGGCATTCTCTGTGAGTGTGAGCAAAGAAAAGGCTTCAGTGTGTTTACCTGACCTTTCACAACAATAAATCCTTACTTATGGGTGCCAGCATATGGATATGGCCTGCAAAAGAAATGTTTGAAGGAAAGTGGATTGAAATTCCTTCCCAAAGATCTGCTCCTGGGAGAGTCCCAGCGAGCATTTCTGCTAAAGAAATGCAGGTTCTAAATTTTTTAAATTTCCTATGTGTTTAATTAGAATGAAGAGGTATTATCTTGCCTTGATAGGCTGAAGTTATCCCTGATGACCTCTTGAGGCTCTTTACATAATAGAGAGGAGAAAGTATTTTTCTAGAGGGTGGTTCAGATCAGAAACTTTTTTTGCCTTTATTGTGTATCGTTTTATTTAGGAATTAATAACAATAAATACAAAGTATTTTTAAAGCAATATTACTGCAATGGGATATTTTTCCCCTAATTTCTTCTTGATTTAGCTCAATACCAGTTGGTTAAAGAACTTTGCCACTTTGTTTGGGCCCTCTATTTCAGTCATCTCAATAGCCATGTTATCATAGGGTTTTCTTATTTTTCTGTTTCTCTTTCTTTTTTTTTTTACTAGAGAGAGTAGTATCCATGTCAGTTAGACATCATTTCTGTTCCTTAATGGTGGGTGTGGAGAAAAACAATTCAGGCAAAATATCCCGGACCATGATCATTATAGTGTGTTTTTTCTGAAATAAATTCAATCTACATTGCTTTGCACTTTTTTCCCAGTCTTTTTCCTTTTTTTTTACCAATTTTAACTGCTTCTTTCAAGGCTTGTTATTTCTTGACTGTGCAACTAAGATGAACCTAAAGAAGCTTGTCCTCTTTCAGATCTTTTCATGAACTTGCTGTTCAACCATTGGCATAGTGAAACTTGAGTATGATACAGTGGAGCAAGTTTATAGGGAAACTCATAAAAATATTAAAATCTTTAACTTGTGCTTCAAGTTAGATGCTTACAAGCAGGAACTTTTATTTAAGACACGTCAGGATAAAATGAAACCTAGATAAATGATAGAATTCATATATATGCTGCTGTGGAGAGAAGGGGGAAAAGGGAGGTTACTAATAATTAGAAGGATATAGATAATCTTGTGCATTTATTTTTTCTGTGCAGAATTCACTGATGGTGACAACTTCTTGAGGTTCTTAGTCCATAAAAGTGATTTCTGCTTAGATATGAACGGTTTGATTCTTACACTTACAATGCCCTAGTGAAGAAGCAATATTGAAATTTTAATAAGGAAGAAGTTCGAATGCTTTATGCAAATGATTTTAAAATATCTTTGGAATTTTGCAGGATTCTTAATTGGTCTGTGTGTGTTTCTCCAATCGAAAATGACTATAGAATAGCAACAGTGGAGCTCAGAGTATTCATATGAACGAAGTGAATTCCATTAGTGTTGAATTGATAAAATATCTACTGGAACATAGTAGCCAAATCTTGCTTTAATTTGAACAAACTTGTCAGACATTTGACATAATTGGTGAATATTACTCTGCAATGATTATTCCATTTAAGTTTCATGGTGCTCATGCAACTGCAGTATTATGTATTGGTGCTAAAGCTGTACCACACACACAAAAATGAACCTTCCCCATGGATCCTGCACTGCTGAAGTGAATTTACCACCAATGAACTTGGATTGCAAATCAGGAAAGCACCGTTCTCTCTGTCCCTTTGCAGTGGTGGACCTGAACCTGCTGAAGGAGGAGGTGAGGCTGTACAGCTGCACTCCTCGCAACTTCTCCGTGTCGCTGAGGGAGGAGCTGAAGAGAACTGACACCATCTTCTGGCCGCTGTGCCTGCTGGTGAAACGCTGTGGTGGCAACTGTGCCTGTTGTCAACAGAGCTGCAATGAGTGCCAATGTGTGCCAACAAAAGTCACCAAAAAATACCATGAGGTATGCACCTCTTTTTTATGTTTGCGTGTTTGGAAATACTGAAGCAAATTAAGGAGTTTATTTTTAATAAACTGAATGCACCAATATGTATATTTTAATATTTTATGGCTTGCACTTGTAGTAAATATTTTTTAGCATTTTAATTAGGTATTGCAGGGAAAAAAGTAAAACCTTCCTTGTTAAAATACTTTTCTGTGCAACTAATAAATTCATTTCTGAACTATTTATCGGTGCAGTTCAGACACATCCCAACCATAACTTTTTTCTGCTCTCTGTAGTGGGAGATGTTAACTTTATGAAGAAACAAATATTTGTTCATTTCCATAGCAATAAATCAATAGCAAAAAGTATTTATTATAGAATTATCTAATTGGGTTAACTCTACTGTTTACTCTTAAATAAATTAGGTGAAAATCAGAAAGTGCAAGACTCTGGTAAAGCAACATGATTTAATCATGTTCAACATGATTTAATCAATTTTGTAAATGACTTGAGGTAAGAGCAAAAATAGTAATGAGTGGGTGGAATTAATGAAGAAATTTAGTTTTGATATGCTTCCTGTCATCCAGTGTGTTTCCACTGCAATCTAGCTCATAGTCTAGGTGTGTGATGAAGCACTTGCTGTTTTCTTGATGCTTGGCTTCTTCTCCTTCAGGTTCTTCAGCTGAAGCCAAGGATTGGTGTCCGGGGATTGCATAAATCATTGACAGATGTACCCTTGGAACACCACGAGGAGTGTGACTGTGTGTGCAAAGGGAATACTGAAGGATAAACATGATTCAACTGTGCTGTTTTCTTTCAAAGCACATTCAATCAATGGCTGATTCTATTATGGGGCTTGTGCATTATCTCCTTCTGTAATCTCAGTTGTTTGCTTTGGGGATCTTCCATCTTGAAGATTTACAGTGAGCTCTAAAAAGAGGAGAAGCAAAACTGGGATTATATGTTGTGTGACAGCTCTGTTTGGAGGCCCAGTGAAAGGATGGGAGAAAGGCATCAATGAGGGATTTAAAATATATGTATTGTTGTTGTCCCCAACAAGTGTCTTGGCAATACATGGATTTATAATTTAGGAGTAAAAATAGAGTTAGAAGGCTGACATCATGGAGACTTGATCCTGCTGGCTGTCTCATTTCTACACCTCAAGTACATCTGGCCTCTGGTTGAAAACACCTGAAATCTTTCTGTGTTCAGCTACTCCTACGTACTCCAAATCAAAGCATTCTCTGTTGTATAAACTTGGGTTAAAACAGACTGTCGTTTTCCGAATTAAATTTAATTTGTCTAATGCTGGTAGGAAGGACTGGATTTTTCCATATGCTCTAGTAAAGCTCCTGCCTTTTAGAAGGAAGACTGGACAATAACATGAGCTAAGGAAGCAAACATTGAAAAGAACAGCGCCTTTATTCTTACTACTATGGCTGATGATTTTTTGTGTGTTTGTTATTTTTTATTGTGTACATTTTTATACTCTCCTTTTGACAATATAACTATTTGCTTTTCTAAACTTGTTAAATATATCTATTTTTACCAAAGGTATTTAATATTCTTTTTTTTTATTACAACCTAGATCAACTATTTTTTAGTTTTGTGAGACTTTAAAGCCAGATTTATACAGTTGGAGGAACAGAGATATGGTTACAGTGGGAAAGAAGCATGATCTCTTTGCAGTTTGTTTCTACATAGTGAAAAGTACAGTTTTTTACCTGAATGCACAGTAATAGCAGACAGAGGTGTGTGAGTGAAGCTCTAAGCTCCATGAGGCTAAAAATACGAGAGACAGAGGTTATTATAACCAGTTTCAGAAGCTGACTTTAAAAATTCCTCTCTCCATACTGACCTTTGTTCAGGTAGAAAGAAATGAGAATAGATAGATGCATTCTGGCTTGTTTAACTCTTTAATTTCTTTAAAGTAGAATGACCTACAATGTAAGGAAAGAAACCAATGGCTTGCAGCCATCATGATGCATCATGGTCATGGGAAGGCAACTTTGTCAATGTTGAAGTGTATGGTTTTCCATTGACAGAATTAGCTGTTAAAGTACTGTTCACTCACAGGAACGTAACACTCTGCAATGCAGTTTGATGAACAACGGTATTGTTCTTCTGTATGTTATATTCTTTAACCAATACACTTATCCCACCCTATGCAAATTGAAACGGAAACAGTAAAGTATTTTGCTTGTAAAATGCTTTAACATTATGCCTAGTTTATTTTTTTGAATATTGGATTTTCAGATTGTAATGAATCACAAAATAAAGTAATAATGCTAATTTTGGGAAAATAAATGTTTCAGTGTGGTTGCATATTTGTATCTGTCGATATAAAGTTTAACAGGAAAATTTAGAATGGTGGTTTTCTTCTTACCATTTTGAAAGTCAGCTCTGAAAACAGAAGTGTTCTGTTGCCAAGACTTCCACTTGCGTTATTAATTCTACATTACTGTAAATCCACAAGAAGAAAACTGGAAGAAATGAATGTGATGCTATTTGTGTAAACTTTCAAAATGTTCAAAATTGTGTGGATGTAAAGCCATCAAATTTAAATAACATCTTCTGTTATTGTTTCCATAGTGAAAATTAATTCTGATGAATTCTGTAAGTTGGTATGACTTTCTGATACCAGTTCTGGAAAATACTCAGGTGGCTTCTGATTTTGTCCCCACCCTCAAACTCCTACTCAATAAGAAAAATATCTGGTGTAAGCGTGACATATACTTATCCAGTTTGAATATTAACCCTACATCAGAATGCAGAATTATGGTCCTGCAAGAAACCTGGTTTACATGAATTTTGAGCCTTTGACCAGAAGTGTTTTGCAGGGATGTTGGGGATGTTTTTGCACTAATTTTGTCCCCTTTTTTTTTTTTACATTTTATTTAAAGAGTTTTTGAACAGCAAGTCAAGGTAAAGGCAAAAATCATAGCCTCTGGCATCATAATTCAGCAAAAGAATCAAAACATGTAATTCCATTGCAGAAATTTCTGCTGTATGAAATTCAGGTGGTCTCATCCTCTCTGTAGACTTGCCAGAAGAAGGCTGCCCATGAATTTTGGGGTAGGTATTCGGTGAAAGCAGAGTAATGAGGAGTGTCTAGAACCATGTGGGATATGGGGAGTAATGAATGCCAATTTCCATACGTGTGGAAAAATGTTGACAAAAGTGGGTAGTAAGCCTGCGATTTTCTAATGTGGAATAGAAGTTGCAAGTTCTGATCTTACATGTTTGTGTAGATTTTTTTTTTCAATTGTTGTTGTCTATTTTAAGCCATGAATTCCTGAATTGCATTAATGTAAGCGTCAGTGTTTGGGAATAATGGCTGTTTGTAATGGGTCTAAACCGTGGAAACAACTGAGTAGAATCAAGTAGCTCCTGTAAACAGACAAGATCCAAATAGCATAGTCTGGATTTTGTAGGTTTTATCCTATGCCCAGTAAATGTCTTCAGTTAAAAGTAATTGTTCCCCCCAGAGGAATAGGTGGGGGAGCTGATGACTGATGTTGAGCCTTGTTTTTATGGATTCTGTAGATACTCACATTCCTGGAACCCTCCTGTCAGCTGTGGCCAGCATGGGAGTCATGTGGAGGAGCACCAACTCTTTACTCACCAAGGGCGTTAACTGCAGATCTCTTGGCTCTTAAACTCATTTAAGTGTTTTTGCTCTGCCTCTGCCTGGTTGTACAGGCTTACAGCTCCATTTCAGCAGAAGAGGAGAAAAAAAATTTGGATGATACAACAGAGTGTGTGGAGAAAAAATATAGACAGAAGCACAAAGATTTGTTTTTTATTAGCTGGTTCATCAGCTAATGCAAGCTGTTACCTAATTTCCTTTCTAACAAAGCACAGTGTTGAAAAACTTAAAAATTTGCAATTCAGATGCTAGCTGCTTAAACAGTCTCATTTTTATTACTTCAAACTCTGAAAGCAAAAATTGTAAACATTTACTTTCTGTTTGTCTTCTGAAGACACAATAATAGTGTTGCTGTTCAAAGCTCTCTCATTAAACATCATGCAGAAATGCTAAAGAATTATGGTTGCAAGATTCTTGTTCTAACCAGAGGTTCTGAAGCTAAGCAGACCAACTTTTCTGATTCTGTTTGTGATATGGTATTTAAATTAATTTCAGCGAGATTACTATTTATATCACTTTTTTCATGGGATACCTTTTCAATTTGCCTTTGAAAGTCTTTTCATGCACCTTTTAAACCCAGGAACAGTGGCTTTGTTTGTCTGCCAAAATCACAGTGTAAAAATATGACTGCGTATTTCAGCATAAATTGGACAAACTCTGGAGAAGGCAGTTTGCCTATTGCCTCACTGGAATTCTTCTAGATTGTTGAAAGAAAAATAAGTTTACAGCTCAGTCATGGGAGAAAGAGGACAGCTTTTTTTTTTTGCTATTGATATAGTATGTAAGCTATACTCCTGCTCTGACTCTTGCTCTGTGTCAGTCTTCATTGAGCTGGTCTGTCTTCACCAAGTTTAGAAGCAAAGTCTGGCCCTCCCAGCCGAGGCAGCTCTGTCAGGTGCATAAGGTTCATCAGCAGGAATACCCCACACACAGACCTGTTTTCTGAACAAAGCACTGCTTTCTCAAAGAGTCTTAAGGAGTTCTGGGGTCTGGAATGGCTTTCCATATAGCTGGTTTGGTCAGCTTTTTTCTGCCTAATGAAGTAAAGACTGGAGTGCCAGTTTGACTCAAGCCCTTGTTGCCTTCTTCAGATTCTGCTTCACTGAAGACAGATCCAAGCCAGCTTGGGTCTGGTGTTGCTCCTGTTTAGGGTAAGTGATAAACTACATCTTGGTAGACTTGCTTTCCTCTCAAGAATACTTGTTTATCTGTCTTTGTCCTGCTTCCCTCGTATCTGTGGGGTGGGTATTGTCTCAGACAGCACCTGAGTGAAACTTATGTAAGAGGGAAGGCCAATGAAGGCCATAATGTTCAGGGTTCTTTTTTGAAATAAAGAAGCGTCACACAATTATCAGAACAATTAGCAACTTTGAGAATCAAAAGACAGTAAAATTTACTTCACTACTTTGTTCAAAAAGCTTCATTTAGAGACTGAGAAGAACAAAATGTTTAAACTTTGATTTCAGTCGTTTAGAGGTTTACCACAATTCCGGAAGAGAGGCTGCTTTTCACCCTCATTAATAGTTTTTTTATTCTGTATCCTTTTGTCATAAATTGAGTGATTACCCTCAAAACCAGCAAACACGTAAGTCTCTATTTCCTCAGGTTTTAAAAGCCTGGATCCCCTGATTCTTTCAGCCTTCAGGGTGGCATCTCTTTTATTCTGACTAATATGTTTTTCAGTGAGAAGAAATTAGTGACCTGTGTACCATATAGCATCATTATGCTTGCAGGCTGAGCAGACTATTGGTATACTTTCAAAGAGGAGGTGCCAGGCAGGAATTGGCTTTTTTGGTGCCTTTACATAATTGCAACATCATAGCAGATGAGCTGAAGGGTGAATGGAATTCAGATTAACAAAATTCAACCACTATTCTTCAGAAAGGATGTGCCCCACATGCAAAGCCTCAAAAATAAGTCTGTTTACCTGTGACTCATTTTAGTTACTTTTCATTTTTTGTGTTGAAGGTAAGTGTTGAAAGACAAAGCGTATCTGAGCTCTAAAAAGCTTTTTCATCCAGATCCTTAAGCAACTAGAGGTCTGATTCCTTCAGTAAACTGTAACAACCATCTTACTCTGTTTTATGTTGTGTAGTTAAATCTTAGAGTTTAAGCACAAATTTCTGACATAGTCATAAAGAATCTCCTCTTGGTTGGGGGGCAGGGTGAGAGGGCATCCTTTCCTGACAATTTTAGGGCATCTGGCTCTTCGGAAAGCAGTCTGTACATTTATGTGAGATATGGTCTGCATGTGGTCCTTGGTGACAGGCTGGCTTCCACTTAGAAAACTGGTTATTGGTTCTGAAGAATTAGGAGTCTGTTTGTGAATAAGAAAATACGTGAAAGGCCTGTGTTGCCTTAGACCAATTGCTCATCTAGTTTGGTGTTTTTCTCTCTAGTCATGGTGATCATTGCTGAAAGCACACAAGTATGCTATGCTTTCCAAATTCCATAAATCAGCAGTTAGGGACTCCTTTAGCCAGAATTTGGATTACAGCCAGTAATACCCTCAGCAGCAGAAGCAGCTGTAAAACACAGCCCATTGACATAAATGAACGTGTCTTCTGCATAATGTGATCACAGCAGAGGTTGTGCCTCACAGAAAGATGGTTATCATAAGTATCTTGAACCTGATTTCCTTTGCCACACCTGAGCTGAATGGGTTCAAGAGGAGAAGATCAGCTGTTTCACTACCAAAATGGCAGTGGGATCATGAAGTAACTCTTTTACACAGGAGAAGCAACTCACTTCTTGCATGCACTATGAAGTAAGTATTCAATACAAGCAATTTCAGGAACAATAGAAAAAAGTTACTAATTTTTCTTTTACAAAGCACTCTTAGCATAAGTATTTCCTACTGCACATTTCATTATTTCCAAGACAGTCAAATTGAACAATCTTTTCTCATACAGTTGGCATATTGTTTTATTTTCCACCACTTTCAGATAAATTAAAATATTAGCCTTTTTTAGTGCTGAAATTTTGACTATTGCTAACAATAGTTTTAAGAAGTATTGGAGGCAAAATTTAAAGCATAACCATTGCTAAACAGAGATGTGTTAACATCTCAAATAAAAGAGAAAAAATTATGGCCTAAACCATAATGGAAGTCTGTGACTGTGAGGAATTCCTGAAAGAAAGGCAAAGACAGATGTGAATGTGCAGCCTGAAAAAGAGGAGGCTCAAGGGGATCTCATCAATTTGTACTGATACCTGAAAGGAAAGTGCAGAGGATGGATGGAGCCAGGTTGTCTTCCAGTGACTGGCAGGACCAGAGGCAGTGGATGCAAACTGAAAAGGAGTTTCCCTCTGAACATCAGGAAAGGCTTTCTCACTGTGAGGGTGACAAAGCTCTGGGAGAGTTTTCAAAAAGATATTTTGGAGTCTCCCTGCTTGTAGATATTCAAAAGCCATCTGGACAGGTATGTGGCCAACTGGCTGTAGGTGGCCCAGTTAGAGCAAAGGACTTGAACCAGATGATTTCCTGGGGCCTCTTTGAAACCTCAGCCTTCCTGTGAGTAGCACATTTATAATTTCCACAAAGATTAAATCTCCATCTTAACTCTGAGATATTCAAATCAACATAGAACAAAGAATTAATAAGCACAGAGTCAAGTATTTTCTTATGCTGTAAAGGATATACCTAGGCATCAAATTGCCTTGTAATGTTTATGATCTGATAAATTCTTCAGTTTCTCCCAGAAAAAGCTTCTAAGGGTTTCTATCTGCTTTGTTAATCATTGCTTTCAAGATAAAAACTGAAGATAAGGATGTGAAATAATAGTATGTTATGCGATAGGAAATGGCCTATATCTAGGCCAATATCCTGTGTGAAATCACACCTTTATTTTTCAAGTAAGATCCAGTTTCTTGTATAAGCGATACCCTTTGAACTCTTACAAAATACCTTCCTTCACAGTCTCTCTGTGCCTTAGTTTTGCTTTATGTAGCACATAAGAACAGACATTTTCCTCTTGTACTTGCCAGCAGTACTTTGCCCTGACAAAAGGTACCTCATAAGAGCAAACGGAGGCTGTGAGTTTCTAGTCATTTGGGAAATGACATCAGAGCAATTTTATGGCATGCTGTCCAGAGGCAGCAATGCCAGGAATAGTGCCACACAGGATGGTGATAACCACCAACTTACAGATAGGCCACTGTGTAAATATCCACAGGATGCACAGCTGGGGACCAGCACCCCTGGGAGTCAACTGTGGAAAGGATGCACTTCTTCGAATGTGACTTGTCCTTGATTTTCTTTGAGAGAATATGTAAAGGCAAATTACATCATCCTAGTCATCCTGGAAAAAGAAGAAAAAATTAAGAGCTAGCTAAACTGTCTTTATACTTATTAATTCTTTTTGGCCCCATGGGACTGTGAAAAAACAACATTTATTTAAACAATGCTGTAGTTCCCCTCACCCATGCTCAAGGTGGCATTTAGATTAGTAAAGGCAGCATTCTTTCTAGTGTGAAAGCAGTGAATACGGTTCTCCATATAAATAATTTACTTAATCAAAGTACATGCATTAAGATATCACTGCTATACTAACCACAATCAACCATGTCAAAACACTTTGTGTGGTGGGTTAAAACTGTTGCCTTAAATGTGGTAGCATAGTTCACAACTATTTAAGCAATCTTAGTGGGTTTTAGAATTTTGGCTGCCCTTGCAGAATCCTTGGAGGTCAGTCTGAGTGATGGCTGCAGTGAAAAATTTTGTGACCTTTGGGATTGTTTTAAACAGTGAGGTCATGACAGCAATCTTATTTAAATGCAAGAGGTACAGATTTACCTTTGGTCAGGTACAGATTTATTTTTAGGTTTCAGGCTAGAGCCACCATTCCCAGTTGGCAGAAAGGGGACTCTAATTCCTGTGATAGGATCTTTTTGTCTCTTAAAATTTAAATTTCCTTCCCTCTCTTAAGAAAATGTAAGAATATTAAAATAAAAATCCTTTCATATTTAACTTTATTTGCTTTCATATATTCTTTTTGTACACATTCATCTGCATTACAAGCAGTGCATCATGACTGCCTGAGCCTGTGCATATTCTTCCTGCCTTCAAGCTTTGCTAATGGGCCTCAGAAAGTAAAAAACATCTTTTTTGGGATGTTTTAGATCAGTGTCAGTGTAGTTAAGCAATAGAATTAGTAAGTGGGGAAGAGCAGCTAGTCCATGCCAAAAAAAAAAGCACTCAGTATCTCTACAGATGAAAAATGTGAGAGCCAGAGGAACTCTTTACAGACACAAATACAAGGTAAGCACCACTTGAGAGCCAGTGGGCTGCAGGTTTTGATTTTATTACTGCCTTTGAAAATCTTCCCTTTGAGCAAAAGAAAAATGGTGTCAGAAACTAATCTTTGAAAAGGGACTGGGGTGTAGGAAGACTAAAGAAACTGAGCACAAGGCAAAGGGTGATGTTTACAAAGGTAGCTGGTGGTGTTTGGGAACTGGTGGTATTTGTTGTTTGAGGAGCTCTGAAGGGGTAGGGTGTGCATCTCAATTGCAGGAAGATGAGTTGTAGTTTACACTGCTCTGAGTCTGCTTGGCAGTGCAGGAGGCTAAGAGCAAGCATGACAGAGAACTGCCAGTTAATGGGCACCTTGATTCCGGCAGGCTGAAGGGATCTCACTGGTTCCTGTGTAAAAGTCTGCTCAAAGCAGCAATGATGCTTCTTTGGATGTGTTGGGAGGTGGCTGTTGATGGCTTCTCTCAGGCTGTAGAAGAAAACTCATCTTCCAGGGTTCTGTCTGGTTGTCATTACTTTGTCAAATCATAAAAGATAATGGTTTTGTCAGAGTATTTTCCTGTCCTTTCCTTCTTTTCATTGAATGTTTTGCTCTCTTTGCCATTCTGCCATAAGTAAGAGCTCATCATTGGTTTGAGCTGCAGTTCCCAATAGTGAGAGCCTCAGCTGTGGTTGAGCCTCGAGCCAGTGCTTTTCAGGGTCCATTCTAATTCAGTTGATTGCTACTATTTTGTCCTTCAGTAATTTGATCAGCTGTCAAAACCTGATTGTTTTCAAAGGCAGTGTAAAGAGAGTGCAGGAGGAAGAGCAGGCACAGCAGAGAGTGCAGGCAATTGCAGCCTGGGATACAGAGGGACTGAGCAGTGAAATGAAGTGGGGAGGGTGATGAGACTAAGCTATGGTGTGCTTCCTGTGGTGGGGGAATGTTCAGAGAGCTATCAGGAAGGCACTGCTTTTGGAGCTGAATGGCAAAATTGTAGCTCAGAGACATCAGTGAGCAAGGCTGGACTGTGGAGAGGGCATGGAGGGGAAGACTACAGCCTGGGAGAGCCACCCCATCCATGAAGCAGTGGATGGCTACTTCCATCTTAAAGAAACGCAGTAGTGGGATTTACTGGCACCCAAATACCTTAAAATACTTAATTTTGTCACATAACGCAAACTTCCAGCTCTCGGTTTATATAGTAGAATAACACAGTAAATTTATTTTTTGATATTTGGTTGCTGCACCTTGCTTTTGACCAAATAAATTTAAAATTTAGCTTTTCTATAATTACAGCAATGTTGTTTTATCCATGGATCTTATCACTGATAAATGTTATGGATGGGGAGGTAGAGAAGTTCAGGGTATCTAGAGGCATAAAGCTTTCACAGCCTCTGAGCAGAAACATTTTGCCCTGTGCAAGCAGATTTGCTTTGGAGAGGGAAAGCTGTAGTTTTTGAAGGCCTGGCCAACATATTGACTGCGGAATGTGCATTTAATAGGTTAAAAGCAGACATCCACTGTGTTTAAAATTCAATTAGCCAAATACTCAGCTGTTCCTATTTCATGTTGTGTTTTGCCTGCTATCGGCAAAGCACAGAGGGAAACATTGCAAGGAGGAGCAGGGATTTGGAGAGGTTTTCTGCCATTTGCTGAAAAGCCATTCAAGATTGTAATGGCAAGAGCTGGGTTGTGGTTGCACATGGCTGAGGAAGGCTTAAAGAGACTGAACATTTGATTAAAACATACAATATGCATAAAAAACTTAGGATCAGGCCTATCATTTAAATTTACTGTGACTGAGCAACTTGCTAATATTTAGTTCTAAACAGAAAAAAAGAATATTTAAATATATTGGCTGTTTCCTAATTCTTGGGGCATGTCATCTTCAGCTTCGGTCTATTACCATTTAATTCAGCAAATCCTAAACCTTTGCAGCTGGAATGAGTTGCTGCAATTTCCATTGATGTGACATGACTAATTTGAGACTCAAGTCTAGCAAGGGGGAAACTAATTTTTTTAAAAAATAGCTTGGATTTATCTCTAAGAAATTTTCTCCCACTGTGCAATCAAGAATATCTTAACTTTGAATGTTCAGTCTTCTGTTTGCTGTGTTAAGTTCCTTGGTGTTCCATCAGCCTTTTGTGCTTGATTTCATTTTTACTGTAGGTGCAGTATTTTCAGTAATCAGAGGTATTATGTTTAATTTTCTACTGTTTTAGACTTTTCCTTTTACTGGAGCCCCAGCACCATTGTTCACCAGAGGTACCTACTGTGAAGTGTATTTTCTGAAGTTTCCCATGGGTGAAATAAATTGCTTCATGTGGGAAGAATGGAAAAATAACATGATGCATTCACTCTACAAGAGATCTTTCAAAGTATTTTTTTATTTGCAGTGGGATATTCAGCTTTCTACCTAAAGTTAGGAAACTTTTTGACGTGAAATTTGTTTTCCTAATATATTTGTCTTTTCGGAAGAAACAGAAAGAACCTTCACAGTATGTTGTGAAGTACTGCCTGACCCATGTGCCTGTCTTCACCTCTGGTGCATGACACCTTTGAAGCAAAGTGAAATTTTAGTCCTATTATTATGCACTCCTTCAGCTGGGGAGAGCTGGGCTGGAGACACCTCTTTTCCACTTTTAATGCTTTTCCTGTCTCTTTATATGGACATTTTCCCTAATGTGCAGACATTGAAATCATCCTATTTTCTTCTCTTTTTAAGAAGTGGAAGGGGGCCCATCAAACAGTCTGGCCCATCAAGCATCTGCACAGAGCTTAGAGCAGAAGTGCCCTTTTGAAGCAGGAATGGATGTAAATAAATAAACACACCCATTGTGTTCAGTAGATCACAATGTACGCCTGCACAGCTCCTTCAGATATTAATGTGCACAAATGCTGGAAGGCTACCAGTTGGAATCTTTGTCACAAAGAGCCCCTCTTAATGGTAATCTTTTTTTTTTTCACTAGCATGAAAAAGGAAAAATTGTCCAAACTGATACTGATTTTTGCTTAATGTACTCACTGCCAAACTTGGAGTTAGATTATTATAAGCTCCAAGTGATCTTAAAATCAAATTTTCTTTGATGACAAAGGCACATTCTGAACTGTGTGCCATTATCTCCTTTGTGATATTGCATAAATACCTTTAATGAACTGGCAGATTACATAGTAATGAATTGCTCTTTCAGTTTGCCTGGGAAAGCTTCTTCTCTTTTTTGCAGAACAGAACATTAAACATTTCATGCATTACAACAAAATAGTGAAATTGAGGCTATGAGTCTGAACTACAGATTCTGTGCTTTTATAAGCAAAGACTGTGCTTCCAGGTTTAATGTAATAACATCATCTCCTTCTCCTCTGCCCTCAAATTGCTAACCTTTCAGATTGGAAATCAGCATTATATTGTCGGTGCTTCCACTGATGCCTCATGTAATGCTGAGCAAGTCCCTCTCCCTTCTTTAATTTACCCTGTTGGATGGAGATGATGGTACCTTCTTTTTACAAGGTACTTTCAATTCTGAATATGGAACACAAAATGCCATGTTAAATGCAACTTTATTTGTTTTAAAATGGTTTGGAATCATATCACGTGGATGAACCCAAAGGTATACAGAATGAAAAAGAAATGGAACTGCAGAAGTTTTTGTCATGTAATTGAGTTCCCACATAATGGGAGGACAGTGATTTCCCCAGGTAATTATTCCAAGAAGTGCTGAGATGCTGCATGCAGCATTCCTAATGTTGAAACTTCTTTTTTCTCACAGTACCCCGGGAATGCTTTAAAACAGAAGTGTGGTACCTTTCTGTTTTGGTTGGATTTTTTTAACGTCTTCATTAGTGCAACTTTCTTCCCAAATCAGCAGAACTAGACTTGCACCATTTAAAGGTTTCGATGGATTCCACAGTTTGTGTGTCTGCACTGCTTCAGACACAATACAGCCCAGCAAATTAAATTTAATTAAAGTGTGAATTACCTGAAAAGCCAGGAATTCAGGAATGGTTGTATTTCCAGTGGTTCTGTCTTCATTGCAGCTTTTTCTTACCACCTGTAAGTTTGAAGGATAATATGGAAATAATTTTACTTTCCATGGATTATTTGGACATAGAAGCATTAATGGGATTGAAATAAATTGTTTTTCATCAGGTCAGATATCTTTCCTCCACTTTACCACGTATGTGATAGATCAGAAAGCAATGCTCAATATTGCACTAACACTCATTTTAATTTCTGGGTGAATTTGCTAATGGTGTTTATTCCTGCTTTGGGGAACTGTTTCTGAAGCAACTGGGGGAATTTCATACTTAGTCTTAATAGCCATGGCAAATGCTTCTCTCTAACCTAAAACATCTTACAGTATTCAAATGATTTTCTGAAGTTCTTTTTCTTCTTCCTCACTCCTTGTATTGAAAGAAATCCAAGTTTATACTTCTTATGGTAGCTACAAATGTAAAAACTTATCAGCAAGAATATAAACTTTGAGGCTAAGTATCTAAATTAATGTACTTTTAAAAAGGCCTAAAACTGGGGAGCTTTAATATAACATGTGGCTCCAGACTGGCACCAGATTGTTGAAAATCTCTGGAATATAGTATTAATGTTTCAAAATTAAAAGTGATATTTCTTTTTATATATATGAGTATCTCCTTATTTGTGCATTCATAGGCTAGACTGCACATTTGGAGTGAAAACATCCCTGACTGCATGTGTGTCTGTTTCAGCTCTTACTTTTTATATGAAATTAGCTTTGTCTTACCATATATTCTTGTGTTATATACATATTTTATTAAGTTGCTATGCTGTCATTCCTATTATGTTGGCAGTTTCATGCAAACAAAATCCCATATTAGCAAAAGAATGAGTGGTAAAGAGTACAAATTACACGGAAAGAAATGTCTTCAGTGCTACATATTTTACACTTATGCTTGGTGACAACAGGAAAGCTGCTTCCTATCCCCGGACTAATTACCCCAATTATGAACCAGTGTTGAATGTTTTAAAATTCAGACATACTGTTGCAAAAATAAACACTTTATCGATAAAGCAATAAGTTTATTTTCCCTTTTTCATCTTGGTTAATCAAGGCCTTTTGTTTAGTTTTAATTGGTGATATCATTGCAATAATTTTATGCTGTGAGAAAATAATAGTTTGCCCCACTTACAGAGTGAGGCATGTGGTATTTATAGAGATAAGTTATGAACTCTTAAAACCAAGATTTATAATGGAAGTGTTGACACAGCCTTCATTCTGCTGGCATAATAAATTCTATTATAGTATTCATTATAGGAATTTCCAGACCTTT
Organism: Grantiella picta; assembly: GCA_013397955.1. Taxonomy (NCBI): domain Eukaryota; kingdom Metazoa; phylum Chordata; class Aves; order Passeriformes; family Meliphagidae; genus Grantiella; species Grantiella picta. The sequence continues at coordinate 738,607 of VZRM01003969.1, forward strand.
TATAGACTATGGAGTCTCTGGAAAGCAAATTAAGTAAAGAATTACTAGACTATCACAGAAGCTCCTCACAGTTATTGCTTAAAAGTAGCTTATGATTTGGAGTGTTACTTTTTTTCCCCCCTGGAATATTTTCCTTTTCTCCAGACAGTGGGAATTCAGTATAACTTGATTTGTTTGAATTTGTCCTCTTTTGGAAAAGAAAATCAATTTGATATAATCTTATTGTTAATTTTCTGGGAAAGAAAGATACCAAAGTCTTCTCTGAATAGGACCTTTTGATCCATCTCACAAATTTGTAATATCTGAATGATGTTTCTAGTATTTTATTATTTTCTGTATCTAATAGGTGAGATGTGTGTGCTGTCTTTCTCATATAGATCATGGTGCACCACCTTGTTGAAGGGTTCATATGCATTTTCACCCACAAAGAATTTCAATAGGTGTAAAAGCAACTCCCACACATTAGCCTCATGTACAGCTTTGATTCCTTGTGTTTTGTATCAGTCACTGCTAGAAGTAATTATTTCTTATCTTGTCTGCAGTTTCAAAAAATCATAGAAGACATTAATTAACATATAAAACATATGAGATACTTCACATAACAGGAAAGAGCCTGAACAGCATATTTTGATTCCCCCATAATTTTCCATAGATTCTCTTCGGTCATCAGACTGGAGCAGGTTAGAGGAGTGGTTTTATTGTATTTTATTGTGCCATATTGTGTGTGTATATATATATACTTCTATAAAATAGCCTGAATCCTCACAAAAATGTGAAAAAAAATCTCAGGCATCTCACAAATATAAGTAGAAAGATCCAGGAGGACAGGTTTTAATGTTCTTGTATGGGTATCTAGTTATGTATGAAATTTCTGTTAAGAAACTCTGAATTTAAGATGTATACATCATGAAAACTCCAACTCATCTTCTTTAAATATTGAGTGTTCTTGAAGTTACTCCAGAATCTACATGGAATCAGGTATATTAGGTGGACAAGACAAGATATTAAGTCTGAGGAACTCTGGATGTTCTTTAATGGACTAAAAGTATGCTATGGCTGTGGTGACAACCATATCAGAAGACAAGGGGAGGTTATGATGCTAAATGCAGCCTTGAGTGACAGTGGAATAAGTTGCTATCCTGAGTAAGACCACAGTAAGTTTCTCTCTTCACTGGGAATTCTCCTTTTTTTTGGAGGCTCTTAATCATGTGGGATGGTTAAGTTTGTACACAGAAGGGAGATGGGGGCAGTGTCCTTGCTCACTGCTCTTAATTCCCCACATCCCGTTTTTCAGAAATTGTCCTAAGAAATTACTTAGGAAGTATTGAGCCATAAATAACATTCTTCTACATTTAGGATAGGAGAAGAGGGAAGAAGGTGTAGATGTTTCAATGGCTGGTCTGGTACTGAAGCAGTTCAAGCTTTCCTTTCCAAGCTGTGAGAGCTGGCTGTATTTAATTAAGAACAGACAGCTGACAATTTATGAGTGCTACATGCAGGCCATCTTTAGCTCACTGTGTAGCTCTGGTATTTGTTCAGCTTGGCAAATACAGTATTCTTTTCACCATTCCATAATACACATCCCTTTCCCATTTATGTGTGCAGGCACATTCACTGAACAATGAAAGTACACCAAAAGTAATGTGGATGATGTGATTGCACTGTAAAGAAATAATAACCATTGGAATATCCAGTAATTATAGTTTCATGGGCATTTGTGCACTTTTTCAATTGCTAATATTATAGTCCTGAAATTTCAGGGAACAGTAAATAATAATACATAGTATTACAGTAGAACCGTAATAAAATACGTAGAGCCTTGGTTTAACTTGGGCTAAAGCTTGAAGGTCACACAGTCTTTTCATTTGATGTATTCAGATTGTTAATAAATACAGGGATATTATAATGATACTCTTCAAGCTCCTGAAGACCAGCCTCTTCAGACACTGTGTCATCGATGTCTTGTGTCTGTGTTCTGTCCAAATGCTATACTGTCAGATTTCTTAAGACTGTTCATCTGTCTGCATTTCAGGGAATTTATACGTAATCCGACTAAAAAGATAAAATCCAAAAATTCAAACTATTTCAGGTGAAGAAAGGTCTCAGTGGGAAGTTCAGGAAAGAAATAATTGTTATTATGAAATGGATTTCCTTTGACTAGGTGCTATAACCTTCATATGCCCTGTGGAGCATATTTCAGTGGACCACTTCAAGGGAAAATAACACAGGAAACTGACTGAATAATGCATATGTCAGATTCTCTTTCTATTTATGTTTGCCTTATTTGGAACAGAAAATAATGAGTTGAGGGGACAGGGGAGATTGATACCTCAGGGAAACTGAGAGAAAGGTTAAATGACAGTAAAATATATAGGGCAAATGTTATGCATGTATATTATATATTAATAACTTATATAATCAGTGAAAATTTAGGAATTTTTAAGAGATATTCAGTAAGTTAATAGCTGGATAGATTATTTAGGTAAACATGCATGTGAATGTGGTCTGTAGAAGTTTCTATCACTCACATAAAATGATATGTCCAAAAAAGTGAAATGCCTATGGTAAGAAATCAGAATAGACTAGTATTGAAAATCTGGCACATTATTTATATTGTAATTGTGATCATAAAATAAAGCTTTTAGTATTTATATTTTATTTATTTACATTTAACATTTGTTTGCATAGTAATAGATGCAATATATTTTTCTCTATTTAAAATGGAAAAGTTACTGAGAAATAAGCCTTAAGAGAAATGGAGGAAATTGTGGGTTTTATTTTTTTTATGAGTCAATATTAATGCAAATATGTTTTGAAGAGATTAAAATTATGAAAACTCTATTTGCAAACAAGAATTTTATATGAATTTACGATGGATCTTTTTCTTGTCTTCTCACACTTATTTGTGTCACTTCTTATGAGAATGTACATTTAGAGAACAGAAAATCCTAATTATGAAAGCTTCTAGCTTCAAGAGTGAAAAAAATGCTTTAATCATTCTGAGATATAATTAGATTCTGCTCCACCTCCATGATACATCAGTGCCATACCAATGCCTTTTTCCTGTCAAAGTGAGAGACAACCAAAGACAGCTGATTTCTTCTCACTGCAGTGTTTCAATATGAAACCCAGGCACTGACAATCCCACCTACACCAAACACTTAAGAAAATTCCTGACTCATTCCTAACCGTCAACAGCATGCCTTAGATGTGAATACTTCACCCACAGTGAAGAATATACAGATTTACATGCGCTTGAGGAAATTGGATGGAAAGTGAAGGATCTGCACTGCAGTTGCTTGAAATTCTGTTATTGAGAACATCAATATGTGGTATAAATAATTAATGCCACATAACAATAATTATGTTTCTTTGTGCCATTTAATTCCAAACAAAAGCATCAAATTAAGACTGAATGCTTGATTGTTGAAGTCACAATTATGCATATCCATTTAAGATGTGATGTGTCACTGGGTGAGTCATAACAGCCTCATGTTTTTACATCTATTTTCTACTTTGAAATTTATTAGTATTATTTGTGCTAGGATGGTGATGGTATTGGGTTTTTTTGTCAATCACTGGAATTAAGTTTATATGTGACTCTTGGGATAATCCTTGTAGATAATCCCTCTAACACCTGAGCATCTTGCCCACAAAATTAATAGGAAAGTCTTATGTGGACCTTTAAATAATGCAAATATTTTGATAGTTCCAGAATGCTACTTTTTACATTTTCTTTGTTTTCATGGGTTGGGGAGGCAGGGCTGTCACATGGTGGTATTAAATGTAGTACTGTAATTGTGATCATCACTGATGTTGGCAAGGTTTGTTCAAAGGAGGCTGTAAAATGTTTTCAAACGAGATTGAGTCTAGATCTGCCTGCTGTGCTCTGACAGAGGCTGTGCTTCATCCCCTGCACACAAGAGTAATGATAATGGTGATAATGACAATCAATCCACCTTGTTTTGTTGTATCCCTAAGTCTCCCTAAGCATCTCAGTTCTGGTGCTTTACTAATATATTTATTAGTTTTTTTCAAAGATTCTATATCTGCTTATTCTGAGGTGGAGGAGATTCAAAGTTGCCAGACATCAAACTTCCTGGGTCTGTTTTAAGTTCCTTCTAAGGATTATGTATAGGTTTTGGTGAACCTTTTTATATTGCAGAATCCTTGCAGCTCTGTTAGCTGAACAAAGCCATTATTAATGGAAGAATATATTCATAAGGTTGTCCGGTCTGTGTCCTTGTCTTTTGATATTTCAGTCTGCGTGCTGACCAGTTGACACTACCAAGCACCTGTCTTTTGTACTAAGTGTTGGCTTTTTCTGTGTCTGCTAGTTCCTATCAAATTGTGAAGGAATGAAAAAAACCTCTCCTATGAGGTCATTGCTGTTTATGCAAAAATCATAGCAACCTCCCCAGCCACTTTGCTTCTGTGTTTTCGCTCCCTGTTCCCCTATTCCTGCCCAGTTCTCTCTCTACCATTGTAAGAGCTGCCCAGTGTTGCAGGATTGCTACCCACTAGTTGGTAGCAGCCAGGTGTTATTGCATTTGATCCAGTCCTTTCCCCAATAAATTTGTCCTAAAGCTCATATTTATCATAGTCTTACACTTCTGCTGAAACACCTTCCCAGAAGTCTTTAATTACAACACATTATTGGCAGAAATCCATTTGTTGCTTCCTTTCACTGCTTTCAACATCTTTCCTTTGGAACTTTTATTCAGCTGTTCCTTACGTATAGCTAATAAGTGTTCACAAATATGTCTTACTGCTTAAAAAACCCAAAATGTACAGGTTACAAATTAGGATAAATAAGGAGAAAAGAAAGAGGGAACCAAAACTAAATCAATGCTACAGGCAGAGAAACTGAAGCTGCTATCCCATGCAGTGTAACTAAGTCTCAGAGCAGTTTGTCTTTGCTGGCAAACAAGCAATCCTCTCTTCATGCTAACTGTAATGTTCGCCCAGCCTTGATTTTGGCTGTTTCTATGCCTTAAAGCTATAAAAAGCAGGGAAAAGTAGGGAGAGGAGAACAAAACCCTTTCATACAGCTTTCCATGCTGAAATGCCTCAGCCAGGGTCAGAGCTGAGACAGGGCGGATGGCAGGACTGCAGCAGCCAGCAGGAAGATCAACTTCAAGATCTATCACCTCAGGCAGGAGGAGATTAGATACCTAGTTCCTTATCAAGTCTGAGACAGAGCCAAGAATGTATCAAAATCAGAGACCAAAATCAGTGCCTTACACATAGAAATATGTGTTAGTTAACTACTAATTCTTCTCTTGATTTTTCCATTTAGTGGTCTTTTTCACTAACTGGTTTAACATTTGAGCTGTGCCCAAAATACCTTATTTATTTCTCTCCTTTATTTTTATTTTCAAATAGTTTTATATGCTTTTGGTTAAATTTGTGTATGTGCATCATGCAAACTTAGATTACAAAATGAGACAGGAATGCAAGTATTCAAATTAAAAAAGCAGCGTGTAAGTTTTCAAGTACACAATAGACAGCTTGGCTTTAAAGATATTTCTATAATGTTAGAAAAATATAAGAATGTACAATTAAAATGGTACAAAATCTGAATGTGTTTCAATTTAAAAGGGCTATATTTTTGGATAGAGAAAGCTTACGTTCAAATACACATACAGTTTTGTGGGGCTGAAAGTCTAGAGGCACCACATAAATGATTATATATCAAAGGAAATATACTATGTAATACAGTTGTGCAAAAGAAAACAATATCCCTAAAAAGCTGACAATAAATGGCTGTCTGGAGTATTTAAAAAATGAAGAAGTTTAGACTTCAAAAATATGTTAATTGAACCAAGTCTTTTTTTAAATACAGACAAATGTGTAATAAATAAAGTTGGCATTTAGTTTCAAAACAATGCTAAAAGACATTCAAAGTTAAGTGATTTAGAATAAATGGCTCTGGATTATGTGGCTATCAGCATAATAGAAGGAGAATACTAATTAGCACTCCAAATCTTTAATACTGTACCAATCCAATTCTCTCCTTTGGTAATACTTTATTGTAGCCATAGTAACAAAAAAAACCCCAAACCTTAAGCCACACAGACATTTGCAATTACTTTTATTTTTCTTAAAGAAGTCTTAATTTCTCTAAGAAGCTCTGTTTTGTACTTGTAGCACTTGTAATTATACCTTTTTACATTTAAATATGACAGCATATCCTTAGGCATTAATTCATTCCTACATAGCTCATCTAGATTAAATTTTTAAAAGCTTGCTCTTGCTTTCATTATTTTATGAAGAGCCTTTCAAAATAAGCTGCAGTATTCAGAACTTAAAGATATATGTAAAATGACAGTACTTACCTAGAATAGAACAGTTATTTTGAGGGATGTTCTTTTAGATGTACTTTTAGAAATAGTTCAGAAGATTTTCATGCCAACACAAAAGAAAGTTAAAGACAGTAGCGATTAGAAAGCTCCAGGAAAGGTCTTAAAACATGTAACGAATCACAGATTAATTCAGTTTGGGAAAGACCCCAGAAGATCTCTAGTCCAGCTTGCCACTCAAAGCAGAGTTAGTCATGAGGTCAGCTCAGGCTGCTCAGGGTTTGATCCAGTTGGGCCATGAAAGCCTCCAGGGCTGAAGGTGGCACAGCTTTCTTGAGCAGCCCGTTCCACTGCTGGGCTGCCACCAGAGCAAAAGGGTATTCTCCTGTTTTCACTGGGACCTCCCGCATTTCAGTTCAGGTCTGCTGTCCCTCATGCTCCTGACAAGGGCTGTTGTGACTGTGTCTTCATGCTAAATTAACCAAAAGCACTGGAGGGTCCTGTTGGGTCCCCCTGAAGCCGCATTCCTTCTCCCAGACGAACAAGCCTCAGCCTCTCCTCACAGCCTGCCTGCGCACCTGCTCCAGCCCCAGCCATCTCAGCAGTCTTCCCCAGAGCTTGCTGCAACAAACAGTGCTTTCCTTTGCTGCTCAGGAGACCTCAAACCAGACACATTCTCCTAGACAGGGTCAGCAGGTGAAATTAAAGGGCACAGACATCATCCTTGCTCTTCCTGATTATGCAGCCCCAAACACTGCTACTCTCCATTACTGCCAGAGTGTGTTCATCTTTAAATGATGGCCTACTAATTACTGCTGCTGCCCAGCTTGTACCACTGCAAGGGTTCATACATTCAAGGGCACAGCTTTGCTTTGTTTCTTAGGGTTCCTGGCAGCGCATCCCTCCAGCCTGCCTGGGTGCTTCTGGGTGGTGGCCACGGCTTCCAGCAGATTGGCTGCATGCACCAACTAGGTGTCCCCTGGAAGTTCGGTGAAGATGAACTCTGACCTCTCCTCCAGATTACTGAACATGGAGTTAGACAAGAGAGGTCCTGAAAAAAATCACAACTGGCCTCCAGGGAGAGCATGCACCATTAACCACCCACCCTTTGGGCCTCAGGGCCCTGGCAGGTTTTCACCCATCTAACTAGGCCACCCATCCAGACCCACACCCATAATGTTCCAATTCAGATACCAGGATGTTGTGGGAAAGGAAAAAGTACCTCTTGATATTTTTTTGACCAGAGTTCATATTTCTAAACTTCAGGAAAAGTTCTTTACTAAACAACACTGCAAATTTTAAAGTCACAGTTCCATAAATATTTACTCTGCCAAAAGTAGTTTTATGTTTTTGTGCATTGTATATAATACAGTTTGTTGATTTCTATACATTAAATAGAATACTGTTTCCTCTCTGTCTATCTAGTATAGCAACAGGAGTGAGAAATATGAGAACTATTCAAAGAACATGTTCTTATCATAGTTTAAATCTACCATAACAAATGCATTATCCTATAACTGATCACAGCTTTTTTGAGAATGATTTCTATTCAAATGTAGTTCTCTCTTTCCTCTAGTAGTCTATGAAACCATGTAGGTGTGTGCAAAACCAAAGTGGCCAGGGAATGCGAGTTTTCACTTGGGAGATGTCTTAGCAGTTTTTGAGGTGGGAACCTTAGAGTACTTGATATGAGAGGCAAGATCTAAAGAGACATCTCTCCTCCCTAACTCTTTGATGGGTGCCATTCCTAACTGACTTGGTGTAAAGGATACACAGATGTCTGCACCTGTTAGATTTCAAGAAGCATCTCCATCCTTGTGCAATTGTCTTCACCACCACAGTTAAAGGCACTTGCAGCTCTGACCCCGAACCAGGCTGCAAAGAGTGGCCCAAGAACTAACTTTGTCAGTGCAGACAGATTTGGGCCACTGGCGGCTGTGATACATTCATTCTGAGTCCCTTATGTTTATAGAACTTTTATATGCTTTTTATAGAAGAGGTGACTGGAAACCCTCTTCCCCATCCTGCCCCTCAAACAAGAGCTGATACCTGCATATCTAAGTCATGTAGGTTGTCCTTCTTTTCCATTCTTGGCTCCCTTCCATCAAGTTATTCTCTTACACGCCACCATCTTTTGCAGTGTGGTTGTGTAGTTCTTTCTGTCCAGCCATTTAAAGTTGTGTGAACTTTTCCTCCATAAAATTTTGAATTTCTTTTACTAGGATTTTCCCACTATATAAATAATCTGAAGAAAATTAGGACAGGATGAATCTGAAAAAAACCAAAGTTGCCTAATACTTACTTTAAAGCTCTGTGTTCCAAACTGCAGCCTTACTGTCTCCTTGAAGCCATAAAGGGTCTGCATAAATCTGTAGCCACCTGAATTCTTTAGTTATTGTGCTTTTTTCTGAGCCTTCACACCAACATGGCTGCCCAGCTTCTCAAATGGAGCAGGTCTGGCTGGAGCTGGGTTGGAGGCAGTGCAGACTGAACCTGTCTTTAGCCACCCTTTCACATCAAAATCCCTGTATTTCCTGAAGGCTTTAAATTCTTTTTTCATGGGCATCCCAGAAATAGCTTAGTGTGGAGTGACCCAGCCGTAATTTACATTTAAGCCTAATTTGAATTCACAAGCAAGGCATTCCTCAGTCTGTTTCACCTGAGGGGCTCCATCCAGCTGGCATCCTCCTAGCATGACTAATGGTGCAGACTATGCATGAAGCACAGCAGTAGCAGAAGGTGATGGAGTCTCCATTCATTCAGGAATATGAGAAGGCAATGTGGGTTCAATCTCTGCCTGGCAGAAGGGGTTTATGTCAACCTTTCACCCCAATCTTCCATGTAAAAGCTATTCTAAGGTGGCTTTCCTCTGTGAAAATCTCTACATTTAAAAGGAATGTGTACTTTTTTTTTATTACTGGGAGGAGGTGGGGGGAGAGTGTGCACAGAATTTGTGCCAAAATAGTCATGTTCTTTAGGCATCCTGTGGCAATTAGAGCTCTTGCCTGGGAAAAGGGGAAGGCTGACTTCCAGTCCTTGCAAGTGTTTATTGAAAAGCTTTACCTGATGTGTGATCAACAACAAAATATAATGAACATTAGCCTCCTGGCTATTCTAAGTCTCAAATGGATTCTTCATGCTACTCACAGGTTGAGAGAAAAGAGGTGTACCTACCTTGGCAGAAAGTGTATTCTTCTGCTTGCCCCTCCTTCTCCCACTTTCCCTCCATCCCCACCTCCTCATACAGGCCTTTTATATCTTTTCTGGATTTAGACGCTGAATGTAGGCTTCAGTCCTCGCATTCCCAAGCTATATTGATACCAAGGAGCATGAAATGAGATTTGCCTTAAGGCACAAAACCCCAGCGTATGCATTTAAAAAGCTTTGTGTGAACACAACTGACTATTACAGTGGTATTTGATAATGAACAAAAATGTATGTTATTATGCACGTTTGATGGCAGTGTGTACAGAGCATACAAAGTGGAACAGGCCTTGTGTCTTGTGTGTTCATTCAGAATCAAAAGCAGTGAGTAGAAGAGGCTAAATCAAGATAATTTTCACACTTAAGGTTGTTTGCGTGTTATTTGGTAGAGTTGCTTTTCCTAAGACATTTCGATGCAAGTGTCCTTTAAAGGCAAAAAGCACTTAAAACATCGATGTGTATAAATGTAAATTTTCACTTAACAGAATGTGTGTGCTGTTTGTTTTATTGTAAAGTTGTTTAAGAGATATTCTTACTGAAGATGTGCACTCAATACATAAACAATAAAAGAAGTGCCCAATCTTTATAATTTTCCCAGCATAAAATTTGAATGAGTAAGATTATTGCAAAGTGACTCCATCAGTATAAAATTGTAGGGGTTAGAGTGGCATTAATCCAGCTCAAGTTATTTTTTACACTGCTCAGGGCATGATCCAGTCTTTATACCTTTGGCTTCAGGAATGGTTGGGATGGGTATGTGGGGGTGGCTGATAGGCCCATTGGCAAGCTAAGGGCAGATCCTTGTGCTGTTTGTGTATGCCAAACTCAGTACATGATCTAGAATTTTAGTGTTGCAATAAGACAATCACCAGGGAGGCAGGGAACATTTTAAAAACAGACTTTTTTGTTGAAGTAGGACTACAAATGTGAGAAAAAACACTCAGTAATCTGTAGGTTGTAACAAAGTAATTTTGCCAACAGGTTATTTCTAATCAGGTTAAAGCAGAAAATCTGGGAATTGTCCGGAAGCTAAGGAGGGGATCAAGATGTTGAGAGATTAAGATTTATCACCAAAGTATATTTTCCCAGATCTTAAAGAAACTGAGAGGTCCCCTTTTTTCACTTGTAGCACCATTATAAAAGTATCTAAGACAGTCCATTATCTCGGACACTAGATTATCTTGAAACTTCAGAAACTTGAAAGCATGTTATATGGGAAGTGCAGTACTGCATAAGCACTCAGACCTCAGTCAGCAAAATAAAAGAGAAATTTAATACTTCAACAGTATTAACATTGTATTTACAGCTGCTGCTGCTGCCCACATGAAAAAATGTTTCCCAGGAGCTAAGATCAAAGGTACTGCCAGTGTGACATACTATGGGACTACACTATAATAATTTTACAGTTTTAACAGATTGGCTCCAGTAAAAATGTGTGTGATAAAAACTGCAGGTGTTCATAAACAGGGAATGAAGGATTTTTTATGTTAATACAGGTTAAATTTTAAATTAGCTGCTTGCTTCAGCTGTGCAACAGCCTCGTGTTTGAAAGGTACCTCCTTTATCTATAATTTTCAAAGGGCACATATGATCCAAACATCCTAGAATTTTTGTGAGACCATGAATCCTGGGTAGCTGCTAGCCTACTCTTACATATTAAACAAATAGGTTGAGGGCAGTTTGTTGTCAGTTTGATATGATTTTGATATTTTAAAATCAGTTTTTGTAAGGCTACTGATACCTTGCATGTAAGGAAGTTCAAGTGGAAGTGGAAGGTTCTGTGTTGAAATTGAGGCAGAACCTTCACAGTTATTTTACTTTTCAGAATGTCTTAGCTGAAGGAAAGTAGGCTGTCCCTCTCTGTTTTACTTTGCCACCCTGATACCAAAGAAGGAAACATCAGACCCAAAAGTGCTTAGAAATGGCAGCAGGCTCCTTGCCAGATGCTGTGGCTACATCATCAGAATGGTGTGCAGGCTTTTAGCCTTCTGACTCTATTAATGTTAATGAGAGTCAGGCAGTTCAGCCTCCATATACCATGCTCTAAACATATCCATTGAAGTCTGGCAAAGAAGCCCCGGGGCTTCCTTGTAAAAGTCTTTGAAACTGCTGCTCTTCTTCTGTAAGATTTGTGATGGAAAACAAGCCAGAAAGCTGCCCGCTATACAGAGATTTCCATGCAAAAGCTGTGCCTGAATGTAGATAGGTCTGGTGTCATGCCATACTACTAAAATCAAAGCACTGTGAGGGGAAGAAGGGTGATGTGAGAAATATGTGCACCCCATGGGCAATGAACTGAATGGCTTTGTAGAGGCAACTCCAGGCAGGCATTTTCTTTGCACATTGTATTGAAAGCTGCTGAGAATCACCTGAACCAAGCACCACAGTTCACATCCCCATCCCTGACAAAGCATTGCTGATTTATTGTGTTGTTCTGGTCTGGTGCAAAATGGCTCTGTAGTCAATTTATTTCTCTTCTGGGAGTGTGGAAGTCTATTCATGAATTGCAGAGGGCTGACCATAAAAAGCTCCTCTCTCAGTAGAGAAAATAAGCATATCCCTGCTGTCTCCAGTGGTGTGGGGAGCAGGAATGGGGGGAGCTGCCCTCAAAGCTGATCATCTAGTTACCTGTAAGAGGAGGAGACTTAGCCACATCTGTGATTAAGGCCCCAGGGAGATCATTCTTCATGCCTTATGCCATGTGTGGTCTTATCTACAATGAAGTCTGAAGGTAGTATTTATTCCCATACAGGAATTGCAACAGGATCACAGATGGTGCAGAAATGGTTTCTGGAACGCAAATAAAAGGTGAAGGAAGGCAGTGTCCATTGCTTTCCTACTTGTGCCACCATAAGCATGAATGAATATAACTCCCATCATCAGAACTACTCATTATGAAGGCCCAGGGAGAAAAGAGCCAAGTTCTTCCTCATTTTCAAAGATGCCTTAAATTCCTGGATTCTTCAAATGGACAAGTGAAGATAGACGGCTCCAGGTTAAGGCAGTTTGCAGTTACTCTTGTACATGCTCAGAATCACCAGCTTTTTTAACACTGGCCGATTTTTCCCTTCCTGTATTTCTCCAGCTGTGTGGTCCCCTGCAGACTGGACTGCCTTGCACAACCCATAAAACAACCTGAAGACGGCCCTGATTTAGGCATGTTTAAAAATTCTCCTTTATTGCAGTCACTGGCGAGAAGTGTAGCAGTGCAGGGTGGCAGAACCCAGCCACATCGCTGCCAAGAATCTGCCCCCAAGCTGCTTGGGTTTAATCAAGTCACGTGCAAGACATGTCAGGTAACAGATTTCCTGTTAGGAGAACTCAGATTCTTCTTGGTGACACAGAGGGGTGGATATTTTCCTGTTTACTCCTTTGTATTCATTCATACAAAGTATCTTGCGAAGAAAATGTGTGGTGGGGTCAGGAGAACTGAATTTGGTGCTTTAGGCTGTAACATGATCCCTGGCAAAGGAAGAGGTCTCTCCTCTCACTGTCCCTGCCTGTGCACATGCAGTGCTGCGACAGGAGCCAGCAAGGCTCCTGGTGGTCCTTCCACCTCCCTCACTGGTCACAGCAGAGAGCTGGAGGACAGATGACATCAAATGTGTAAAAGTCCCTGTGTCACACTGTGTTCCTCACCACCACATGAGGCCACATTTCTACCTATTCTACCCTAACCTGCAGGATTTGTTTGTCTGTCCCTCAAAAAGTTTTAATTTACTTCACCAGCAATTTTACTCTCTGGAGAAGTGCCATCTGCTGCCAGCCCCTTTCTCTGGAGTAAGATACTCCCACTCTTTTACATGTAAATGGTCATCCTATTTTTAACCTTTTCCATTTTTTTCTTGAATCAACACATAAACTGCAGTTTATATTTTTGTGCTGCTTCATGCTTTTTTTCTGTGTCCTACAAGACATCTGGTGAAGTAATATTTCAACGAGTAGTATTTTTGATTCTTCGGAAAACCAGTTAAGCATTTTCGGAGGCAAGGATGGTGCGTCTTTCTCTGTTTCAGAAGTGCAAGCTTTCTCTTTCAAGATGCCATTCAAAAATATCCAAACACTTTACCAGCAAGGGCAACCAAAAATAAACTTTCTACTTGACTTCCTAATGCTTTGATGATTGAAATAGAATATCACACAAATTTAAAAATTAAAAACTACAAAGCTAAAAATAGACTTGATTTGTTTATGTTGTTTTTTCAGAAAGCTGTGATTATTCATCTAAGAAGCAGTGGTGTGATTTTAAGATTGCTTTAAAAATAAATTCACCTTATACTGGACAGCAATGTATATAGTGTCAAAGTAATGCTAATATCTTGTTCTTGCAGCAGAGAATGGAAAAGTCACCTGTGGTCATATGTTGCATGTTGATCCACTTCCTATTCAGAAAGGACACATATTACAACTCCAACTAGCAAGATTTTGTTTTTGGAGCTTTTGGAGTTTTTGGAGGCCTGCTCTTTTAAATGCTGTCCGACAGAGGCAGGTGGGGGCTCTGGAGGAATTATTTAACTGTTGGGTGCAATTACATTTTGCTGCTGCTCTACAGCTGATAGAAATTGCAAGCATCTGATGTATTTGCCCTTGGCATTGCGTTTTCCTGTCCTTGCACCAGCAGAAAGGTTTCCCAGCAGATGCAGCCCTGAGAACTTTACATTCCTGCAGCAGTGAGGGATTCTTGTTTTGCTGATCTGGGATCTTCATTGTCACAAAGGGTAAGAGTACAATTTAATTTAAGAAAATCTGCAGTGTGAGAAGGCTAGAGAAAAGATACAGTAGAATACAAATGTTTTAAATTATTTAAAAGTATTCTTTGAGAAAGTTAAGAGATGATTTAATGTTTCTGTAGTTTTTATGTCTAATGGGGGATGAGGGGCAAGGAATGTTACTGTTAGGCCTGTGGACAGTCTACCTGTGTCCTGTATTAAAACTCAGCAGCTGCGTGTGTGTGGCTCTGTATCTCTCTGGCTTTTTGCTTTGTCTCTGTGTGTCCCATATCTGAGTGATCTGTGTCTGTGGCAGTTTTGAAAAGAATGTTCTGTGGCCAAGATCCAGAAGGTTTTGAAATGGCAATTTTGAAACTGCAGCAACCTCCGGTTGCCCTTAAGGAAGAAGCACTGTAAGACACAGATAGGTACTGTTTTCTGGCACTCCTTTTTCCAATCTCCTTTATTTCATTTCATCAAATTTAATAAGTCCAATGTCAGTGAATGTGATAATCTGACAAGTACAGCCAATCAGATACTTAGTGGGATACTAAGCTGTGTTTAAATTCAGTTCTGTTCCCAAGATAAAAACCACAAATGGGTGGTTTAAAAGAATGAACTAATTGTTCCCACCAAATGTGACTGCAGTATACCCACCCCATCAGTAGTTTGCACCCTCAATAAACTTCTCAGAAAGAAAACATTGTTGGAACAATAGCCCTTTAAAAAGAAGCTAAAAATCTAGGTAGAAACTAAAATATTTTATCAGGTTCTGGAAAGCTAAGGCTGAAATGCCTTCATTAATGTCAAGGTTTGAACCCTACTTAACTGTCTCCAGTAGGAATGCTTTAAGCCATAGAGTGGAAAAGTATTCTGTGATAAAACACACTCAGTTTTGCTTATGGAATTGTTCAATTAGCCATTTAAATATTGGCATATGTAATATAAAATGCAAAGTGTGGTTAGCCAGCTAACCCTATCATGAACAAATGTTCTTATTCTTAGGTTGTATCATTACATTTGCTCTCTGTGGACCCTGTTTTCTGACACTGAGTCATTGAGTATAAAATTACTTACAATATCTTTCTTTTTCACTTTCAGTGAGGTACTTTTTCCACACAAGAGTTACTTCTGTGGAGAGAGATGCCAGAGAGTCCTGTAAACCTGTAGAGTTTAGTTTTCATGTTCTATCACCTTCAGCAGAATTGGGAATTTAAAGCCATGTTTTGTTCCTTGGCCAGGTGTTCCAGTAAGGCTGATTCTACTGTAGAGAATGCCTCTCCTTTCTCTCCAGATACATGGGATTTAGATAGAGAATTTGTGGGGTGGTTTTTTGAAGAACACAAATAAGAATGATAAGAAAAAAGGAACAATCGTAGGCTGAGAAAACCTGGCAAGGAAGGGCGTCACCTTCAGAGATCTTAGCCAGGCTTGAGTCTCTGCTCTTTGTTCAGCTTTGCCAAGGTTTGGGCAGTTACAGGCAAGCCCAGAAGCAGATCTTTCCCTTTGTGCAGAGAGAATCTCAGCCGCCTCTTTAACCCCTTCAAGAAATATATGGATCACAGAGGAAGGTAGGAGCCAACTGAGATTTCTGAGTATGAAACTTTCAGACTGGTGTGGTCAAGTTGCCTGAATATCTTTATGCTACGTCTAAACTGATACCACTAACTGTGGCTTTCTAAAATGAGATAAATGCATAGAAGTGAGTGAGTAAAACAGTGTTTCTGCAAATCTTTGCCCCTTTACTGTTGCCAGGAGCCTTTTACAGATCAATAGGGATTTTTCATGTGCATTACTGGTTAAGCATAGGAACAAGCATAGTAGTTTGGAGCCTGTTAAATGCATTAATATTTCTAAGCTACTCCCATTCAACAAGGAAAGTATTTCTACCACCACAGATTTGATGTGCCATGTTATGTACAGCACTGGGGACTTGGAATGATTTATCTGACTGTAGTTCAGAAGAAAGCAATAAATCACAGTTGAAACTACAAATGATTTCTAGTTCAAGTTTAGACATTTCAATCATTGCCTTCAGATTTATCTACTGATTCACATATTAGGGAAAATACATTCCTCTCTTTTAAGGGTGCAAAATGTCATTATGTTTTGGACACTGTATCTATATGCCAAGAAAAGCTATTTACATGCATTATTTAACACTATTAAAATGAGACAAATAAATTGGTAAAATTGTTTTTTATGGAAGAAAATGTTTTGATTGTGCAATATCAAAATTGGGGGAAATATTTTATTTTAAACATTTAAAGGCAACACTACAAACTTAGTCAAATTACTAAGAGTCAACTCATAAGGTATGTGAGGGTTTTTTTAATGGTGGGCAATTAAGATAATTCCTATTTCTAAGTAAATGGAAGAGCATAAACTTTTGCTGAGTTAGTACTTCTCATTATCACATCAGCCGACCCATACATTAGTAAGATTGTAATTGCCTGGGATGTTATTCCCTTTTAACATGGTTCAGTTATATTCAGAATTATGGATTTTATTTTTTCTCTGTTTTTACCATCAATTGTGAAGTAGGTGCATATATGGGTATTTTACTGAAAAAAATATAAGAATTAAGCTTGTTCAATCTGCATCCTAAGCAAGCCTCCCCTCTCTTTTATAGAGATTCTTTTATATTTGCTTTCTATTGCTTTTCCTACCAAAGGGGTTTTAAAAAAGCATTTAACCCCTTGAAACAGCAAGGTGATGAAGTGGGGTATGATTTGCCCTCCACCTCCATGCTCTAGTAAACCATAATGATATGGCTATATATTCTATGGAGCCAAAAGCAGCATTCCAATAATTTGTATGAAAAACCATCTGTAATCTTATGTGACATTGTTACAATTTTTATTAGCCTTGGAAAAGAGAAATTCATTGTCTTCCTTTACAAAGTCATGCACAAGTCAGTGATGTCTGTTATTGGCAATCAAATTCAAAAGCTATTGCAACAGTAAAATAACACACAGTTTGAAAACCACCAGATGTGGTTTCAATTCCTTTTTACTTATGTTTACCTTCCTTTAATTAGGGAGTGTCAAAATGCATAAGAGACAAAGCACTACTAAACTTGTAACTTTTAAAATACTGTTGAGGTCAACTAACGTGTCTAATGCTCTCCTGTCCTGAATGTAAGAATTTGGCACCGCCCACTCAACATATAAACAGTGGATGGATATGAGTGAAAATGCAAGTAATTCTTCCTTTTTGTGTAACTAAGTCACAACGAGACCTATGGTCACCCATAAAGCTCTAGACTAACCAGGACATTAGGTGGGAAAAGAGCCAGTGTCTTGGCAGGACAGAGGTTGCCAAGGTCCTGAAATTAGTCAACAGCCGTGAGAAGGTGCTTACTGGACTGGGGTAACCTCAGCAATTCTATCACCTTGGCCTCAGGCTTCTCCTGTGTCAGCAACTGAAGAACCCTTTGCTGTTTGACCCAGTTTATGCTGGCAGTGGAGACTTCTCCTGACTTTAGTAACGGTTCAGAGTTTTGCCTCCCTCCTTTCTCCTTCTCCTCTTTTTCTTACACCACCCCTGATGTGTTGCAACTGCATTTTGTACTAAGATGCACCTTTTTTGAATGAATCCCCCTGAACAATCTGTCTGTACACAGCAAAAACATGAAGGCGCAAAAGTGATGTTAAAATATATTTGTAGCAAACATGACTGGATTTTAGTAAGATGGCTTATTTGTCCCTTGCTTATTTCATTTACTTATTGTTTAATATCACTTTTGTGATGATAATATTACCTTTTTTAATCGGATGCTTGATTTTTGATAGTAAACCTGCATGATACTGTCCTTGATAGTTGACTAATTACCATGACCTAGTATTCCTTGGACTTTTAAATAAAGAATTCCTTGTCTTTACCTAGGTGAATGGGGGAAGAAAAAATCCTGTATATTAGCACAAAGTTAGGAGTGTGGGAAAGTAGTTGGACAGTGCAGTGCTGGCAGGGCTACTGCCTCTGTGGTCCCCTCTTCCAGGATTGTGAGCTGTGTATAGTATCATCTCCAGTACATGGCTTCAAGTAGCCAAAAATCCATGCAAATATTTTGATCAAAACCAGGTGTGAATGGAAATGGAGGACCACTGTGACTTTTGCAGAAACTATCATTTTGTGGTCTGTTGTGAACTTCATTGCTGGCTATATTTGATAACTGTGGTATTTATAATGAAGGGCTGGGCTGGTGGTTTCCATGCTCTGAATTGTCAGGCTGTGGTTTTTGGCCTTCACAACTATGCTGAATAAAATAACAGCTCACAAGGACTCAGCTCACTGTGACCATGTAGCTTCCCTGATTTTCTCATGTGCCAGCTGCTCTGTAGGAGATGCTGAACAATTAAGCTTAACAAGGAAAATGTGGCTTGTCTGTTGGTCTCATCAAGAATATGAGACACAAGAATCATGATCATGGTGAATTTCAGTCCCATTTAAGTGAACAAGGAACTTGCACTTTGAGCCTAAATGTCACTTATTTTCTTTCCTGGCCTTCTCTTCCTGCCAACATCTGTAGGCCCTATATTAGCAGTTATGATGGTGAATATGGGTGAAGATTTCCACAAAAACACAATGTCTTTAGTTGGCACAAAACATGTTTCTCTTTTTCCCCAGGCTCCTGCAAAACTAAACATGTATGAAGACTTATCTTCATTTGTATAAATATTCATTTTGGGAATTTCATTAACATAAGTAGATGTTTAACTTCTTTCATTCCAGAGATGGTTTTATGTGCTGAAACAGAATCTCCATTTTTACAACACATACAGTCCTCTAAACTTCCAGATAACTATTGTGACAGAATAATTGGTGGTTACTCTGGATCTTTTAACAGGGAGGAAAAAATATGAGAGAGTCCTATTTTTCTGGGAAGTTTTTATTCTTTTGTTATGTCCCTGAACATACTTGTCATACTTTATTTTTTGAGCTTTTTTTTTTCCTCTTCTGGTGAGAGAAGCAGGTTATAAGGTATTTGTAATGACACTAAAATGGCTTGTATGCATATTGGTGGGCAAAAAAATCCCAAAATTATAATGGTGTGAGTCTTGCACCTAAGTGCTGGGGTGACTCCAGCCCTAGAGGCTTTGTCAGAAACTGGACGTGGGAGTTTCCTGATGTAGAAAAAAAAAAAGAGAAAGCTCTAGGGTATTATTCTTCTGACCTGTTTCAGATGCCTTCTTCATGGCAAAAAAATGTTATTGCCCAGAAATATTTCTTTCTATTGTGTATAAAGAGAGATTATTTGAAAACTGAACAGGTACACTTAGTGATATAATTGTAGCCGCCCAGGGTCCTTCACTGCTACTTAGATAGATGAACAAATAAATATGAAATTGGTACTTTATCAAGACATAAGTTTGTCTTGATATGTTAACTGCTACCAATGGAAGTAGAGTGTTTACATAAATAATTTAATCAGAAATTTCACTATTCTAGCCAACTGACGTTCTTTTTTCCATTCTCAATTAAAATATTAGAAATGTTTAGAATAATCTGGGCAATTTAGTAGTTTGTTAAGATGTTTTGCATATTGGATTTTATTTGCATGTTTTTTTCCCCCTTCATTCTTTCTCCTATGTATGCACAGGCTGTTACAGACTGGAGTTGGTTTTGGTTTTGTTTTTTTTTTTAATTTAAATGTCTGTCTTTCCTTTTTGGAAGTTTATACAAGAACTTCTTTTGCAAAGGACATCATTCCAACTTCTTAAGGAAATTTATTGCTTGAATATCATTTATGTTTTAGCTATTTTCCTGAAATGTTCTGTGTTTAGCTGAGCTGTGAACCTGCAGCCAGCTTCCTGAATGGGGTGTCAGTATTTTGGGTTCATTCCTACCCTGCCCCTTAGTCAAACTTCAGTGTGGTATTACAGCTTTTTGGTAGCAAAAAAGAGGTCAGACGTTGTCTGTCTTCCTACAAGAGCTCCTTTCACTGCTAATACATGAATGTGATGGGTTATAGAGGTTAAAGATTCACTGTATTTTATAGTTTTCTGATCACTTTGGGAAGTTTCAGTAGAACCTGTTTAAGTTTTGTGCCATATGTGCTTCCTCTTTCCAGAGAAATTCAGGTGTGTTTCTGGCTTTGCAGAAATGTGATTAGTTCTAACACTGTAAGTTGGATGTGAGCAAAAACCATCACAGCTTTTATGAATCTGAAGCATTTGGCATTATGCATTACAAAATAAACAGGCAACTCAAACATGTTCACTTAGGTAGCATCTGAAGACCAGCATTTCTGACTAATTGCTCTTTGGTGCGTAATACAGGTGCACAAGGAGCAAATGGTATTTATCAATAAGGCCTCGGTTAACTGCAGCCTTAAATTTCTTCGTTTTATGGCTCACGTTATTTTTTTTTTCCAACTGGTGAAGTTTATGAAATCAGGTGTTGCCCATAACATTGGCATCAGCCTGGTGGGCTGTGTTAATTATTTGCACTGTATTGTCACTATACTAGAATTGAGAAGAGTTTATAGACATCACAGTTGATTGTCCCCTCTGGTGGGGATACTTTTGTAGTTACCATTGCCACTTTTGTTTAAATAAATAACAATTAAAAGGCTTTTAATTTATGCCTGTGATGCTAAGGAAACAGCGAGGAGATTAAAGCAAAAGGAGGCAAGGCTAGAGCATTCCCTGTATGCTTCCTTAATAGATCTCTCTGGCTCCTGCAGTTGAATGAATTCCTAAGCCTGTTCAAGAGGAAGCAGACCTGTTGAAAAATAGTCCATTTTCTCCTGCCTGAAGAGCTCCAATAATTTTGCAAGTATGATTGTTTTTACGCTGCTATTGACTTTGCATAGGCTGTGCAACATGATAGGCTGCCTGTGTCACAGAAGCATTGATCAGCTGGGGAAATCAATGAAAAATGTTATGTGATCTTTTTTTAAATTCTTTTTCTTACAGCTGGTATTGTAAAACAGATTAAGAAAGGGGATATGGTGTAAACATACGCTTGGTCAGTCTGCTATAATATAGAGATGGAAACTTGTATGAAAGAAAAAGTACAGCTATTGACTGCTTCTCTCTTTTCTGGTACACAGGAACAGTTGTCACTTCACCTGATACTTCTGAGAGTAGTAGTGTTAATTCTCTGTTGTAATGTCAACCTAAATGTCGATACTGATGACTGATTTAAGTCTCTGCCCCTGTTTGGTGTATTTCCAAAGCCTGAGCTGGTCTAGAGGAGCAGCGTGCTTTCACAGCTCATCACCTCAGTGGTCTTGTGCTGGGGCTGTGTGACAGAGCTCTCTTCTCCCTTGGTGCTCTTCTCCTTCATATTCATGAATACTCTTGGGGCTATAATTGGGAAATTTATGAGCTCAGATAGAGTGGGTTTGATGCAAGTAAGTGCACAGGGTTTATAAGAAAAAAAATATTTTGGGTAGTTGCAATATGCTTTGCACTCTAAACCTCAGTTTTTCTCCCTATTAAAAAAGTAGGATCATTCTCATGTAGAATTGAAAATAATAACAAAACAAATTGTAACTTTAGTGACAAATGACATGTATTAACGAAAACCAAAATTTCATACAACTTGTTAGGAAACTTAACTTGCCATTCTAATGCTTTATAATTTACATATATAATTATCCTTTTGATTTGTTTGGCCACTGGAAAATGTCATTAGACTTCATGTGAAGTATCAAAATATGAAAAAATGTAAAACCATGTCCTTCATTCTGAAAAATAGTGGAAGAGGGCTGCTGTATTTCTGAATTCTTTACTTCTGGATTAAATCAATTATTTCAGGACTATAAAAGAAAACACAATAGTTACCACATAGACACTCTAACACCCAGAACAAACATCTGGATCATGTTGACTGACTTTTCACCATGGCAAAAAGGGTGAATGAAATATAATTCCTGCTTTCTGATACCATTAGGATTTCCTCATTCTCACAACAGCTGGGGCTCTCAATATATTACAAGCATTTATATTTTTCTTTTAAGTGTCGCAGATGTTATGTGTAAAAAAATTCACACAACTTACTGTGATGCAACTTTTGTGTCAAATGTAGTAGACAAATGGATTAGTCTTTACATGAGGTTTTTGTTAGTCATCAATTTGAGCAAAATATATAGCCCTGATGTATTTGCAAGACATATTAGTAGTATCAGAATAAAGTAATAACTGCCAATTGTTTATGAATAGATTAAGCTGTTAACATTTTCATCTTCTGCATGTGTTTTTGGGGGTTTATTTATTGTATCTGTATTTATGTTTGATTTTCCTAAGTATTTCTAATGCTCTGTTATCTCTAGAATAATATTCTTAATACAGCATAATCTTCTGTGATAAACTGTAGCAGACTGGCTCTGGGACAGAAAAAAAAAGCTGTGCTAAAAATTGTGGTCTAAATTTTAGGTCGCTTGTTAGGTTTTAGAAGAGAGAACGTGCATTAAAAATAGTTTGACTCTTTTATGTGGTGGATTAGCCTGGGTTTAGCTTCTTTGAAATCTGGTAATCAGATAAAGTTCAGGACAAAGCAACTGCAGCTCTTTGCACTAGTGCTTATAGTGCGGACCAGCTTGAGGTCAGTGATCAAAATGAAGGTACATTTCAAAGAATTTCCCTTGGGAATGTGCGCTGAGAACTGCTGATGGATCAAAAGCACTGGTCTGTGGCAATGAAAAGACACAGAGAAGCACTTACTGTCATGGAAGTACAAACTGTGTTTGCAATAGCACTTGGCATCTTTTGTCAAGTGCATGGCTATCAGGACAACGGGAAGCATGACAGCCTGCCTTACGTACTTAATCTTCTGAGCAGAATTATTTAACCAGCTGTGGCACTTCTCTTTCATGTCTGGACAAGGAGGCCTAGGCACTGGTGTAGGTTTTCTGAGAGTGAAACCAGTCCTTTTTCCTTGACAGTGGAACTGAGTCTGTGCTGCTGGAGTGAATGTCTTCATCAGTGGGGCTGTCCCCAGCCATCCTGTTAGTGCGTTCAGGTAGGATTGTGATGCACCCAGTTAGAGGGAGAGATGGGGGTTCTCTAAAACAGAGAAAATAGGGGTTTTGCTGCCACTCTTGAGCATGAGGGGACATTTTCCTACTCCCTAAAATTTCCCAAAACTGCAGGCATTTCTTTTGGCTGGACTCTGTATCCTGGAAGAGGTGAAAATGAATAATACCATCACAGTTTGTCTTGAACTTGTTCTGCCATGACAACTATGGGTAATGACTGCAGACTTGAGTGACCCAGAAGTAGTCTGGTAATTAGCCTGTGGCTAAAATGTTTTAAGAAGGTAAGAGTCCCTAGCCAATGAGCAATACCTGTGCTTAGTGATAAGTATAGCAAAATAAAGAATGCATTAAATTTAAAATCACTGGAGTGATTTTAGGAGAAAATTGCTTTAATATATCTTACACATGCAGCAGGCCCAGGATGACAATCAAAAACTAAGAGATGCCTGGAAAGCCTAATATAGTGAGCAGGAAGTTGATTACAAACCTAAATTTATACTTGGGGACTGTTAAAATGTGTGGTTATCTTGTTTTGTCTGTGACTGTATTGGAAAGGAGAATTCCTGCCATATGGGATATCTATGTTCACTCTGCTCCTGTGTTTGTTTTGATGATTCTCCTTCCCATATGACTACTGCTATGCACTAGGACTTAGCTCAGTGAATGTACAGACTGACTTCTCAGAAGCCACTTGGAAAGTTACACCAAGATTGAAGGGAATTCGTCTGTAAAATTGCAAAAATCTTTTTGTGTCTGAAGCTCTGATGAGAGCACTGCAAATGAGAACATTAATATAGTTATTATGTCTCAGATCAATTACAACTGAAATGTTTTCAGCTAATGTATACAGCTGCTACTTTGTCATGTTGATATCCAGAACCAAATGGAGAAAGAGGAGACAGGAACAGCATAAAGGGCAAGAAGAAGTAATAGGATTTAATTTTTTTAAGTTAGGCTGATATGCCACTCTCCTTAGGTGGGAAAAAGCAACAGCAAAATTGGAGGCAGAAGAGATGAGATGCCAAAAAAGGCTAATGTGGTCTGATGGCTGCTGCTCTCTAGGCAGATGTGGTACTAGTGCAAAAAATAAAGAGTTTGCAAGCGTTTCTTACAGTTTTTTTTTTCCCTAGTTTTTTCCTTAGAGATTGGAAACACAATCCAGAAAGTAGCCAGTAGCTTTGCTTTAGCTCATACTCAAGCATGAAAGTGTCAGAGGTACTTGGCAAAAGGGGCACAGAACAGAAATGGATTAGATTTTAAGTGCTGAAATGTTAATGGGGCCTGGGGAAAGTTCTCTTGTGAACATGCTATTCTGTAAGAATCCAGTTTGTACCTTCCTCAGAAACATCCAGTTTTAGTCAGCAGTAGATAAAACATCCTGGCTACTATCCTGAATCATGAAGGCAATATTTGTTAAACATTGTTTAAAGCTATACTGACAGATACTTTTAGACCATGGTTAAGCAGGTACACAGATTGAAATATTACTCAGTACTGGTTTAAAGTACAGAAAAATACGTCTATTCAATTTTCTTTAAAACATTAACCTTAATACAAGACATAAAAGAATAGATTAACTGAAAAGTTCACCTTGTGTTTATGCTTGTCTTTGTCCTCTGTGACATTGGGACAAGTGAGTGAGAGGTAGATACCTACTGGCACTGCTTTGCTACCAGAGGTAAGAGTATTCCTAAAGGGGCAGTGCTTGTATGCCTAACTTTATCTGAGTTTTGAGATATTTTCGTGTAGCTACAGAATATGCCTGCTCCTAGTTCTGCTTCATGACTGTTTAAACATAAAATGTAAGAATGAGGCAACAGAAGTGACGGTGTTTTCTCGGGTATCTAAGCTGGTTCACTGTTATCTAAAAAGTTCAATTTTGTGCTCTCTAATTTCCTTCCTTATTTTCTTATAGTCTTATCTTCTAAGGGTCCTAATGCTAATGGCACATTGGACTGCACGGGCATTTTAAGTGAGGGATGTGCTTTTGAAGCAAATCTCTGGATTGTCCCCACTTGCACTGGATTATATTATGGGGGGCAGGGAGGGTGGGAGGGGTGCTGGTCTGCAAGCACATAAAATAGATTCCAAACATATTAAATGTCATCTAGGCACCTAGTATGCTCCTCATCCAATAAGGGGCATCTAGTACCCCCTTGTTTTAACTTACAGTAGGAAGAGCCATCTTTTTCACAAGTTGGATAAATACATCGTTCAGGAACTACCCAAAGCAGAGGGAGTGTTTTTGGATTTAATTCATTTTCTTGCACAGATGAATGTAGGAAAAAACCCCAACCCAAACAAAACCAACCAAACAATAAGGCACAACAACAAACATACATGTGAATAGTTACACAGTTTGGTTGGCATCATGCTTAACTATACACTGTATTGTAAGAAGCCTCATTTTGGTTTGTTTTGACTACTCGGACCCTAGTCTCATCTGGTTTTAACTCTTATTTTTAAAAAAGGCAATGATTTTTTTTTCTTCACTCATTTTGTCACAGTACAGGGGGTTTTATGAGCCTCTGCCACATTACCCTTCAATTTTATCCTTTCTAGGATGAAAACAATTGATTTAGTCATTTCTTGTGTGGAAACAAATCCTGAAAATCCTTTTTGCATTCACTTCATTGCTTAGTAATTCTACTATTTTCTTCAGACTCCTGTGCTCCCCTTGTGCTTCAAAATGAAAATATAGGCATGTTTATACTGACTTGATGTCTTCATAGGGTTATTCACTGTACCTTTAAGATGCTGGCTTGCTTTTATTCTCTTTCAACATCTTACAGAATTATACTATGAACCATTTTCACTGCAGTGTGAATAAGAAGTGCTACTCACACAACTTGCCTGTGTTTGGACTGGGATATAGGCTCATCCTATGAGCTGATTTTACCTGCTAGTATACAAAACTAAGCTGAAGAAATAGTTACTTTATGCAATATCTGACTTAGTGATTCACAGAAGGGAAAAATGGGAACCAAAGCTCTCTGAAGGAAAGGATGAAGTCCTTTTAGACATAGAGCAGGGGATATCTGAAGTATAGAAACTTGCCCCAAACAAGAGATCATAAGCCTGTGGCATTTTTGCAAATGACTCTAAAACCAATGACTTTAAACTATGCTGTTTTGACCAGTCAGAGACAGTTGATCCAATCAGGTGGATGTTCACTAGTTAGGACGGATTTTCCATGACTGCATCATATCTATTTAAAAGAACAGTAATAAAAAGTTCAATGAAGCAAGAGACAAGCTAAATTCAATGTTATAATTACAATGAAATAGATTAGAATTATAAGTATTTGTTTTCTCAAAAAATTAATGTAAAAACTCTTGACGATTCCAAATGGGAATAGCTAGTTCTGAGATTTGCATGTGATGTACTATGTGTTAATGTGCTTGCTAATTCATGGTAATTTATTATGAATAATTAGTATTGTCCTAAAAGTTGATGTAGATTTGTTTAATATTTTTCTGCTTCAGTGTAAATAATGTTTTCTCACCAAAAGCTGTGACTGCTGTTAACCAGTCCTACACAGAGCCTTTTAGAAGTGTCAATTTATTGTGGCCTCTGTATATTTATAGTGTCAATAGCTCTCTGTTAGAAATTTTATTCTGAACCACTTTGCTAGTGGAACATAAACAATCTCTTATGAGGAGTTTAATGATCTAATGGAAGTTCATTGACTTCAAATAAATTTCAATCTGCAGTTCTTTCTGTTATAGGGCTGGTTGTGAGGAGTTAGCACCTGCCTGTAATCTCAACATTTTTTGTAGTTTTGTGAAGAAATTGAAATGGAAGAAGTAGTATATGATAAAACTGAGAGGAAAAGGTTTGGATTTCAGGTGTCTGCCTGAATAGGTTCAGCCCTTAGCTCTGTTTTAAGAACAAAATGGGACAGTGTACTTGAGTGTCAGTGTTGAAGAGGCAAGACAGGAAGCATTACCCTTCCATACTAATTTGACACCTGATGCAAGTCTTTATATTACACTTGCTTTGAGGTTAGTTGAAAACATTTTAACACTCAGCACACTTGATTTCTTCTTTTTTAAACTGGTGACAGCCTGGGAACCATCAAGTGCCAAATGCTTTCATCAAAGCCATAAACAAAAGGGGATTCTATAGGAAATCCATTTATTCTCAGGGGGTTTCAACAAAACACATTTTCACTTATTCAAAGTAGGAGAATAAATCTGTAGCTCTTTTAAAAGAGACTTACTTCATGGCCCTAGGAGGCAGACACAGTACTGGATTTAAAACAAAAGCTGTACCAAAAGCATCCTCACCAGGCTCAATAAATTGTGGTAATGTTTTATAGGTCTGCAATACATCTGCATGTGAGAGCTATTCAGTTAGTGCCCAACCTAGCAACATAGATAGCCTATGAGGGGGGGGGAAAGATGTGCTGTGTGGATGCTGACTTTTGATCAAATAGAGTAACATTGAGTGAATTGGCTTCTCAAATAGAATAAAGAGCTGTGCTCTAATAGCTGTGATCATGAGAGAGAAAATTACTTCTACAGCAATGAAAAGCTTAAACAAACAACCTGTTGTTTTACTTGTATTTAATCTTTCTTTCCACAGATCATTTTTATACACAAACACACTGTTAATTAACCTTGCCTGACTTATTTAAGGATTCATGGTTGCTGCCACAGAAGAGGCTCCCAGCTCAAACACTGGGCTGATGTTACTGAATACATACAGTAAGGGGAAGCTGTCTAACTCTGGATGACAGCCAGAAGGGAATGTACCTAAATGCATCCATCTGTTGTTTTGCATCTTGGATAAATGGATTATAGACATATACATGGGTTTTGGTGGCAGGGACTATTTCTGTGTGTATTTCTACCAAGCACTGGGGTGTCAGGGACTAATTAACTGCTTGTTTATTTAGTGCAAAATGCAAAAATATCTGCTTGTGTGTATTTTCTGGACAGATTAGGTTACAGCACCTATGAGAACTCTGTTTTAAGGCCAGCACTTGTTAGGCCATTCGCAACCATCTCTCTCGCCATGGTAAATCTAAATACTCCACAGAAATGTACTTAACCAATTCCATACTGCTACAGCCATTTGACCAGTGATGTGTGGACATGTAATGCACAATTCTTCCGGAGTAAATCTTTCATGTGATGATCAGTGTCCTTCTTCTTCAATGATAGCGATAGAGATTAAAATGTTTTTGCCATCTGGATCTTAGAGTCTAGGAACATTACATACTCTGTAACAGCACCAAAAAAGAATATGGGAACTGTCTGAATTCATTTCCCCTCTGTTGTTTGTAAGTTAGGTGAAAATATCTATTTTTCCACAAAGTTTCTAAAGAAACACTAAAAATCATAATTCTTATCATAAGTTAGAGGTTTTTTAGTTGCAGAAAACACTTTTTTTCTGACAGAAAATTGTTTGAGTTTTTTTTTAGATTGCTTAATAGAGAGAGAGTTTAAATCAGTATTATGCATGCTAGTTAAAAAATGGAAATGAGCTGCAAAGTTTGTAGTGCAATCCTGATGTATAAAACTATTTAAAAATATGTTATGTATGACCAAATTGACTTAGCAATGGAAATAGGGTTGGTTTTGGTGGGGTGATATTTTGTGTGGTTTGTTGTTTGCTTCATTTTGTTTGTGTTTGGTTGTGTTTTGTTTTTTGTCCTGAAGCTATGGTTTCCAGATGTGTGGGATCAACAGTAGTCTTGCTACTTTTGATGATGTGTTGTGGCTGAATGCTTGAGACTTTGAAGAGGCATATTATGTGCAGCAAAAACAACTGCAAGGAACTACAGACTGGCTTAAAACATTAATGTTTAGAGCTTAAAATTAAAGCATGTAAAAGAGAATAGCATAGGAAGCATTATATTTGTTATAAGGAATATTTTAGGATGGCAACATTTTAAAAGAAGATAATACGTAATACCACCATTGCTTGAAATTGTGTTACACTCTGAGTTAATTTACAGTATGTCGGCTGAGCTAAGAGGACAGAACCCTTGCTAATGGATGTTGCTTCATTGGAATTAATTTTTTCTAACATTTGCTGATAATCTGCACTTTACAGATAAATGTCTTTACAGTTTCACCTGCAAATAAAAAATGTATCGTTGCAAAAGTACACAAGACAAAAAAAATACCCAATATGATGATAATTGGAAGATTTAGCAAGTGTTGTAGACATGTCTTACTAGGGTTGTAATTTGGCTAGCTCCACAGAAAATGTAGACATTTTTGGTATATTTATATTATTCCCTTGAAGGTGTGTTTAGACTTTGTTGCTAGACAGATTAAATTAAAAATGATAATGCTGGTGCAGCCCACTTTATGAATTAGGACACTGCTTTTAGGGTCAGTTCTTCCCCAGAAGTTCTTAATATGACTTCTTCACAGAAGTCACAAGAATATAAGAAGCATAAGAAACAGTCTTTCAATAAGAAATTACTCCGAGTGTATAGTCAGGAGCTTGGGAGGTTTGATGAGAATGGAAATAAAAAAGAACAGGAATGGATTAATTGCTTGTGTTAGCACTAGACTGAAAAAAAATGGCATCCACACTTGGTTTCAAATCAAAATGCAGTTTCCTCAGAATAGTAGCAATGTATTATTAAGGGAGTAAAAGGTTTAATTTTTTCTTAAGCAACCAAAAAATTTTGGCATTGACACTGTTTTTAAGGCTTGAAAGGAAGAAGTATGACTTAAGTCAGCAATGATAAAAAACAAGTCAGAACATGGGTTTCCTAATCCCATCTACAGAATAATTTCATGTACCTTATTGGCTTAAAAGCTGTTTTTAAGGTAGGTAGATTTCCTTTCCTCATCATATGTAATGATGCTATTTCTTCTCATTAAAAAAAAATAAGATAACCAGTGCTGGGAAGAAATCTTGGATTATTGGGGGTAATTTTCTAAATGTGCTTGGATCTCTGTGCTCATCCACACCTACAAAAAAAAAAAAAAAAAAAAAGGTTTTCTCCTTGAAAAAATAAGTATAGGGAAAATCTAGCAGGTAATTCCCAATCCCTGCGAATTTGCCTACCACCTTCTAAGGAAGTTCGGCATTCACCCCCAAAAAAAACCAGTCCAAGATGTCTATGTAACTTCATCATCCTGTCTTGAAAAACTAATAGATTATGGTGAACTGAATCTTCTCTCTCTTCCTCACAGTAGTTGAATGATAATTGCAAGTTTTTTCCACGCAGCATTTTAAAATACAAGTTGATTTTAAATGCATTTTTCTTTTAGACAGATATTGTTTCATTTTAATAGAATAGGTGATCAATTAAAAATAGTCTTTGTGAGCTTCTTGCCATAGTAAAATAAAGAAATCTACAACAAAATGGAAGATCAGTCTGGTGAATGACAGTTTTATTAATAAGATGATATGAGAGGAATTTTGGAATCCATAGCAATAGACGGTTAGGGTTCCTGCTCCCTGTGGAAAAGAATGATGTATAAATCTTAAAAATTTAATTCTTTACATTCTTGAGACCGAGTTGAAAATGATAGTTTATATTCAGGCCTGCTTGAGCTACTCCTGAATAAATTAGTGCTGCATCCAATATCATGTAAATATGCAGCCAGAAAGTTTTTCTCAGTCTGACTCATGCTATTGCCACCAGTCTCCCACAACTTTATCAATACAACTTGCCAACAACAATCAGATCAGCTGTGTGGGGCAATATATAGATATTTCATAATCACCCACAGAAACAGATACTGTAAGCTATTTGAATGTCATGAATGTGGGCATTCTATATCTTTGTACATTTGCATTCTCTTACAGGTGCAAGATAAAATATACCTTTAAAATCTAGCAGTAATACAAAAAACTGTGGTCAGATCAAACATTAAGACTGTCTCAGAATAATTTCAGATGTTCTCTATTCTCAATTGTGAATTCAGCTTATGTGAAATGTCACACTTCTGCCATACTGTCATTTTGCATTTGCAACAGCAGAAGACTTGAATTGGGTTCTTAGTAAGTCACGTTGTATACAGAGAAATATTTCTATAATATAAGTGGAACTCAGTTCCTGGGAAACTCTACACTGAAATATAAACAGCTTCCAAGAAGAAACTATTGACCTTTGATTTGAAGAAATATGATTGCCAAATATGTCCAAGAACTAAAATGGTGATGTTCTCAATCACAGGACACTTAATTCAAAACATCCAAAGGGCATCTTCATCCAAAGGGCATCTTCAGCAAAGATTGTCAAGGCAGTTTAGCAATAGTTTTCAAGGACTGTAGTCAATAGAGGCAAAAATGAACCCACCAAAGTCCACACACCACACACACATACCAAAAAAAACTCAAAAAACCAAAAACACCCAAACAAAAAAAACCCCAAACCTAGGCAAGATATTTCCTAATAGGTTTTGTATCTATTTTAGTATCACACCTATTATGGTAAACCTATACAATAAGATATGTAGATAGACACACCCATGTTAAAGTACTTTTTATAGACTTAACCTTATAGTTACTTCTCAGTTAAGGTATTCTTTTTTTAATGCTTAATTTAGGAAGCCTTCTTCCCTGCCTGTACACCACTCCCATGCTACCTTTGCTTCAGATGGGGAGAGACACAACTTTTGAAGTGAATCAACTTTTGAAGTGTATAACAATGAGATCTGTAAATGCAGTTTGGGAAAACTTTGTGAATGAGGCAGAAAATTATGGGTATTAGGGACTGCTATTGTGATCAACGCTTGCACAGCCAGGAAAAAGAGATTTCTTGTCTTAATCTGCACATAGGCATTATAAATGGTCTGAACAGATAATCAAGAGCAGTCTACGCTTTGGTTGAAAAATAGGGAAGTTTAAAAATACTGTGAGGAATATAATGAGTTCCTTCTCCTACATCTTTGGTAGCTTCCTTGCAGATATCAAGAGGGTTATGAGCTATAATTTCCTTCCACAAATTGAGCAATTAAGTGCCATCTGAATAATGCAGATTCACAGCATGGATTCCAGCATAAACTTTTCTGAACAAGTTTAAATCAGAACAACAATCACTCCTTTGTTTCCTTTCACTGTCTTTTTAACAACACAGTGTGAAAATCACAGTAGAAATCTGCTGTGCATTGCCTACCCTGTACAATTTCTTGGGGTGAACAGGATTGTGATACATACCATCTTACTCTGCTCAACATTTATTCAGTGTTGAACTTCATTATTGTAAACTGAACTGTGTCATCTGCAATTTTGTATTTTAAAGGTAGTGCAATCAGAAAGAAATGGCATTATCTGAAAGCTGGGCTTGGGTTGGTTGTGTGTTTGTTTGTTTCACAAATAGAGGAGAATTCCCAGTGCTTAAAAACAGAAAGAAGGTAAAGCTACCTATCATGGTCATCACAGTGTCACTAGGAGATGATTTTGAGTATCTCAACAGTACCATTGCTACTTGGTTATTTTGGTGCAGAGGAGAGTCTGGTTCAACCAGAACTCTGCAGTGGGATTCTGTGCTGTGCATTACCACCCTGCCTGGTGGTAGAGTGGCTAATGCCTTCACAGCCCTTTGGCAGGCAGAATAAATACTGTGAGTAATCAGTGGAAATAGCCCATGGAAAAAGGAAAATATGAAAACTTTCTTTCCCAACCAGAAGTCTATGAAGAAGTAAGGTATGATTTTACACCTTGCAAAACACGCTTTGCCACTTCCTATCTTTCCATTTATCCTTCGCTTGCCTCATCTTATGAGTTTTTCTTTTGGGTGGACAGCACCTTGGGATAGTAACATTATTCCTGATTTTAAAAACACAATTGACCAAGAAGTGCAGTATCTGTTGCCTAAATTTTCTAATCAAAGTGCTAGAGTATACAGCTGCTGCTGTTGTTCCTATCTTTTCCTTTGTTGTCATAGTTTAAGGTGAAACGCTGTCCTCCACTCAATAATTATTGAGGCAATTATTACTTAGATGTACAGTCTATTACTTGAGTAAGTACATTTGCATTGGAACCCTGTAGACTTCTGGCCTTGTATGTTGTCTCATTGCCCAAATAATGTACATGCACTGATCTTTTGAAAACTAAAGATGTCTATATTCTTCTTTGTGAGCTGTTTGAGCACAATTCATTGGCCATGAATTTATATTTGCTGAAACTTTAGAACATGTTTACAACATTAGGTGCTTATAGTTTCATATAAGCTTGCATGCATTTAATACATAGTTGAAATTGGGTAGGACTCAAGTCTTGTTTAAAATACCGGTTTGATTAGTTTTTATAAATAATCTAAAGTGTGTATTTGTTCTTAAAGCCTATTCTTAACACTCAGATATTTTATAGCTTAGTCATTCATGAAGGAAAGAAAAGATCAAAAGGCTACAGAGGAGAAAGTGTTGGACTGAGTCTCAGGAAATCTGTAATCTTGGCTGGGCCACAGACTCTGTATGGACCTTGTGTCTTGGTTCCTTCTGTAAAACAGAGGTAAGAGCATTTCCCTGTCAAACGGTCTGGGGCAAATGTTTTTAATGTTAAGGAAATAGTGAGACGTATTAATGGTAAAGAAAAAGGACTCCATAGTAAATAACTGAATATCAAAGTGCATGAAACTGAAGTTTGAAATTATTAGCTTAATAAAGCATTTGTCCAACTCTGTCATATAATTTATATGGCCCACTGCTGTAGCATGTAAAAATAAAGGCAACAACCCTAATGTGAGTTTTTATTAACTCTGTGGCATAAAAGGATGAAAAAAGACAACTCTTTTGCATCCTTAGTTAATGCTATTAATGAGTTTGCCACAGAACTATAACTCCTTTTACTTTAATCACAGCTAGGGTACTTATGAAAATTTGCTACTTGGCAACTCTGTTCTTTTCTTTCTGTTCCTGGCTGATATTCCTGAATCAAAGCTAAAAATGAAACTACTTTTTTTCCCCTCCATTTTGCCTTGTGTTCTAACAGACATCCTTTTACTTTCAAAGCTCAGGTCATTGGACTAGGCATCACTGCTCTTCATACTAACAGAAATACTAAATGGCCTTAAGTAGTGTGAAATCACTGCTACAGTATCTAGAACAGGACAGTAATTTGGAGAGGAGAATTTCAGAGTACTGGGAAAAAAAGAGGCAAAAGTACATTTTTCTTTTTCTGGTTCAGGTCTGTTTTGGGGGCATTTAGTTCAAGTGGAGGAATGTTGGTAATGTTATAATGGGAGTATGGTGAGTGTAACTGTTGGTGGTGGTAGCTCATTTTCTTCTTAGAGGCCAAATAAAGTCAGTTCAATATTATTTTTTATATGATGATCTGGAATTATTTTAAAATTAGAGGAAAAAGAAATGAACTGCTATATCAATGCAAATCTAGGGATTACAGATGTGAACCAGCAAAACAGGGTAGTTTTGAGAGACAGTCACTAAAAGCACAGTGAAACTGAAGTCTAGAAAGGAAGAGTGAGCTTCCTGGGATGGTTCAGGCCCTTGTTTAGAGTCCAAGGATACAGACACACTGCAATCAGGAAACTAACATTAGCTCAGACAGGATGCATGAGTCAAGGATATTGAAAAGAGATGAAAAACGTGGTATTCGGGCGTCTGCTACTCACCAATTGCTGGGCACTGTTTGTGGTTCATGCTGCTGATTGGAATGTACTGGAAAGGAAAGAAAAATAGTTTAAATTGGGTTAACAGCTAACATTTGTCATGTGACTTACTGAAAGAGAGAGCTGTTTAGCTCCAAAGACATGACCAGAAAGGATAGTAAGGGAAAAGGTCATAATAGAGAGTTTCCTTTTTCTACCTCCTCCAGTCCCCCTGATCCTGTTTATCTCAGCTGATAAAGTTTGAAATACTGAGGATAACCTGGCAATCAAAGCATGTGCAGTCCAAAAGCTGCATGTTTTACTATCGTCTTATATAATGGATTGTATATTCTGACTTAGCATCTAGAATCTGTACGTATTTGATAATTGGATATCATAATACGGTCTACTTGCATGGTTTAATTTAGGTTGGATTCGAAACAAAAGATCCCAGTGGCCTTGCTCAGATCTAGTAACAGTAATTCCTTTTTCAGAGTTTGCTTTGCATTAGTTAACAGCACTTTCAGGTGTTTGAGTTGAGTAGTCAATGTATAGAGTAGAAACTTTTTCATTTATCATGTGCTGGTGATTGTGCATTTTCTGTGAGCTTTAGACTGGACTTATACTGGTAGCTGGAAATATCTACTCAGATGAGAATCCACTTTGCATGGTCGGTTCAGATAAACACATGATATGTCTTACCCTCACTGTTTTTCATGACCCTCAAATCTTTGTCTGAAGTCTAGCAATAACTGTGACATATATTTTAATTGATTTTTTAAATGCAATGTGATGACCTGTATTCAAATAGCTTTATTTCCCTGTATTCCTGGGATCCATCAGTCAGGAAACCTGACTCTTTCTTTGTTACAGGGTCTCTATCAAGAAAAATTCATTGAATTTTTGCTTCTGACCTGTGTAAGCTGTTTTGGCATCTCTGGTATTTTCCAGGAGCAAGGAGTTCTCAAACTTTGAGCGATTGTTTAGTTCTGTGATATTTTTAACCCACTTAAATTCTCTTGGATATATTGGATAATTGTAGACAATGATAAGCTGGTACTCTGAATGCACTGCATCTTGTCTCTTGTTATTAAAATACCTATCCAATGGTGGAATTTTTTTTTTCAATAAATTGAAATTTATTCTCAACAGAAAAGATAGATTTCAGAAGTTTCCAAAATAGCTTGGAAAAAACAGTGAAGTAGAACTACAAAGTAAAACTGTCAGTTATTTTAAGACTTTCTGCATGCATTTGTCTAAAACGAGTCCTAGTGTTTGTTATGCAGAAATGCTCAGTTCTTGGGCTTATATTTTCTTAAACCTAAAGCTATTTAAACTTCATACTGTGACTTGTAGCATTTCCTCATGCCTTACCTTTTTCTTCCTTAGAATATAGTAAATAAAATTACTTTTTGCATTTATTTGACCAACAGAATTTGAGCCTGGAGAGTAGGATTGATTGGCTGGATGGTGCCTGGAGGCAATCTGAACCCATTTTTATATATTGTCTGAAGTTTATGGGCTCTCAGAGTCTCAGAGCCCTTTTGCCTGTTTTGTATATAAAAAAGGGCTTATCTGACCTTTGTGTTAACACAGTGGAATGAACTTGCCTTTCCAATACTGGCCAGCAATGGAGGTTATCTTTGATCTCCCAGTCTCGTTATTTTTATCTTGTAAATAAATTCACCAGTTTTATTGATAAATTCCCTGGCTGAGAACATCATATTAAGATGGTTTAGGGATTATTCTAACTGTCCATGTCATTAAGACAAAGAAAATGTCACAAACATTTTTTTTTAAAAACTTTAACCCGACAGCTGTGGAACTTTTATCAGATTTACATTTGTTTATTTTATCTCCAAAGCAAAACCTAATATTGTTTGTTGCTTATTGCACATCTAAAATTGAAGCATTTTCTTTGCCTTATAAGGTGGATTTTACCCAATAACTGTCTGACACTTTATTTAAATATGTTGTACAGCCAAAAGGTGTTGCCAAGTTACAATTAGGACATCTACTGTCCAGAATATTTATTGTAGTGCAGATCAGTTACATGAAAAACAATTTTTAAATGATGTGACTGTGACTGTTTTATAGTGTTGTTTTATGTTTGGTAGTAGCTGTGCTTCTTTGAAGACTTCTAAGGTTTCCTGTTCATTTCTTCTAAAGCTTTTTATTTTTTTAAAGTACCCAAACATGCAACCCTTCAAATGAGTGAAGATGGAAAATGTGTAAAAGAGTAACCCCTACAGCTCTTTCAATAATTTGGGAGACACTTTGAGCTTCTGGAAAGCTTTCTGATTTTTAGGTATTGACAGTTGTTGCCATCAACTATAATAAATTTACTGAATCCAAATATGGTTCAGAGGGACCCAGTCTCCATGTCAGGCTGGTGTCTGGTGCACATGAGGAAATGAAGGTAAAAGCAATATAGCCAGCTTAGCTGCACATCCTTCCAGCCACTAACAGGAGTTTGTTAGGCTGTCTCCAAAAGAGCAATGGGTTGTGTACACCAGCTGGCAATCAATAGGCAGCAGTATTGCCTCCCTGTACTTTTTTCATTCCATTTTCCACCCCTTATTTCAGTCTAGTGACTGAATGAAAATCCTGTAGTCTCTTAAATCCACACCTGACAGCTGAGTAATTCTGGCTTTTGTTTCAAAATGTGGGAAAACTCATAAGTAGGAGAGGAGATCTGAAAGGAGGGTGAAATTCAGGACTGTGCTATTATGGAAGAGTAAAATAGTGCAGTGAAATTCAGGAGCTACTTAGAGACATTAAATCCCTTTGTCTTCAGTTAGATCATGGCTGAAAATAGGAACTATGGCTGCTTCACATTATTTCTGTGCAGACAATGGCCCCTTGGCTGACAAGCCTACATACCTTCAGAAGAGATTGTCCTTGCTGGGCCTTGAGACAGCCCTATCTCAAATTTACAGAGTAGTAGTCCGTAAGGCTGTGCTAGAATTTGGACCTAAGACTTTTATGCCTAAAACTTTCTAGTGTGTTTTCTTTTGTATTATTAATTTAATTTTTGCTCACTTTATGTGGGGTACTTGTAAAAAATGTCACCTTATGTCCATGAGCAGCTGTACCTCAAAATTTACTTTTGATCTGATACTGCTCTAGAAATCCTTGGGATAACTACTGAGTTGTTTTGTTTTCTTTCTTTTCTTTGGTTGGTTCAGCTTGTTTTCCTCCAGAGCTAAGAGAAGTATATTGCTGCCAGTGCTCTTGTCACTGCTACTTAGTATATTATTCAAATCAAATTTACAAGCCTTAGACATTTTAATAAGCATAATCTAAAAAAAGAAAATAAATCTGAGACATGTTTCAGTGGATCTGTTCAGGTGTGTTGAGACCACTGTGAATCATCTAGTTCATCTGATTATTATTTGTTTTATTTATTTTTATGGAGCCTTTTTGAGTTCTCCCTCAGCCTCTGATTAAGAAATACAATATCCATGTTTGTGTATTTTTGCTGTGAAAAGTCTGAAGCTAATGGTTATGTCAAGCAGACTAGGCAAAATATGAGAGCAAATCCTTGCAAAGGTAAAAATAAAAAAAAAGTGAACTGGATATTTGGATTCCAAAGTGCCACCACAGTGATTAAAAAGTAAAACATAAAACTCAAACCATTCATTTGATCTGAAACATGAATACAAGTTCATTTTGAGTTTACAAAGCTGAGAACACTGGCATCCTTCAACCTCTTTGGAAAAGCAGCCAATTCAAACTTCCTGAGAGTGAAGTTTGTGGGAAGTGGTTTAACATCTTAGAAAAGTGTTTTGAACTCTAGACAGAATAAGGTATTATGCTTAGCAAAGGAAACTACAAATTGTGAAGCATTTGGTGCATGGTTTGACTTATGCCACTGTTAGAGTAATGTTTGCAACTCTTCAAAATATTCTCATCACAAGGAATGTCTTATTAAAACAAATTTTTTTTCTTTTTTTGTTTTTTCTTCTACTGTGCAAATAAGGAAATGGTTAAGAGCTTTCAGACATTGTGATCAAATATTCATCCTTACAGACCCTTTGAAACAATGTAAACTCTAAAGTTTAACCTGAACAAAATGAATTTAAGAAAAAAAATCTTATAACCATGTCCTTGGAACCTCACGCAAAACTACATAAAGGCCCACTGTATAAAATATGGTCTACAGGGACATTTGAGGTATGTGAACCAAAGAGTAGGGCAGTCCTGAAAAGTGATTTTTACCTCAGACAAGCATCAAGTTAGCAGTCAGGGTGCCATCAATCAGGTGAAATTCTGTGTAAGAAGTGGAACTTGGGATTCTGTCTGGTTTTTTTGTACACTGCGGTCCCAAATGGTGGTTGAGCTGAGAAAATTCAAATGGTTTTATTTTGTCTTTGCCATGTTAAGAACTACTGCCCTTTTACTGTGTCACTCATGAATATTGCAATCGAGTTATGTAACCCTAGGCAGCAAGAGAAGCCAGGCTGAGATCCCTTTATTTCTTTTACATATTGCATTTATTATTTTATTTTATTTTAATTTTTTTTTCAAGGGTTGTCATAGATTTCCAGTGGTATAAACTATATGAGCCATAGGTTGCAAACAGTTCACGGAGGTGCTGTAGTTGAGCTGTAGGTGATATGCTCAGCTGTAGGTGTGATATTGATTATATTTCTGTGCAAAGGCAGACTGAATGTCTGCACATGAGAAATCATTAAACATCTCTGCAACTTATGCTGAGTGAATATATAATTAGATCTCAGAAAACTTTCTGTCTTCTTCTGAAAAGAATTGACTACTCTTTAATATGTTTTATAAAATAAACTGTGGAAACACACTTCTTGATGTTTATTCCAAAACTAAAAATTGCTAAAAGTGCTGGCTTTATTTTGTCATGTGTACCTGTGGATGTGCACAAATGTATCAAGTATAAGTAAAGTCTGTAATGTTAGAAAGAGATTTATTTTTGTAGTGAACCTTGATTTATGGAGTTCATTAGCAAAAGCTGATGCATATTGTCAGGCATTAATTTCTTTGTGAATGAAAGCTTTCAATTTGCCTGAAGTGCAGGGATGATGCACTAGCAAGAACCCAAGTCTGGGAACCTGTCTGGAAAAGAAAGCAGTGAAAGATGGAGACAAATAAAAAAATTCCATTTATGACTTCTTGAAGATCCTTCTGTTACCATTTCTCTGTTACATCTATTTCTCTTGTGTCCTGGTTCAGGACCAGTAGTTTGATATTTAAAGATGCAAAAGACAGCAAGTCCTGAATTGCTTTTCATCTCATACATCTAGCTATAAAAGCCTCAAACACGGATGGTAAGAAAAAAGCATATCATAGGAATATTAATATTCAGAACCTATACAAGTACCATTTAAAATAGCTTTGTGCATTGGCTGTATCAAAAGGTTCTCAGTTGCGTAAATGAAAAAAGGACTCAGGTACAAAAAAAGGCCTAGGGTTAGGGTTGAGAGATCTAAAGAGCCTCGAACTCCAGGCACACTGGCGCTGGAAAGAGCCTGCTAAGATGGTCACTGCAAGGCCCAACATTGCTGTTCCCACACCTTTCTGATCTGGACCCTTTATAGAGGTTGGCGCCTCAGCGACAAGCTGCCCTGTGGCTTGGGCTTAGGCTTCAGAGAGCTGGTGAGCCTACAGCTGCAGGGACACTGGCACTGGGCAAGGCTTTGCAAGGGCATCACAGCAGGCTGCTGTCCGAAACTGGATGTTGCATGTCTCCAAACATCTTGGAATGGCAGTGCCTGGTGAGTCTATTTAGGGATGGCATTAAATGGTTCTATGAATTTGTTTTTCATTCATAGTGTGAAGGCCCTTTAATAGCTGTAGAGCAAGCCACTAGCACTCTCATACTGTAACAGTAGATCAGATGGTCTCATCAGCATACAACAGAATGACTTATTTTCTGTTGTTTGACTGATTATTAATAGGAAAGAAGTTATACCAAAATCAAGACTTTTTCAAAATTAGTTCATTTTGGCTGGAGCCAGAAGGGAGTGGAGAAGCTTAACTGAGAGCTAGCAAAGCATTTCACTACCATCAGCATAAAATCCAAATGGATTTTCTAACTTGTCATTCTAGGTTTTAGAAAATGCATTTGTCAATAAGTCTTATGCGTATTGAATGGGAAACTTGTTCTGCCTCCTCTGCCTACACCAAGGGGCTCAGTATTTAAGGTAAGAAGTGGTAGATGCAGCTTCACTCCTCTCAAGACCTTTCACATCAGGGAAATGATGTCATCTTTGTCATTCTTGTGGTGTGAGACACTAAAACCTTTGTATAAATTTTTTTTTTTCATTATTTACCTTTTTTTCCCCCATCCCCCTTCAGTATTTTTTCAGTGATGAGGGAAATGGATCTTGGGATTTGCATGTGCATGCAGAGCATTCTTAGTGCCTCAGGAGCAGTGAACTGGTCTGTTCTAGCCTATGCCTATACCTCCCGGGAAAGTATGACTTCCCATGGAACTAATTCAGCCTTTTAGAAAATTAACTGTGAATTCAAGGACTGAGTAAGAATCCAGTAATTCAAAATCATAACGATCTGAGCAAAAGCTGGTTGTGTGGGTGAGGTCTGAAGCTTCGTTTGATGTGCTTCCATTTTTCCTGCCTGGATGTATCTGGCACTGAATACACTCACTGTGCCACACTTCAATCTCTTTCCAGCCCTGACAGTCACTGTTACTTGCCTGCTCACACCTGCCTGACCTGTGGCTGCTCTACAAGAGGAAACCCCTAAGGCTATTGGTAGCAAAGCTTCTTCTGGCAGCAAGGAGGACTGGTAAGGCAGGCACTGAATTGACATCCTTCCTTGGGCTTGTGGGGTTACCCAGCTCTGAAACAAAGTCTTAACAGTTTCATGTCAATGTAGTTTGTAATTTCATCTTGGGCACTCAGGCTTCTGTCACCAAAAGTTCAGGGCTTGCATTTGTAGCCAAAACCAACGAATGAGGTTGGAAATGGCCAAGAAAAGAAGAACAAGGAAAAGGTAACATTGCTAAAAGCTAGTATTTTCTTAACGCACTCTTTTTAATGCTATTCATATCCTCTACCATGAGAATAATAATGGAACATTTGTAATTGTAGCTGACACGTATTCAAATAGTGGGAAGGTATTTTTCTGTCTACAAAGATGAAAGACAGTGTGATTAATGATTTTAAAAAGTATATCAGTGAGTAGGTATATTTTTTTTAATCTGTTAGCATGTGAAATAGCTCTGTGTATGTGTATTCTAATGACAGAAGCATTATTTATACATATATATCAATAATAGACAAAAAGTGTCTTGTGTATCATGAAATTTTGTTCTTACACTTCACTTAACATTATTTTGTGCTGGGTTGTTAAAAGGTAAATTAAAACTATCTGTAAATGTAGTATATATGTAAATTATTTTGTTATTGATTTCTGCCAGATTATAGGCATTTCTACTATTTTCACATACTTTTTCAGGAGGGCCATTCTTTTCCTATGGTCTAATTATTTTCCTATGTGCATGGCCTCCTGATCTTCACTTGTCATGAAACATACTAGTGCAATGTAGGAAGTTATCAGTGTGGTAGGGAGCAGCCCTTTCTTTTTGTGTGGCTTTCTGACTGAATTTAGAAGGAAAAGGGACTCTTTTCAGCCATTTTTTGTGAACTTTATTGTGCGGGAAGCGGCAGAGTGTGAGAGCACCTCATTACAAGTTACCAATGCTCAGATGTTCATCTTGCGTGATATGCTTTGATGCGGCAGATTTTCAAAACTACTACTTCCTTTTTAATTCCTTATATATGCTGTTTGAAACAATACAATAGTTCAAAAATGAAACCATTATTATTCACTCTGTAGCATTACAACAAAAGAACTCACAGGTCACCAGAGCAGCAGTTGTTTGAATGGCTAGAGGTCTTAATGCAAGGTCTGAGGTCTCTGGCTGAGAAACATTCCTCATCAGTTTCTGGAAGAAAATTTTGTATTTCACATGTAGATTAAAGCTTCAGTACAACCTTTCATATCAGATTTTTGTTATTTTTGCTGTGGCAGTTGCAATACCACTGATGACATTTAATATTTTAGATTGTACACCAGAAGACAACTAAGCAGGTGTGGTACTACACAGTAACAGATGGTCTTCTCACAATTTGTTCTCCATGCTTGCAAAGAAAATCATGAAAATAATTCTGTTGAGGATGACAGAGCAGTAGTGATGTCATTGGCAGTTTTTTGATGGATAAGCCTTTCCATATCAATTTGTTATCCATTGCAACCAGAATAAAAGCTTGATTTGAACAAAAATCAAATGCTGAAAGCAATAAGTAGAAGATATTCCACTGTGAAGGAAACATTTATTTAGTGATCTCCATGGGGTCAAGGCTTTCTTTGTCTAATATTCTCCTGTCTGTGTTATGTGTATAGTAAAAATGATCTTTTTAAACTCTTGTTTATACTTTCCCTCTGATGGCTGAGCACCTAGTGTTGAGAAAGGTGCACCAGAATGGATTTCTGCATTTTTTTCCACAGTCCCATAACAGAGGGTTGTTCCACTTGGCCTGCTCAAATCCACAAAACTTCTCAAATGGAAAAGTGGCCCACTTACCACAGCCAGTGTGTACTGGCTGTGACTACCCTGCTTTCTTTCCTAACTGCATCAGTTTTCTTGGCTTGGTCTTCCCTTATGTTACCAGCTTTGTTACAGAGGGAGATATTAAAAA
Source organism: Grantiella picta (assembly GCA_013397955.1). Taxonomy (NCBI): domain Eukaryota; kingdom Metazoa; phylum Chordata; class Aves; order Passeriformes; family Meliphagidae; genus Grantiella; species Grantiella picta. The sequence continues at coordinate 782,031 of VZRM01003969.1, forward strand.
AAAAATCCTCCCAAATAGCATCAGTTTCCAAAAATCCTAGTGTGAGGCTGTGTGGGAAAGGACAATGAAGTGCCCACACAAATACTGTTTCAAAGGATGGAGCACCCAAAGGTCTGAAATATCAGTCCTTAGCAGGACTTATAAATCAAATCTTTATGTGATAATTTCTTTTGGCACTTCATTTTAATTACCATCCCTAAAGGGCCAGTGTCCTCTACCTTTAGTCCCTTTACTCTCATTTGAATAACCTGAGCTTTGTATTTCAATATCAGCATGGACATTAAAAAAAAAAAAAAAAAAAGACAACTGATGTTAGTTACAATAATTACCCTCTTGAAACTGCTCCTATTTTATCCTTTCAATGAACTGTGACCTAACTTCATTTTCCCATTGTTCAGTATGATATTGGGAATGGAGTTAATATTAAATACTACATATATTTATGGTATAGTTATGTAGCTGACATTAATACAAGGAATTAAATAACTGTATTTATAAAAGGGACTTCAGAAAAAATGTAAGAATTCTGTTCCTTTGTACTGTCTGTGGACAGCTAAACAGAATATTAAGAATATCTGCACAGAGAACAACAGTGAAGCCTGGGATGGAACAGTCTGTACGAGTTTTGTAGATGCATGTTGCCTTGTCACTTCCAAACCCATTTGCCAGACCTAAATTTGTAAGCCAAACAACATTTGGAATTTTAATGTTTAATCACCACTTATTTTACTAACAATTTAATACACAAAAAGGCTGTACTTTGATGAAGAATTGTTCAGTGCTCACCTACATTTTTGACAACAAAACATCATCTCTCAGCCACCCACTTTTTCCTAAGCAAAATAGAAATGAATTTAAAAACATATAGTAGCAGTTTAACCATAGATGATTTTTCCAGAAAACATATAAGATGCTGACTGCAGTATTCACAAGTAACTGTCTTCTCAGGTATGTTTACCTGGAGAGATGCACCATGTCATATGAAGTGTCCTGGCCAATAGAACATTGTCTTCACAGACTTATTTAAGCCCCTGTCCTTCTATTTGTAGGTTGGTGTGGAAACAGGCAGAGGAAATCTGCACCTGGCCTGCATGAAATTGATTTCGATATTTGGACAATGATTCATTTACATCATATTTGCAAACACCAGTTACTGCCAATGCCTCAAAGCAACGGTAGCCTGACCCATCAATTTCTGTTAGGAAAGTAATTTTTCCATGTTAATTTGGTTCTATTTACTTTTTCCTAGCTTTGCAAACTCCACTAGTGGAACTGGAACAAGCCTACTTATATTTTAAGTACAATAATTTTATCAGATATGGCTGCATCTTCTAAGAATGACAGAAGCTATATTGAGCATAAAATAGATTTCCAGATATTTTTGCATCTTATGATGAAACTGGGTCCTTAGTAATTATAACAGTGCTTTTAAATCTGACTTTCTTGGTTTTTTATTACATATTATTAAAATAGGAAAGAGGAAAAGTAATAATTCTGTTTGGAAAAAATAACTCAACCAAATCAGCAACAGACTCTCTCTAATGCATTGTAATTATTTTAATTTAAAATGCTATAATAAGTTGCATTTTTAAATAACTCTGGTTATTTCAAAAGTTATTCAAAAGCGATGTCATTGTAAAGAAATTGTTTGGTAGATGTATCAGAAATGGCATAATCTTATCTACTATACATACAGCCATAAAAGCACAGGACAAAATCTTTTTCCTGGGAAGAAGACTCCTCTGGGCAAGTTCTGTTCCAGAACTTGTTAAGTCTGTGCCACATCTCCTGTGTGCCCATTTATCATTCCAAATAGTCATGTCACTGATGCTCGTATGATTTTGAGGAAGGGCAGCTGTATGATCCTGTTCTATCCATGAGCTCTGGGTAACTATCGCACCACCAGGGATTTGCCAAATGTATTTAAGCCCAAGGAATAATACAGGACACAGTACTCTAAGTCAGTGACCAACTGAACAGAGGATTGTATTTCTTGCTCCTGCTTTCCATATCGTAGAATCATTAAGGTTGGAAAGACACCCAAGGTCATCAAGGTCCAACCTTTGACCGAGCACCACCATGTCAACTTAACCAGAGCATTAAGTGCCACACCCAGTCATTTCCTGAACACTTCCAGGGATGGTGACTCCACCACCTCCCTGGGCAGGCTGTTCCAGTGCTTCGCAACCCTTTCCATGAATTCTTCCTGATGTGGTTCAAGTCTTCCTTGTTGACTTTCAGAAATTAGAGGGTTTACTCAACATACACTTTGTTCTTATCTTTACAGCTAGTACAGTAAAAAATGCTGGCACATCACTGAATATTTTGTGTCATGTGTAAACATTCATATTTTCACAATTCTCAGCTAGTCCATGGCTGGAAAACATTATGTAAGTGAAGAGCAGCAACAAAGGTTAGACAGAAGGGAGATTATCAGATCTGGGAGGGAAAAAAATTGAAAACAATCCCACTGTAGAAGAAGAAATGTTCATTGAGAAACTTGAACAAGTGTTGGCAACCTGTATATCATCTCATTATAAAGCTAATAATATTTAGAAGGCTGGTTTCTAAGTACTACATCTCTATTCTTTACTGCCCTGCCCCCACCCAAACTCCAGTTTCTCTAGGCTATATGCCACTGTTCACATCCAGAGAATTTCTGCTGAGAATAGGTTATCCCTTGTTGTTCTGGTCAGAGACTAAAAATAATAATAGAAAAAGCTAAAATAATATAAAGTTGAAAAAAGCTACCTTAAAAAATACTGCTGAAATACAAGCAAGTCTGAGCAATTATTGCCTCAAAAATAATGCTTTGTTTTTGTAAAAGGGCTAGTCTTGCTTCTAGTCCACCATAATCACCAGGATTATTATTCTTCTGTGGCCCATTACTGAGTCTGGGTATGATAAGGAAGCCAGTAATCATTTTCCCAAGTACAGGAGAGGATTTATGTAGGGTTTTCTCCCGCAGTATCTTATAGCACTAGAGCACCCTGAGCCATAAGCTACAGTACCCTTAGGTCCTGACATCATAGTGCAGAGGGAATAGGATCCGTTTCTCTAAAAGAGATTCTCTGGGCATGGAAAAAATGGAGAAATCCAGCAATATTTCTTTAGGAAAAGGACTTGCATGTGAGAAGACTGGCCAAAAAGGGGAAAAATTTCTTTCCAACTCCTGTTTTTCATTCCAACTCACTCTCATTACTGTGCTTTGCTGGGAAAGGGTAGTTTATTTTTTCCTCCTTAATAAAACGATTTATTTTCCTTATTTGCTTTTCCAAACACGAAAAGGAACAAACAGACCCTTTATCCTGCTACCCTTGTGACACAGCATTTGAACCTATCAGTCTGGAGTTCAGAAGCGTGACTTGTTGAGCATGAGGAAGGAAAAGAGCAGTCCATGCCGCCAGCCCCCTGCAAGGGATTGCAGGGCTGCATGATCGAGGCATGACTGAAATCATGCTCAGGCAACAAGATGTGGCAGGAGAAAGCCACCAGTACTTTTGTACAAAGCACTGATCTTTGCAAGTTTTAAAATAAACAAGCCATTAATGCTGTAGAATTAGTATAAAGAATTGCTACGTAAATTTTTCTAATCAGTGTAACAGTATTCTGTTCTTCCCCACATAATATGCATTACTGTTACTAATGGAACTCCCTGCTAGTTTTCATCCTTCTTTCAATCAGGTTTCACTAGATTGACTAGTTCACATTTTACAGTTAAATTGCCTTTTTTCTTTCATAAATTGTTTGCAGCTTGTCAATTCAACAAACAGAAAGGAAACAATTTTTGATTCAGATCCACACTATCTATATTTGGATTCCTTTGGGATTCCTAGTAAAAAAAAAATCCAACCCACAAGCAAAACAACCCCTGCCAAACTATGCTCTGTGAAGAGTTGCTGCAAGGACTGCTCTTTAGTTTGTGCATAGAAACAAATTTAGTTACTGCAGAATCATTGCCTGTAAATAATTTATTTCACTTGAACAAACAAAAATAGATCTTTTATTCTATTGGCTATCAATAGCCTTTTATACCACTTATGAAACAGTTATCTGCCACTGGAAATCATGACTTATCTTTACTGCCTTATTTCATCTAGGGAGACCATATTTTTTAAGAATAATTCTCTTACTGCTTGGTCAAATTTATACTTCTAAGCAGTATTTTTAGGTGGTTCAGCCAAAGTACTTTAACTTTCTTTTTTATAGCATGACTTATCTAAAATGCAGGTACAAGTTCCAGCTCAGTCACAGGTGTATCAGATAGTGTCGCTTTTTTTATTAACTTTTTTCAATGAAAAAAAATTAATAGCTCTATGCATTTTAAATCCACCACTTTTAATCTTTCCTACATGTGCTGGTTTCCATTCTTTTCTCTCCCAAGTTCCAATATCTCTCACACAGCAGTTGGGCTACATGGACACCATTTTAGTGAAAATCAATATGAGCAGTGTGCATATTTTTATTAGAATACTACAGCTGTCTGAAAATCTAAATGAACCAGTAATTAAGACGTCCAGTTCTTCATGCACCAGAAATTATAGATATTAAGTTTTTTTGGGGTCTAAATTTTGTTATGGCATTTTGGTGCTTTGCCTAAACAGGCATTTTTCCTTTCTTAAACATTTTTTACTCTATAATTAAATGTGTTCAATTTTACAGAGAATGACAATAGTAGGAACTTGAGTATATCAATAAAGATACTTGTTAAAAACCTCTTATGTTTGTTTAGAATATATGGAAAAAGCAAGACTTAGGTGCCTAATGTGAGTATGAAATAGAATTTAGGTGTTTGAATCCAAAACTGAATTTTTCAAAACTCTGTATCACTTGCTTTATCCTGGAACCTTAAATGCTTTAGTATTTAGCCCTCCTCTTCAAAGCTTGTGTCTGAATCTTGAATTTTTGAACATTTCTAGATGCATCTAATTTTCCTCAAGGCTGAGTTTTCCAACAATCTGGGTAGGAAAAAAAGAAGAGCAAATTAGATGGTAGCATATAGGCATTGGAGTCCAAGGCAGTAAACACAATGGAGATGTAAAAACAGTAGTTCATATGTTTTAGCAACTGTGAGTCAACAGATACCTGTATTCATTTACTAGCAAAGCTAAAATGAAGACTAAAAATATCCCATGACTGAGCACAGCCAAAAACATTCATACACAGACTGAGTTGCAGTCTCTTGATTAGACCACATCTGAGGTGGCTTGGTTTTCATAGACAAGTTTTCACTGATTCTAAGGTCCTGAAAGTTTGACTTTGGCCAGACCATGGATATTACTGTGCAAAAAATGCGGATGGGGGAGGACATTGTGTTTCTGCTGTTGAGACAGAATGTCTCTGCAACAGTGAAGGTTAGATGCACGCAGCCTAAAGGAACTGCAAGTGGGGGAAGCACTACTTTTTAGTCCCTGGTCCCAACATTAAGTATATTATTTCTTGAGCTACTCTTTAATATGAAATGCTGACATGCTTGGGCTATGCTCCATCCCACACAGATGATGACCAATAAGATAATAAATTGTCACATACCTTCTGATGATCATCCTTTGATTTACTGGATAACGTATTTTTATGCCCACACTTCAGGCTGGTGCATCTTCTGGAAAAAAGAAAAAAAAATTAAAATTAAAAAAAAAAGAGGGGAAGGGGGCAGAAAGCCCAGTTTCGGAGATAGCCTGCAACCTTCTGATTTCGTATTTTTCCAAGCAGAGAAGGAAATTCCCATCTGTGCCGGACATGTTGGACAGGCAGCCTAGTCCAGGAGGCTTTTATATTCAAAAGAGATATCCATTCTTTCCATAATCTACAAAAAGAGGGTTCTAGGATATGGATTCTGATGAAAAATAGACAGCAAGACCTCAGTGAAGAAAACGATTAGATTAAAAAAAAATGCTGACAGTTTATTAACTGGACAAATTTAGGTGTCTGTTTTGAAACATAAATATTTGGATTTCATTTTAGCCATGAAACCCTCCCAAGTGACCCCCACAGTCTACATGGTTTTGAAGGCAGGCTTTGAAGCCTGGGGCTGGTTCTCAAAACTTCTACCTAAATCAACAGATAAATTCTCATGGGTTAATAGCTACCACTTTTTTTTTTTTTTTTTTTA
>VZRM01003969.1:788273-1101991 GCA_013397955.1 Grantiella picta
TGTATAGGTTGTTTAGGCCTCTAAAAAAAAAAAAAAATTGTCCAAACAAGCTTCTATGGTAAAGAGAGGGAGAAACACATAAATATTTAATACATTATGAAATTCATACATCCTTTTCTCTAGCTCTACATTTCAAGACCTTTTTTGCAACTTTTGATTTAATCACACAACCATGATATTATTCTAGAAAAGAGAAGCTGTTTTAACCGATAACAGCATTTCTAAAATAGCCAATTTAAATAAAAATAAATGAGCTTACTAGTTATGACCAAAGGGAGAAGAGGGTACAGTTTAACACCCTCGTTACTGAAAATCCTGGCACAGAGAAAGTACATAAGTACATCTTGGCAAAAGTACAAATAAGAAATTTGCTATCTCACAGCTTCTGTTTGTTTGTTTGTTCACTGTCACTAAACAAACTCAAATGAGCCCAAATGAGATGCCAGAAGTGCATCTACTTGTCTGCCAACATGGAGTGGAAACCCTTGTACAATGCAAGTTTTTCCATGGGCACATATTATTCTTGTCTCATTCTCAGAAGGGAAAAAAAGATAAAGAAATAAAAAAGGGACAAATGAACTCAGAGTTAAAAGCAGTGACCATGTTTGAAATAAGAAAAAGAAGTACTCAAATATCATCATTCTTTCTGGCTCAAATAGTCAAGTTTTTCACCTTTAGAAGTAGTTAATAACCAGGTTTAGCTGTAATCCTAATTAAAGAGAATATATTCCTTTTTGTTTCCCATTTTCTCAGGAACAGATGCAATAGCAGTCACAAATCAAAGCCTCTTTGCAACTAACACTGTGGACTTAAAAACTTCCTCTCTTGACTCCTGAATGGGAAATTAAACACTTCTCTCTCTCTCTCTTTCCTGCATTTCTTGTGTGCTCAGCTGCAGGATCCCAGCCCCTCTTTCTCCATTATCAGTATTTTATTGATGCTGCATTTTTTGAAGAAAGGCAACCAGAAAGTGCATGTATCAGCTTGATAATGTATTGTCATTAACCTAACTTAACAGACATAAGAGAACTATTAAAAACATTAGCTATTTATCTAATGACAGTAAATGGTTATAACCACCTAGTTGATAAACCACAATTATAGTAGCCTCTATTACAAATTATCTGCTAGTATTATAACCGGGTATGTTTTTTCACCAATACTGGCATTCTGTTATGCTCAGACATGACATACAGGGACTGTTCAGATTTGGTGATCAACCGCCACCTGCGAATGCATGCCATCAAATAAGATCATTACTTACTTGCAGGAATGGAGTTTCATAATTTCCACTGGAAATTTATAATCCAAGCTGTTTGACTGGAGACAGGGGTACATGCTGAAAGGCAGCAGCCAAAGTCTGTCAGTTATGGCTGTTGGCAGTCAGGCACATCGCACTGTACTGAAGCTTGGAAAATAAAGACAAGGCAACTTGCCTGAGATGTTAGTACCTACAAAGCAGTGACAGCTGGCAGTCCTGTTATCTTCTAATGGAACATGGTATGGTCTCCTTCATCACGTTGCACTTTGCCAGCAGTTCCCAACACGTGTGAAGACCCAGGCTCTGGTCTAGTGCAGTGTTGCACTGGAGACACACCAGTGTGCATAGTGTAAGATGTAGGCCACAAAACTGGAACAAAAAAAAACCCAGACATAATCTTTTCCTCTGTATAATGTACTTTAGAATAGGGATCATAGTTTAAGGTGCAAGGCTGGAAGTAAAAGCAAGTGCTTTTGAGACCCAAAGATTACTCTAAGTCTGGATAAAGGAGTCATCCATTGGCAAGCCACTCATGAATATTAACAGTTTGGGGACAAGAATAAATTTTCTGGAATTTCTTGAGAAGCAAAGACTCTTCAATAGTACCACAAAGCACTGACCTGTAAGTGGATGTTGTGGTTTAGCCCCAGCCAGCAATCAGGCACCACCCAGCCACTCACTCACTCCCCAGCAAACAGGACTGGGGAGAGGATTGAAAGGATAAAAGCCAGAGAACTAGTGGGTTAAGATAAAAACAATTTAATAGGGAAAGCCAAAGCAGCACACACAAACAAAGCAAAAGAAGGAATTAATTCACTGCTTCTCACAGGCAGGCAGATGTTCAGCCATCTCCAGGACAGCAGGGCCCCATCATGTGTAATGGTTACTTGGGAAGACAAACATCATCACTCCAAAAGTGTCCCCTGCTTCCTCCTTCCCCCCCACCACTTTATATACAGAACGTGATGTCATATGGCCTGAAATATCCCTTTGGTGTGTTGGGGTCATCTATCCTGGCTGTGTCCCCTCCCATCCTCTGATGACATCCCAAATTCCTCCCCAGCCTGGCAGTATGAAAAGCAGAAAAGGCCTTGGCTGTGTGTAAGCTCTGCTCAGCAATAACAAAAACATCTCTATATTATCAACCCTGTGTTCTGCACAAACCCAAAACATAGCCCTGTACTAGCTAGCCACTGTGAAGAAAATTAACTCTACCCCGGCCAAAACCAGCATAATGGAAGAAAGACTGAGCTCAGAAAGTTGGAAAGCTTGACATTTTCAGCTGTGGGGGTTTTTTACCTTCTCCCATAGATATGTCTACAAGACAGAATTAATTCTAAACTAGCACAGCCTTTTTTTCTCCCCTAATGCACCATGTCAGTAGTCTAAGCTCCAAAATCCTTATTTCATGGAAAATAAGGTTGTTTCCATTTGCCTAAGTATGTTTATCATTAAATGTTTTGTTGTACTTTCTCATGGATTTAAATAGCAGGATTCAGCATACTTGCTAAGACAAAAAGGGCACAAGCAGGCACACACAAGTGTCCCCTCATAGTTCTACAATTTGCATCTTGCATGCATCTCTGCTGTTCTAACACAGAGATTATCTTCGGTGACCAAAATGTACAACTGCTTGCACAGCAACAAAATACACAGATTATTTTTAGTTCAAACATGTGGCACTACTCATAGTGCAGCTTGCTTTCATGCATTAATGCATTGGGATACAAAACCCTAATTGCAAGAGCCCAAATTAATTGCAAGCAATGAGACATTTTGGACTGAAAACCCCTTTTGGCTACACTGTAACTGAGTTGTTGACTTTTCAAGCTAAAAGAGATATGAATCATGGAAAATATTTCATTCTTAACCCCTCAAAGTACCCAATATTCCTAAACTAATGCAAAATGCCGTTACGTGTTGGCTAAAAATTACAACTTCTCTGCCAAAGGTTAATTTAGACTATTCATCCAAGATTAGTTGCAAGTTTTTAAAACTGTAAATAAATTCTTGTTCCTAAACAGCACAGGTTTTCAAAGCAGGGAGTATAACCCACAGCCTATAAAAGGAAAAGATTTAAAGCAGAAATGGGACATTTGACTGCTGCATATTTGGAACATTTAATCACCCTCTTGGTTATATGGAATAAGTTAGACTGGTGGCTTTTTCTTCAGCAAAAAGTACATTTCTTTAATAGAGCCTTAACGTTTGTAGGATGATTGAGAATAGAGTCCTGCACCTTTTACAGGCAACTGTAGAACTCTGCTTCAGGGGGGAAGAGGTCCAAAGATTGTAAGCCCTTGAAGGTACAGAGTCTTTTTGTCCTGTTTGAACAATGGTGTCACCATTCACCTTCATAATACAAGATATTAATGAATGCATAATAGGAGCATTTTAGTCTCCTTCTGTTACTCAGAGAGAGCTCTGCAAAACTTAAGCTGTTTTTAGCTATAAGCACAGGGAAAAAAAGTTTACGGTATAAAAGTACTATCTCAGGACTTATATAAAGTCAAATTTACGAGACCTAGGTCTCAGGCAGAACACGCTTGGGCAGATTTGGCTGTAACACTTCAGAGCACTGATGTTGGATCATCTCAAACTGTACCTTTGCTGCCGACGACTACCCACATGAAAACAAACTTCTGTCTTGCCTAGTTTAATCTTAGCAGGTATTTTAATCTTAGCACACACATTCACTATCAGTTTAAATCTATTATTTATGTTGCCAATTACCATATTAAAATAAGCATGTGTAGTATTGTCCTGATCTGAGGGGGGGAAAAAGAATAATTCAAGTCACTAAATTCTCAAAAAAGCCACCCACATATCTACCAGAGAACCTTGTGCAATTTCACATCTAATTTTCACATTTCCCTTCCAGTTCTGAAATTTCTGTGGAGATTTCATGAGGGAGCACAAAATTTTAATCCTAGTTAGACTGTAAGCAAATGTGGTTTTGACAGGTTCACCTCTGACTCAAGTAGAAGCTTATTATTTACAATTTGATGCAAGTTTAAAATTAAGGGCAATATGATAGCTAATATAAACCTTGATGTCAGCAGAGGAAAATTCTCAAAGCTGAGGATGACAGCATTACAAGGCATAGGTGAATCAAGTGTTGGTGAGTACACAGCCATTAAATAATTTGCACTGCCATTCAGTCTGGGGGCCAAGGCACTCCAGCTGCTGGGTGCATCCTTTGACTTGAATGATTTTCCAGTCAAAGAGTTTGGATACAACTGTATCTTCCCTCAAAAAGCCAGGCTACTTGCAGCATTACACATGGCTGGTATCTTGAAAAGCCTCATGCTGTGTTGCAAGCAGTCAGGAGCACATCTACAGCTTCAGAAACCCCTCAGGCAGTACCTGTGCTTCCTGTTAACTCATCTGACCTCACTGTACGGGAACTGAGCACTTGTATTTAGTTCAAATGGACAATTTCTGTGGTCTGTCACAGCTGGACTTTAGTCAGTGATGCCTTGGTGAACATAAAGTGTGACCATTGCCACTGCTCAGCTCATCATACAGTGTCCTCCGGAGAGGGGACAGCTGGTGTATCCATGGCAGAGCTCCAGTCCACAGATTTATCTCCTGTCTAGCTCTCAAAGACTCATCCTGCATGACAAAGTAAGCTCAAAACTTTAATACACCTGCTGGAGAGCCTGATGCAAAACTGCTATTTTCTTGGAAGTGCCTGTCAGTAATGCTTTTTTTCTTCTGGGTCCATTTCTCAGTAGGTATTCATTACTCAGCAAATACCAAAAAACAAGCAGCTTTCAGACAAGGAGTTCAGTTTAGAGGGTCAAAAGACACTCTTTATTCTTGTTCCCTGTAGCAGACCTAATTTTTCATCTGACAGCCAAATTAAAACTGTCTGGAGAAGAATAAATTTGTGTTCCAGCACATGGAAATCAGAAATTGGAGTGGATAAACTATGTGTGGCTATATTCAGGAATTCTTAAGTTGTCCATTTAGACTTTTTAGATCCACTGGACTATTGGGAAAGAATAAGTTACTCTCCTGAATTTCAGGAATCCAAATGTTCATTTGAAGGTCCCAGTGATCATGTACCTCACTGTACTAAGCAGCATGGACAAGACTAGCTACAGGATGGACCCTTTGAGTTATCATGTGGAAAGTGTCAGTCTGCTGAAATTATTTTGGTACTCATATGAAGCGGTCCTGAAGACTACTGCAAAGTAATTAAAGAGATAAGAATTTTCTGTGACGCTGCAAAAACCACAGCAACTTACTTCATCCAATACTTTTGTCAGATCAATGGAAGGAGAAAAGGAAAATACTACATTTCCAGCGCTGACTTCTTACAAACCTCCCTATCCTAGGAAAATGTTCCTTTTTCTAGTGTTGTTTCAATTTCTATATTCTGTAAGCACTAGTAAATATAGTAACTTCTATATTCTGTAAGCACTAGTAAATATAGTAACTTCTATATTCTGTAACATTAGTAAAATTTGGTTTTGAGCTGCCCTCAATGCACACTTATTCACATTTAATAGCACACACTGAAATTATATTCTGTTAGGTATTTGGTACTGACTGTATTAGCTTTTGGTACAAAACACAGCTAAAAAGAGACCTGCTGGTACTCTAATCTGTACAAATGCTTTAAAATGGAAAACTATATAAAACTTCTTTTCTCTCTTTGTATTACAAATATGATGGGACTATTTTACTTGGATGGTATCTTCCTTTCTCCTTTTACCTGAAAGCGGTTGGAGCAGGAGAGGGAGCGGGAAAAAAAAAAAAGCTGTTGGACTTTTTCAAATATTTCTTTACCTTTAAAGTCTGATGAATTTAACAACAATTAAGTAGTTGTCCTCACAGTTACCTTGTGAGGTCTACCTTAACCCATGCCTACCTGCTATTTATGTAGAAACAATTAGCAGCTGTGGTTTCGTGCCTTAGATCCTGCTTTATCCCATGGTAATTTTCCTTGTGTTCTTTCCTTGGGCTATTAAATTCAAGCAATATTTCTTACTCCCCTCTATAAAAATGTGAGGGCTTGAATTAGAAGCACTGTGATAATGTAAGCCATAATGGAGAAGCAGGGATCACAAGGAGAACTTCACAGTTGAATGATCTGATTTGTCAGCATTTCTTTGGCACATCCAGGATGTCCTGAAGCACAAGCCATATAAATATAGAGACACACCTACATCAAGTGACATAAAAATAACTAGAAAAGGAATTTTTGTGATCAATTATTGTGTAAATGTTAACTAAATGTGCAGTAAATAATCAATTCCATGGTTAAATTTGTGTTTTATGCGAGTCAGCTAAGGAAGTTCAGAACAGGAGTCATACAGATCATGCTTAGCCACATCTTTTGTATAATTATTTTTGCTAAGTTTCAACTTACTTGCATGATATTACATAACAATAGGTTATTCTTTTATTTCTTTTCTCTCCATTTTTAAGTAGATAGAAGTAGTACAATTTCTAACATTTCTGACTAAAAAGCCTTTGATCTGAAGATCACCCAAATATTAAGAATAAAATAAAATACTTTTCTAGACATGTGTTATCTACATTTTTCATTTTGCTAAACAGCTATTCATCTGCAGAACTGCAATGTGCTTCACAGCATAGAAACACTAAGTAGTAGGTCTCCATGACTGAACCATGCCAAGCAGAATTCAGGTGTGACTGAATTGTGAAGTCCAAGTGCAGAGCTCTGGTGCATTTTTTGCACTCTACACAAAATTATTCTTATTTCTTTGAATGGCTAAATGTATAAAGCTTCTCAAATGAGCTCTGCTCCTACAGATTCTCCTTCAGTGCTATGTTCATGTTAGATCACTTGACATTTCCTATACATTTACAAGCTTCAACCATAATTTACCTTCCTGTATTCTTCATTATCCATTTTTTCTCTCCAATTAACGTATTCCAGGCACAATTACTTACAAATTCCTTTTCTGTTGGCTACACATCCAGCAGTCAACTACTACGGCTTTTCTGTTTCACTCCAGATGACAAGTACAATCTAGAGAAAGGAAAGCAGTGGGATTTGAGAAAAACCCACTCCCTGCTATGTCCAAATTCAGTGGAAGTGGTTAAAGTTGCAACTCCAGCAGTAAAATCTGCCCCAGGCAAGGCTGGGACAGGCAGCTAGGCTCCAGGTAGGGAAGCAAATGTGCAAACTAACTTCAGAGATTGCAGAGCTTAGATTTAACAAGTTGAGCAAGAACAGGTTACTGCTAATAAACACCTCCGATATATGTATTTTATGCAACTGTAGATTAAAATGTGCAGATTTAGACATTTTCTTGTACTACCATCTTTCCGAAAAGTATAATTATGCATGTTGTGGGGAATGGACTGGCATGTGCAATAATATGCAGAAAAAAGCCAACTTCTTGGGCCTCTACCTTGCAGGTCCTCATTCTCAACTGCACACATCGATGCGGATACATTATTTTACTGAACTGATATAAACAGACACTGGGGTAGTATATGATGTAGCCATAAGGTACTCAGATTAGGAATAAGGCAGACTTTCCAAATGAAGATGCTGAATCAGACTTGGAAAAAACTGACTTTGCCAGCTCCTATTCTGATACAAAGCCTAAAGGTATAAGATTAAAAACTGTGGGTTTTTGTATTGGCTCGAGGAAATTGCAGCATATGTCCACAGCTAACTATGCAGCAGTACTGCAGTCTGTCAGTTTTAATCTTCCTTTAAATCTTTTAACGTTAGGGACACCAAAGAAATGCTCTGCAGTTGGGTTTTTGAAAAATGTATAATTTATGCTATAGCATGCTGCAGAAAACTGCATCACCACCATGATTTTCTTCTATTTTCAAAATGTCTGGTAAATTAATTTCCCTGCTTATGTTGACAATCTTTAGCAATGCTAGGGTTATCTTTGTTGACAAAAGAATGGAATCTTGCAGTACATTACATATGGAAGAAATACTAGTTCTCTTGTTGAGACCATATTTCATTTAGAACTTGTCATGCTGCAAATCTAAAGATAGGACATAGGACACTCAAATCCATCCATAACACTCTCTCCTAATGATAACCTGATCAGAAACATCAACAAAGCCACCCCTACAACCACTGTTCTATGAGAGTGCATCAGTTGGCAGCTGCTGCTGCATTTCTCAACCTTACAAAACCTTAATGACTCTTTCTTCCATCTCTAGTACTGCAGCTACTTAATAAGCTTGGCAAGATGGAACGATGATTTAGGTAGCCCTTTGTGAGTATATTCAGTAGCACAGAACACAGTCTGTGGTCTAAATTAAGGATTTTGTTCTCATTATTACTAACATTCTGTGCTGTGGTTTACACTATTTTATGGGACTCTTCTATAAGTCCTTCACCCCTACAGGGAAGTTTCCCTGCACTAGGCACAGTTTTTTTTTTTTTCCTGAAAAGCAAGCATGAGACTTTTATTATAAGAGAAGGTATCTTAAAAAATAATCTTCTTTGTTCTTTGAAAGTTGCCTTAGAAGCACATAAATAAAAGAGATGAGCCTTCCCTTTCCGACGCCTTTCAGTTTTGGCTTTAGCAGGTCAACACACAGGATTCAGGAGTATACTTCCCAGAGCTAAAAAAGAAAGGAAATGATCTTGCATTGTAAATCATTCTTCAGGGATTAAAAGCTTTTTTTTTTCTTTAGTGAGATGTCAGGTGAGGGGCAACACATTTTTACCATAATTCCAGAAGTCTTTACACAATAGACTCCAAGCTTGTTGGCTTTTTCCAAGTTCAATGTTGATGTCAGTTGTTCTCCCTTTACTGCTGTGATTTCTTTTATAAGAAGCTGATTTGCCTGCCCTGTTCTTCCATATATCCTCCTCTTTTTCAAGAAGATTCTTATTACAGTGACTCCAAGAACCATGAAATATGGTCCATCCACTTGAGAGGTACAATCTTCCACCTTTCAAGCTTGCCCTTTTCCTCTCTCATTTCCAGGGTCTTTATAGCTCTTCACAGTCATAAGAAATGCTTATAGCAGAAACTCTTTAAACAGTTTTTACTTATGGTCCTTTTTTGAAACAAAACCTAACCGGTTTTCCATTTTGAAAAACATTTAAACAACTTCAATTCTGTTGTGAAATCTACAATATGGTTTTCTGTTGAAAGACTCTCTAGTCACAGGAGTTCAAAACCTAACTTAGAAAATCCCATATCACAAATGCTAATTGAACTCTAGTGTCCCGATATATAGCAATATCTTTAGTAAAGATCCTTGCCGCACTTATTTTCACTCATGCTGCTGATTCTTCTCAAAGTTAGCAATGGAGAATATGGCAGCAGTCCCCCGTCAGCTTCAATAGAAAGAGCACTCAATTCAGGTCAAGAACTAGATTTGAATTTTCCTGTCAGTCACTTGCTGAAGAGTTCATGCTTATATAGATTATGTCCTTCAATATTCAATCACCCCTGAAGTTTACCTTTTGGGAATTACTTGCTTACAAGGTAACATCAGTGGAAACCCAGATTGCAGTAACATGAATAATTCAAAACTTCAAAAGAGGAAGGGAATCTAACAGATGCATGTCTTGGCAAGATTCATTAACATTTTCCAATAGAACTGTAGCCTGCCATGTAGGGTTAATAAGCACCCTAACATGTCTTATTAATCAATTTTACCAGTTAATCTGTATCAGAAGCCTTCAATCAATTTTACCAGTTAATCTGTATCAGAACACACATAAGTTTTCCCTGTAATGCCACAGCACCATTCTTAAACAGATGTCAAGGCTCAGGTCCTCAGCTGATACTACCTACTTCTGTCTCATGGGATCTGATTCCACCCTGCAGGCACCACAGACCTTCAAGGAAGACCAGAGCACTTCCAAGATGCCACTCAAGCACAGAGGAACTGACCAGGTACTGCCGGTGTCCCACAGTTCAGGGTACCTTGAATCCCCCTCAGGGCAGATCTGTGAAAGTTCTGATGAAACTCATGAGTGAGGTGTTGCTCTTTTCATTTTACTGGGATATTCCTCATACCCAGACATATCATAGCTGGAGTGTCCTCAAAAGGAAAGGGAACAAAGAGTGTATTCAGCCTGTACTCAAGACACTAGCTGGAATATAACAATGTTACTCTCATTTTATATGACGTAACCATTTATACAGAGAGAACATAATTGAAGCAAAATCAGAATGTTTTTACATGAACGTAAGTTTGGAGCTACTTCTACATCTGTACAAAACTTGAATTTTTTCAAAACTTACAGGATTAAAAGTTTTTCACCACAGAAATGATCTTCCTTCCCTCCAAGAAATGAGGATAGTTTTTTTAGTTGGGCTGTTTGGGACAGCTTGTCTATAAAGCTTTCCCAGGTTTTCTAGAAACTTAACCATACAGTTGGTCCGATCTCCTCTGGATGAAAGGTCAAACTTTTCTAATGATGAGTGGAGACAATTTTGATGCACTAATTCCCCAGATAACCCTAGTTTTAAGGCATTTAAAAAGCCAAATCCTTTGCTACAGCCACCACCTCTGCACTCCCTGGTTCTTTGCCAGCAACAGGTCAACACAGCTACAGCAGCCTTTCTTTCTTTTTGCTCTTTCTCTTCCATTTAATAAAATAAAATTTAAACAAACCAAGAAACCCCCCAAAACAGAGGGTTTTTTTCTGCTCATTTCAACAGTGTGAGGTCTACTGTCAGTGGTGGTGTAATAACAAGGGAAGATGCAAAGCTTAGCTGTTTGTGCATTTAGTTTTGTTTCAATACAAACGTTTGTAAACATTTCTTTTCCAGGGACCTCATGCTGTTTCAAGTAAGACACAGTCCTAAAGTCGTCTTCCTAATCTGACAAAAGGTTTAGGGTCACCCCAAAAAAATGGACATACAACATTTTTAACATCCATCTTTACCTCAGACTGTTTGCCATGACTGTTGTCTTTTTAAACATCTTCACTGCAGAATATAATTGCGAAAGAATGCTCACAATAAACCCGAGATCTTACCCTGAACTGTAACTGATGCCCAAAGCATGCCATGAAGAAGAGAACTGCAAGATAGGAAGAAATACAAGTCAAAATCTAATATAAATGCTAATGTACTTATGTACTAAAAATCTAGCAAAAGCTGAAATAAAAGATGTGCCTTCACTTCTAGACTAGAATTCCAAATAGTTGCTTATTGTTTTTACCCATGAAATGGCCAAAGAAAATAAAAAAGGGTTTTACTCCCTGTGCCCCATATTATTCATTTGTGTAAGTAACTTAGATATTAGACTGGGGTGATGCATTGAAAGTTTTAAGACCTAATATTTGCCGAAAGATTAGTTGTATGCAATTTAACTTTCAAAAAAAAACCAGAATCAGGACATGCTATGTACATACTTTTGGCAGCTTAGCCATCTAAGATCTAAAAATAAAAGAAACAGAAGCTGGTAAGTGCATGAGAGAGAATGGAGCCAATTATGGCTGTTCAAGGTAAGAATTTCTAAATCAGCTCCATTTTTTATTAAATACTGATTTAAATATGCAGTATCCAATCTGAAAGGCAAAAATTTCTCAAAAAGGAACACAACTAGACAACTCTATGGGAACAGTCAGGAAATCTGTTTTAGCTAATGCAAAGCAAACATTTTAGTCTGCTTTCTCCATTAATCCCCATCAGACCACCATTTTCTCTCTTTTTTATTTCCATTTAAATTATCTTTATTTTACTTTCCTTGAGTTCAAATAAAAGATTGCCAAAGAAAATTTATGATTTTCTGTATGCTTTATAGACTGTGAAAAAATTCTAAGGTATTCTCCTGAGAAGTAATCTTTTCAAAACTAAGCAGGAGATAATCCTTTCCAGGTTCATATTTTGCTAATCCTTGATAAAACCAGATAAAATTTATAATGGTGAGGAAAAAAAGTATATAAATTTTTTTCTTTAAATACATAATATATAAAATCATGTATTACACAAATATATACAGTGAGAGCTCCTTTGATACAGCTGGATCTATAAAGTTCAAGAGCTCTGCATTCTCTGTCAGGGCAGAGTGGGCTGGCACCTGCAGTAACCACTAGCCTGGATAATTTCTTGAGTATTAAAATTAAACAAAACTAAACAATCCACAATAAAATGGGAAAAAAAGGAAAAATCACAGATACTGTACATAGGCCTACAAATATTCACTAGGGAGTACTAACCTTATTATTCAAGTACTTTCCAAAGTATATACACTGCTCTCGGGTTCAGCATTTATCTGAAAAGCAGAAAAATGTACAGTAAATTGTGACAAATCTACAATTTGGCTGCAGAGAAACCCAAATACTGACTTTTCCTACTTGGATGCACCTGAAAGAAAGAACCAACAGTAGCTGCCACCTTAGAGTCTGTGCATTTCAGGTAATCATTATGCAGCTGCCTGAACTTCCTGACTACAGAGGAAAACCAAATTGTGCAGCTGGCAGAAATTCTTTGGTCAGGTGCAGGTTCTCTGTATCCAGAGCCAGGGCTCAGCTTTTTATTGGCTTGACTCTTATACCCAGCACTGCTATGAATACTTCTTTTTAACTATTATAGCAGCTCCTGCTGCTCTGCCCTCTCACAGAAACATACCTTCTTCCCTCTTATAGTGATATAAATCTGGGGCCCCCAAATCCTAGTGGATGCACAGACTCATATCCTCTTATTACAGTGGGAGTGCTGTAGTAATTCATCTAAAAGGAGAAATTAGTGCATTGCTCATAGTGACAGCAGAAATTACTCTGGCAGTCAAGGGAAAATTGGAATATAATGCACACATGGCAAAGGCGGAGGGTGGATGGCACATTCTTAGCTTGCAATTATAGAATTATCTTCAGCTATTTTCCTGAGAAAATATACAGTATGCACAGACCATGTCATGCAGCAAGGAGTAGTGTATACAGTGAGAGTTACATGGAAATAGCAGAGAGATGAGATACAGGTCTGTAAGATTCCTACCTGTAGTCCACTTTGTTCTATAATACATATTTTGAAAATTCAGTCTGACAGTTTACCAGTGACTCAGACTTCATAGAGATATTAAAACAATGTCCTGGTAGTATAAATACTTGATACTTACAAATAATTTAAACAAAAAATATTTTTTGTGATTACAGAAACAAAGTCAGTTTAATATAAGGCACATAGAACAAAAAGCCCCCACCAAACCAATAAACTTTTCTAGCCATGATTCATTCATCAGCTTTGCCAGAGCACTTGTTTGTATTTCTAGTGTCACCAGTGATGATGACTATTAAATAAAATTCAAAATTATTTATTTAATCTGATCTGACTTGATTGAAAATGTGGCTATTTAAAGTTTTTTTCCTCTTCCTCTATCAGCTGGAATAGAAAAAGTTTCTGATAAGCAAGGCAATCAGAAGTGCTGTAACATTACAACTAGGATATTTATCATCTCACTTTGAACAATGAAGCATTCAATTATAATGGTGGGCTATAAGGACAGAGTTGATACTCCAGTTCTCAAAATGGTCTAGAGAAGCTGCTTGTTAAAGAAGAAGCTTGCAGATTAATGCCTTCGTCCCTTTGGACTACAATAAATGCAGCCTTAGAAGTGGTATAAACCTGAGATAAGTGATCAGCTGCGGTCTCTAGAAGGCCTGTGTGACAGTCCAATGTCTGTGAAGAAGGAATAAATCGTAATTGTCCCTTCTAGAACTCATGCTTATCTGTAAGGCAATAGTCTAGAAAAATAATAGTCTGGCTAAAGCTGGGAGTTGAAAACAAACAACAAACAAGCCCTCAGAAAATCTTTCTGTGTTTTTGCAATTCAGATGTTCAAAAAGCATTTTGTTGTTCTTCCTGTTTACGTTTTTTATGCCAAATATATTTCTGACCACCACAAATGTCCCATACACAGATGTTTCTGTGAACACCCATACCTGTATATCCAGTTTTACAAAGGAATCTCTTCTGGGAAACAACAAGAATTTTCTTAGTTCTCTATAAAATAACCCAACTATTCACTATTTCCTTTTATTTTTTTCTTTTGTTTTATTTGGTTTTGATTGTTTGGCCTGGGTTTTTTAATCATCTCATCCAGTAAAATAGAATTGTGTGTACTACTCTGGCTCTGAAGAAACCATACATAAAGGGATTGGGAAAAGAATAAACTATTCATTAGCAAACCTAAACATAAACAAGGTAGTACAAAGGCAGGTAAACCAAGGGTATTGAATAAAAAAATCAAGCTAAACTTTTTGGATCATATCCCATGGTCTCTCACTTTGTGTATTGAACTGTAAAGCTGCTCAGATGTTTTTCAGTCATGCAACTCAATACCATGTATTGCAAGAGCTTTGTCTTCAATTTTGCTATCAGCAAGCAGAATCACAGCTTGCGTACAAATAGTCCTTTCTCTCAACCTCCCCACTTCTTCTGTTTTTTTCCTCCATTTCAAAAGCTCAAGTTCTTCTCAGGCTACATTAGGAAAGAGGGACACCTACCTAAAATTGGTACCAGGGTTTTATTTATGGAAGAGCTTGAAGTCTTTTTTGTAATATAAACTGCTTCCACCTCTTTAGAAATGCTAATATCCAATGGCTGGATGAGCCATGGTCATCTGCTGTCCTCAAACAGATGTTTCACTAAGCTCTAAATAAATGATTAGCCCACAGAGAGTTAAAATGTTCTTTCCTGCATCACACAGCAGTGTTCAAATTTCAGGGTGAAGACTTTCCACACAATTATTCGTGTATTTGATGGGAGTATGCACACTGAATCATATTTTGTACAAGTTTATGAACTGGATCAATGCACACAACTTACTTACTACAGGATCTTGAGTGACCTTTTGAATTCAGTCACTGAAGGGTAGATTGGTCTTTGAAGGAAATTTACAAGTGACTTTTTGGAATAATGGTGTAAGCATGAAATCCCACAATAAAAGCATATCTTAACCTTTTCCCTTTCCTGCCCATTGGAAAAAAAAATCAGAAAATAGCTGAGCAAGATAGGGCTTATCCATATTTCTAAGCAAGAGGGAAACTGAAATTAGCAGGAAATATTGGGAGTTAATTGAGAGTATAATAGAAACTTGGTACTCATCGTTCTCCTTATCACACTAAGTGTAGTTTTGCTCATAGACTTTTATCTGTTCATTGAAAAAGCAGTAAATTATGAAATAGGCTTGGTTCTTAATAAATATTCATTACCTAGGGCACAGAACAGTACAAGCAGGATCCTGTGCTCATCATGCCTTCAGGTCCCAGGATATGAGTACTTCAGAATACGGAGTGAGCAGGGAGAGTTTATTTTAATTCCTCTGCAGTACCAAATTCTGCTTTTGAAACAATATAAAGAGTTACAAGAATCAAAAATTACTACTGCTTTTATGTCAAAAGCTGCAGAATCTGCTTTTAAGGGGCAGTGTTTTTGGGGTTTGGCCCTGTCTGACAGTTGAATAAGGCAGCTGCATGCCCTCTTCTGAAAAAATGTCACAGTAGGTCTGTGGCAACAATGCAATATTTCAGACATTATCAATAATTTTTCATGTTCATTTCCTGAATTTTCTCCTACTCTGCCAGGACACAGATAGGTTATGCCATTTTCTGACCTGATCAAAAGCAAGTAGAATTAAAGAAATCTGCTTTTTAATTTTCTCATACTCTTATCTCTCACAGGGTTCAACGGTTACATTCTAATTACAAAATAAAGAGAGGCCCATAATTTGTGCCATCTTGGTGAACATTCAAGGATTTCAGTTTCTGATTTTACCTGTTTTCTACCAGAGAAGTCTGTTCCACCATCTGAAAAGATATGCTGGCTTCTGGTTTCAATGAACTGAAAAAATACTATTAAAGAACAGAAGTAATGAATAAGATTATACTGAGATATGGTTTTATGGCAAATTAGAGAAAGAACAAGAGTTTCAACATGTTCCTGCAAATATTTTGGCCCATGTAAGTAATAAATATATTCTAATTGGAAAGTAAATTGCTTAATGCTCAGCTTCCTCACAGCATTTTTGTGTCAAAGTACATCAGGATTCACCTTTTCAGGATCTTCCATAAACTGAGGCATATTAGGTTGAGATAATCCTTGCATATATGCCCTATTTCCTACAGTATTGAGGAAAAAAAATCAAAATATTTCACTTCACATCAATATTGGATCACTTCCTGATAATCTTGTCCTTGTAAAAGGATGCATTTCATCAACTTATCCAAATAAGAATATAAAAGAAAAAGGTTAATTAATGTTCCACTACATTGCATCAGTTTAGCCTTTGTATCTCTCATCTCAAAGAGATTTTAAATGCTGCTTAGGAAGGCAATTGGAAATCTAGCATCTTCCACAGCTGTGTGTTTATTGCATTCTCCAAATCTAGTCCTGTGAACCATTCTGTTCTCCCAAACATTTGAAAAAAAAATTGTATTTTTGGCTCCTAATGAGACCAGGTAGTAAAAGAGAATAGGAAACAAACTCATTAGGAAAAAAGAAAAAAAAAAAGGCAATAGTTTTGGCAAGTATATCAGATGAATAATTAAGTGCACTCTTTGTTCAGCAGTGCAAAGAGAAGTTAATTCCTGAAAGTTTTTGCTAGGAGACATTGTGTGGTATCTCCAAACTATGTGGGATAAGGTGGGGGGTGGGGAATGGAAGTGATCCAAAGAGAGTTAGGGATTAGATTCCTGAGAGATTGCAAGAGTCATCTAGGGTTAATAAAATGAACAAAGTGAGGGAAAACATTGCCTGTAATGAAGTCTATTGATTATGAAACTGCCTCCAAAGGGAGCAGTGTTTGCCTTTTAAGAACACAACCAATGAAAGCACTAAAGACCACTTGTAAAAGGACACAGCTGAACTAACAGGGAATGGTACTTGACCTGGGGAGAGTTTTAGCTTTTTTAATTTTTTATGCATAGTAAGGTATTTGTGTATAAGAGCAAAATGTAATCAGTGTTATTACCTGTCCCTACACAAGCATCAGTGCCATTGTCCTCAGGTGCCAGCTGGTTTTGTGCTCTGCAGGAACAATCTACACATCCCATCAGTTAAATGGCTGCAATAACTGTAGACAAATTCAGTGTTCCACATCTGGTTTAGTGCATTGAAATGAGACTACTATATAAAGCTATTCTTTACTCTGAGAGTCATAAGTCACTGAATTCCAGATTCCCTGTATCTGAAATTGCCATATCATAGGTTTCTTCAACCGGTCATACAAATTAAATCACCTGTAGAAAAAAATCAAATCCCTACTGACTAGGGGGAATGCATGTTTCAACTTCCATCTAAACCAAACCAGTTTTTACCCCAATATACTCACAGAAGTTTAATCTGCAGAATTATCTATTTACCTCCTGGCAAAGAAACAAAATAGATTTTTGGCTTCATTGGGAATTTGCAAAAATTAATTTTAAAAGACAACTGTGTGGGTTTCTACTCTGTATTACTAAAACACTAACATAGGGAGTCAAAGCATGCACCATGTTGTTTGAAAATTTAATTACTTTCTAGAGAGAAAGGGCAATAATTCTGTTCCCTCTCAGCATCTACCCTCTCCCACAACAAGAATCTTTAATTCTACCCACTTCTTGAACCTTATTTTCCCAAAACACTGATTTTGGGATTTCCTCAGCAAATACTTAGAATTTTAACAGCCCTATGATCTACTACACCAGAAAAAACATGTTTTACACAGATGCAAATTAGATGGAAGAAAGCAAAACCTAGCTTATAATTGTTTTAATAGAACAACCAATGGCGTCGAATAACACATTGTCTCAGACACAAGTGATCACAGCAAGGAAAACAAAAAAACACACGCACAAAAACCCAAACAAAAACTAAACAAATCAGACGTGTGTGGTTCCAACTCGAGTCTCAGAGAACTTCCTGAAATGTCAGTACATACTAAAACCTACAGGCTGAAATTCTTTCTTAATAGTCCAGTGGAGAATTTAATTAAAAAAAAAAATCCAAAGAGGTTCAATAAATAAATCTTGATCAACCCTATTTGTGTACTTGGTTTGCTATTTTCAATGTCATGAATTGAAGCTACCATTCTATAAAAGGTTTTGATCAAGTTCTCCTCTATCCTCATTGTCCTAGATATTAAATGACTTCTTTATACGTGAAGTTAAAAAATCAGTGATTTGCTAAAACAATGTGGAGAAAACATCTACTTCTGGAAATAGATATAGGTCCTCCACACCTTAGATGCACAAATTTGGATGATTTGCAGCTACAGCCTCTAAAATCAAGTCTTAGCTAAGTAAAATACTTGGTAAGAAGATGTGGTGTTTCTTTGTAGACTTCTAGAACACAATTTTAAAAAATGCTCCAGGCCTCATTTCCAAAGTATCATAGCTGACCTTGTGGGTGTGCCATGATTGTTGCAAAAACTGTCAAAGCTGAGAGAATTTATACCATTTTAACAGATATTTGAGAAAAGTCAGTCAGTGAAACTGTTAATATGGAACTCTGTCCTTGTAAGTATAATGAATTAGAGTAATTATTCCAATAGAGACAGAAAAAGGAGGTGGTACAAAATAATCAGGAATCTGTGATCTTCTGAAAGAAAAAATGAGTGCCTCTCAGAATTTCTATGTTGCTAGACAATTAAACCTCAAAGAAGATCTGCACTACCCTTAATGAAGCTTCTCTTAACATCTCTAGAGAATTAATCAATTCCACAATGGAGCTACACGTAACTGAACTCATTGCCTTCCAGTCACTCAGTAACTCTTCACAAATATTGCACAGCACTTAGTGGGATTAGGGCAAAATAAACCATAAAAGGTATGAATTGCACAACCATGAAGCACACTGATCTCTTATTATTGCTGTAATCATATCAGAGCAGCAGTAAATTTCTGTGTTGGAAGCGCAGATCCAATGATATTAGAGTGCATATTGATCCTGGCTGTTTGCTGGAGATAGAAGTGAAAACCTTAGAGAGAGCTGGAGCAAACTAAGAACATACAAAGTTGTATTTAAACTACAGAGATTTTCATATCTTAGTGAATTTTTGGGAATATTTGCACAGTATTAATTATTACTAAATGCAGCTATTTTATATACTATCTGAATAGAACTTTATTGCATAGGTTTTTTAGCTAACTTTTAGTTAATTTATACCTGAATAGAGAGAAAGACTTTCAGCAAACACTGTTTTCCCAGTAAGCAGAAACCTCCATGCTTTAGTCTTCAGTTACATGACCTGAGTATTGTCTTATCAATCAGTGGAAGGAGAAATAATTCTGTTTTAACTTCTCTCAACTACCAGCTCTAGCTATAAGTGTTATCAGAGTTTCTCATTTGTGCCTGACACTACAAAACAGGGCAGAAAGACAGAGCTAATCTTCTGGTATTAATTATTCTTATTTTTCCAAATAGGCACAGGTGGTCACCATTGGATTCAAGCATTTTCATGGTTCAAGTGACAGGTGAATACACACTCTCTTTTTCAAATATATTTGAGCAGAGTTAAAAATGGTCAGTACTCAAAACACTGCATCACATTGGATTACCAGGAACATCCCAACCCATGCAACAATTAACAACTGCAAACAGAGTTTTCTCCTGTTGAGGAAATCACGAAAACTTCTGTCTTTTAAGAAGAGATCAGGCCATAAATGCACAGATGTAGGGTCTCAATTTAGAATCATATTACCAGAAGGAAAACAGGAAAGTTTTTTTGAGCTAGAAGGTAAGACTCACTTTCCAGTGCTCCTGAGTGAAAAACAGTGTCTAAACATGGCAATTAAGTCCTAACAGGGCCTACCTAAACTCCCTCCCTTAGTCTGTGGTCTTTGTGGTCCATAGCTACTCAAGAAATGGATGATATCACTGTGGAAGCAGCAGATGTTTCTCTCTGTGCCTCTATATAGGAGAATTTGTGGAGAATGTTCTCTTCTGGTACAAGAAAACACATTTAAACCCTGTAGTTCCTGGATTTTCAACAATATTATTCCCCTAAAAAGAAGAAAAAAACAAACAAACAAAACCAAGATTGAAACAAAACCTCAAAAAAGTTGTGGTATTTTTTCTCTGTTTTGTTGGTTTAACATCATAAGCAAGACAACTACTAGTTAAGTCAGGCTTGGTAACTAGATGCATTGTGTATGAATATACCCAACCTAACATTAAAAGCAAACTCTGCAGCAGCTACAATATTTTAAGCAGTTACCACTGGATCTTTTTTTCAAATATATCCTTTAAGTCTTCCAGTAATTACTACCTGTATGCAACATACCATTTTGCTGTCTCGTTAAGAACACAATAGTATAATTAGATCTGTTGCAAACCCCCAAGCTGTTTAGCATAACATGTTGTAAAAGACATAAAAATAAAAACAAAACCTTTTTCCCCAATACAGAATTAAAAACACACTGGGAAAACACTTGAACACAAGACCAGATCTCATAGATACATCTAAACCAACAATATGGGGTTACAATCAGTTAACTGTGTCAATGAGACCATATGTACTCACAAGACAAACTCAGTACTTTTTTAGAAATCACAGACTTTATAGAATATGTGTTATGTGTGTGCTGACATTTAATATAAATGAAACTACTAAGTAAAAGTGAACAGTTCCTGTGCAATCCCTTCAACTGGCTAAAGCATGAGTGTCTCTTTGGGGTCCAACCATTCAAAAGTGCCTCACTTAAGTCCCAATAAACTGCATATCAGTTGAGGCAGCAGAAATCACTGTGGAGTATCCAGCTTTTCTCTTTCTAGCTGTCATTTTTTTCATGGCAATTCATCTCTTCCCTAAAATTTACCCCTAAGGCAGAAATAGGCAGTGGAAGAAAATTCAGAAGCAACTGCAACCGTTGTGAAATAAGGTGTCACAGCACACTGAATTCCTGGCACTGATACTGGAGTTAAAAGTAGATTAAGCAAGCTAGGCAGCTATGAATCTAAGCTATAAAACAAAATTCTAGTTTAAAGCTTTTCACAAATATCTTTATTTTCAATCCTTTACCTAAAATCCTGTTTGTAAACATTAGATATATTCTTCCTTTTGTTTTACTGTTGAGCCTGTCTAGAGCTAGGGTGGGTAGGAGGAAAAAAATCAGATGAACCAGAAAAAAACTGAAGTTCTTTAAGAGCTTCAGGGTCTAAGGAGTGTTTCCTGTCAAGGATCAGCCTGCAAAGGGTCCAGGTGGGAATTGTACAGCCTGTGACAGCTTCTGGGAAGAAGCTCCCTCAGGCAGGTGTAAGTCAATAAATACTCTGTTGCAAAGGAAGGGTGGTTGAGAGACACACCAACAGTTCTGGGTGAATTGCATATTATTATAACCCCTGGCAAAACCAAGCTGACGAATGCTTTCACTCCCAAACAGGTGGCATGTGTCCAGCAGAACACACTAAAATGTTAAGAACCCTGGAAGGAGCAGGAACACCAACATGCATTTTAAAATCTGAAATCCACCTCCAATATCTGTCTGTAGCCATTGAATGGATGTGGCTTGCATTTTCTTGATGGTATTATTCCAGTAAGCAACTTTATTGGCAATAGAAGTGACAATCTTTAAAGCAGTGATTAGAAATGACACAAAGTGATTTTTAACAGAGCGCTATAACTTGGAAAATAGCAGCAATAAGATCATTCACAATCACTGATCATATTGCTTTTGCCAAAGAAATACTTAAATTACTCCAGACCTTAATTAAAACGAGCTAGCTGAACCAGAGGAGTATGCTATCAAGCACGAGAAAGGTTCTGGAGCAGCTGCTGTGCCATTGAGTTTTAAACTGCTCAGCCACACCTGGCTGATTCACCCTCCTGTCTCTCAGGTTTCACTGACATTATGCTCCTGCCTGACTCGTATGTTTACCAGTTTTGCTACTTTCAGCTGTTGAGAGATGACAGTTGTTTCAGCTGCCATCCAGCTGGTTTTGAAGCCCCTGACTTTTTCCTTCAAATCATCAAAAGCCTGACACATAGGGTGTCCAAAATTCCCAGAAAGCAGATTATGGCCTGAATTAAAATCAGCATTTCCTCACATCACCACCTATTGCAAGGAATGTCTCTTCTGAATTAAACTCACATGCCCCTTTGGCTTTGCCATCTCCAACACCTGTACAGTAGCACGTGTACGTAAGACCTTTCAAACACACATACAGAACATAATATACGCAATTTTCTTCCTGGAGAGAAATCTGGGGGAAAAGAGTGAAGAGAAAAAAAAGCACCACATGAGAGAGTAGTCATCTTGATTAACCCAGTATGAGCAGATGCCCAGATAGGATGGTACACATAATAATGTTGCAAAGCACAAAGAACAATAGGGGCACAAACCTTCCTTGAAATGTGGGTTTTCAAAGGGACTAATTTTCTAATGTAAAAACAGCTCAAATGAAAACAAGTTCTTTGAGAGCTTGACTTGTGAAGTACCTTCACAAGAAAACTTACTGGCTGTAGATGTGGCAGCCTTTAAAACAGCTATTGGCTCAAAAGGAGGCAAGTTTTCAAGGTCTGACACCACTGGCAACCATAGTGAAATGAAAAAAACTAAATGTTTCTTTCTCTGATCCAACCAAGCCCCAAAGTTTGTATTTCACTTACCTCAAAAGTTGTTGGACAATCACAAGTTGTCCACCTGCTTCAGAAAAAGTCTTTAAATCAACCCAGTTGCATTTGGGAATTCTAAGTATGAGAACTATTTCAGCTCAGGGACACCAGGAGGAGCATCAGCCTCCACAGGAAAGACAAATGTGTCTGCCCTTCTCCATCCAACACCCCAAAATTCCTGCATCATATGAACTCATAAAACTTGCTCTTCACTTATCAAGAAGACCAAAAATATCTTCTCCCTGACAGCCTCTGGGCATAGAATCATAGGTCAGCTTGGGTTGGATGAGACCTTTAAAGATCACTCAGTTCCAACTCACCCCCATCCCTGCCATGAGCAAGGATGCCGTTTACCAGATCAGGTTGCTCAGGGCCCCTTCCAGCCTGGCCAGGAATACTTCCAATAATTTCCAGCCACAATTTCCCCAAGCAACATATTCCAGCATCTCACCAACCTCACAGTAAAGATTTTCTTCCTGATACCTAATCCAAACCTGTCCTCTTTCAGTTCAAAACCATTTCCACAATGAGGCCTTCCAATACCTAAAAGGATTTTTTTAAAAGGAGAGGGACAATTTATATGGGCAGATAGTGACAGGACAAGGGGCAATGGTTTTAAATCTGTAGGTCAAGGTGAAGTTGACAGGTCTCTGTGTCACCTAGGAAAAACACCACTGAAAAATATGTCCTTTTATATAATTATATACAAATATATTTAAAATTTAAACACCAATTATCTTTGTTGAGGGATAAATGCCAAATGGAATAAATGGGAACTAATATTTCATAAGGGGTGGGGGATTTTTTTTTAAAGATCATATGCAACATGGAAATATAATTCCAGTACTACCTTAGATTCTGGTACATGCTACTTCTAAAGTCACATTACGAATCAATTTCCAGTTTTCCTGAATAATTTCTCAGCAATTTTGTAGCATTCTACATGGGTGTCCAGATTTATTTATTAGGACAAAACAATCCCTTTTTTCCCCCTTTATTACACTTAAAGTACACTGAAAGTGCTGTCTCATAGCCTAACTTCTACTCCTGTTTGCAGCCCAGTTTTCTTCCAGTGTAGTTCTGCTTTAAGTTCAGGTTTCACATTTTCAATTTTAAAGCTCCATAAATCTCTGCCCTACCAAAATCTGTCCTTATTGCCTCATGTACCATGGACCTTACTTCACTTCATTAAACCTTTCATCTCCTTTTCTTCACATGCTCTTTTCATGCTACTATTCCTGTTCTTGAAGATATACGGTGCACCCACTCACTCATACTCCCAGATGAACCCCTCCTAAAAATTATTTAAAACAAGCCCAGCAGTATGTTAAACACTGAATTCAGCATTCTTTCTTCCGTGTAACACCCACCTAAGCCCATATTGGCGCCTTACGTAGTGCTGTGGACCTTTTCTAAGATTTCCCTCTCTACTGGACATGACTAGGGAAAAAAAAAAATCAAACAACTGGAAATTTTTTTTTTCTGTCTAAAAGTCATTCTGCCTCCTCATTCTTCCTTCACTTTCACTGTAAAATATCAGTTATGTACCAAAATAACTACCCATGAAGTAGTCATTAAACTATATATATTAACATCTTCACAAATGCTGTATTAAAACTCATGCAAATTTGATGTGTAGATGCAGAATTTTCCCTAGCTGCATGTGTAGCATTTACAGAACATCTCAACACAAATGCCTTTGATACCCTCAGTATTTTTTGTTGCATCCCAGCGTTTCACATCCTGAATGCAGTGATAGAAATTGTTTATAAACACTGTTTATACTTTAGAATAATTATTAAAAAATAGGTATAGAAGGTAAATAATCATTGCTTTAGAGACTGATTTGGTGCAAAGCAACTTACTGTGGGAAGCCTCCGGCTCTGCTGCCACAGTGGTGCTCCGGGGCTGGCCAAAGCCTGCTCCTAGAATGACACCCGGTGGCCACCAAAGCGAACAGCACGGATGATCCCTGCCCTCCAGCCTCCCTCCCTGTGCTCAGGGCCACCAGCCATCACTGGACATTCCCAACACTGGACCAGGCACCAGCTGGACATTCCCCACGGGAATCTGCCAAGCACAGGGAAACCCTGTATGGAGTCCAAATTGATATGCCTACAAATTCAGAGTAACACATAGTGTTTTGGTTAATTATGCACCATTTGGTTTTTCTTTTTTTATACAGTTGCGTAAGACTAGTGGCTAATGGTTTCAGAAATTTCAGAATTAAAATTCTTGTTTTATTCTGGAAAGAGCTAACAGTAGGTGAGTGGCATTTCCAAAGTGGGACCATGAATGTTCAGGATTAAACCAAAAACTGCTATTCCAAGGGAGGGAAGATTAGTTTCTCTATTCTTAAAAGTTAGAGGACTGAAATGCATTTATTTAGTGTTATGTTGTGGAATGAAGTAATGCAAATTGGAAAGAGACATTGTCAGGCTTAAAATAACTTTGAACAAATTAAAACTGTAAGAGTGTTTCAAGAAGTCATCCAGTTTAAAGCTCAGAATCATGCTCTAGAAAAACAATTGGCAACATCAGTAAGAGTTAAGAGCTTCTTGACACATTTCATTCTGATTAAGTACCCTATGAGTCAGAGCAAAGCTTTTCTTAACTAAAAGCCTAGTCAAAAATTAATTGACAGTATTCAGTTCAGTTTTTATGGTGTTACATTCTTAGGACTTTTGGAAAGTCAAATGGAAACAGATTATTTATTACTAGTCAATTCTTATGTATCTTATTTCTTAGAGCAGAGTCAAAATTTCTGGTGGTGCCCTGCACCTCTTTATAGCAGCTCGGGGTATCACAGAAGATATTTTGCCTTTTGTCTTTTGGACAAATACCTGTTTTGTCTCTAGTAAGTACAAAGTCAAGTAAATAAAACTTCACAGATGCCCTGGAACAATGGAAATTTTTAAGGCAATGCTGACTCTGAGCTTCCTTAGGTGACTCTTGTACTATTACCCTCACTCGGCACAGGTGTGAGTGACACGGTGGGCACATACCCAGCTTTTACCACTCTGAGCCCTGGAAAATGGTTTACCGCTTTCTCATCTCAACTGTGCCTTATCATCTCTGCTTAGAAAGATAAGCGTTAAAACAACAGAGATAATTGTTTATATAAGCATAATGAAATTATTCAGGTATTTTGTCTGAAGCAATAGTTTATTAAGACACGTTAGTATACAACAGCTGAAAGAGATTACTACTGAACACAAAACGGCAGGCATAACAAACTACACCAGTCTGGAAACAATGACAAAAATGTGTCACTTATCAGTAAGTTATACACGTGCTCTCGCTGGCCAACCAAGCATGCAAGAATTTAAAGCTTGTGGCAGATCCAGTGACTGCATGAAATCTAAACAAATAAGAAGCATAGCAATGGGAAGAATGGCCTCCTACTGTATTAAGTTTAAAGCCGGATATTGCCAAGAGACATGCAAAGCTGTTGGAGTATGCACACAGCTAATCCTTGAGATACCATGGAACCAGACCAAAGATAGCATTGGGAAGGCAGATGGAGGGTTAAAACACAGCCTTATAAACTGCTGCCAGCTGCCAGAACCGAGCTGGGATTCAAAGCTCTGTGATCCACAAGCAAGGCTGTGACTGCGCAGCCTTCAGAGAGAGACTAGTCCAAGCATCTCCTTTGATCTTATTCTTTAGTGGATGCAGTCATGTTTTTCAACAGTTGAAAAGTTTTTAATTTTTAAGTTCGCTTGCTCTCTGTTCACTGAAGAGTGGAAACTCATTATTAGTTGGGAAGTACAAATACAAATTGCCAATGTACTACATTTTGTCCTCCCTCTTCCACCTGCTCCCTCATGCTAGATTTCTGTGTTTAGCCAAATTATGGTTTAAATGTACCAGAATCAGGTTTGGGAAAACAAAAATTTACAATATCAGTGTAAATCAACTATAAGGTACCAAAAGGCACAGCACAGTATTTATGAGTGTTGTATTTACATCCACACCAACTACCATTACATGTGTGTTATCATCTTTATGCAACTTCACATACATAGTGAATTAGGGTTAAAAGAGGTATGATTGTGGACTAACAACTTGAGTTGAGGCGGTTGAGCAATCCCGTAAAGAATCAAAACCAATCTCACTAATACTGTTTTTCAATGGTGGTTTCTTTCATATATTACATTAAATAATAAATGAATTGGAATAAAATTTGTTCCATGTGACAGAAATGCTACCTGCATGTTATTTCAAGTTCTAACTTTCCAAATTCCTTACCTTCTCCTCTGTGAATTTCAAAAGTCATGTCTGTCTTTTAGAGGAGAAAAATCAAACACAGCCATGCACAACCGTCCTGCCCTCCTCCCTAAATCCTAAAATAGTATTCCAGGTTCCAGAAGTGAAGGCATAAAAGCAGAGAAGCAGAGGCAAGCACCATCCCCAAACCCACCAGAGCCAGACAAATACAAAACTCCTATCAATCACATCCCTGCTGTCTTACAAGCTCATTCTTAGCTTCCACCTATCTGGGAAATGAACCATAAAAAGTCACTTCATGTCAAATATTCAAGTTAAAATCTTTACTGATGTTCACCTGCTTGCTCATTAGATTGCCTTTAGCAAAAGACTTCTCTTCAGATGATAATTTTTCTCCAAATGTTTGAACAGTTACAACGCTTACATTTTCTTAATTCTCACCGTGAATTACCCTGGTGAGATTTTGCAATGTATCTAAATGAACTCCTGTGTAGTTCTGGCAACAGTGAAATTTCTTACTTCTTTTTGAAGGTTTCTTTAATTTTTGGCATAACATTTACATTCCCAAACTTGACAGACACAGCAATAGTTAGTCTTGGCATTCACTCTTGTGCAACTCTGGCTCAAACATTCGTTTGTGTACTTTGTTTTAAAGAATTCCCTCTGGCTATTTCCTTTCAGCACAATTTTGCTTTTAGCTATTGCTCCATGACAAAATACAAAATATTTTGTTACAGAGGCACAAGATCAATGTATTTTGATATCTTACAGGATAATTCAGAATAATTTCCTGATAACAAAAATTGGTGTGGAGAAGCTGATACACTTGAAGGCTGTGCTGCTATTCAGAAGGACCTTGGTAGGCTCAAGAGTTGGATGGAGAGAAACCTAATGAGGTTCAACAGGGGCAACTGTAGGGTCCTGCACCTGGGAAGGAATAACCCCAAGCACCAGCACAGGCTGGGGGCTGAGCTCCTACAAAGCAGCTCTGCAGAGAAGGAGCTGGGGGTCTTGGTGGATTACAAGCTATCCCTGAACCAGCAGTGCCCTTGGGGCCAGGAGGCCCAATGGTATCCTGGGGGGCATCTGGAGGACTGTGGCCAGCAGGTCAAGAGAATTGATCCTGCCACTCTACTTGGCTCTAGTGAAGTGAGCTGTGTCCAGTTCTAGTCCCTGCAAATTCAAGGAAGAGGAGCTACTGGCCAGGGCCCAGCAGAGGGTCACAGAGATGATGTGGGGTGTGGAGTATCTCTCTTGTGAGGAGAGACTGCGGGAGCTGGGCCTGTTCAGAGAAGACAAGACTGAGAAGGGACTCATTAATGCACTTAAATATCTTAAATGTGGGTGTCAAGAGGGTGGGTGTCACCTCTTTTCAGTGGTGCCCAGAGGCTGGACAAGGAGCAATGGCCATAAAGTAAAACACAAGATGCTCCACCTCAACATGAGGAAGAACTTTACTTTGAACAGGCTGCCCAGGAAGTTGTGGAGTCTCCCTCTCTGCCAGTGTTTAAAACCCACCTGGAATAGTTCCTCTGTCACCTGCTGGAGGTGACCCAGCCTTGGCAGGGGGTTTGGACTAGATGGTCTCCAAAGGCCCCTTCTAATCCTAATTAACCTGTAATGCAGCATCAGTTCTTTAGACTTATAAATTAAAAAAATATTTTCTTAGTTTTCCTGGTCTCCTCTCATATTTACTTCCATCTTTTCTTACAGAATCACCTTCGGCTAGGAACATATTTTCTTAATTTGTGCAATTATCTCTTGCTCTTTAAAATACTATATTAAACAGACGCATAAACTCATTTGTAATTCCAAGACACATATAACCCCCTCATCACTGATAATGTGCAGTGGAGATCTTCCTCTCTTTTGCCTGTCAAGATATGCTTTTTTTTTTATTCTAAGCTGAGCTGATGACTTTGCACTCATAGTAGGTACTTAAAATAACCAAAATAAACAAAGTCTTTTAATTGCAGGGAGGAGAGAAGATGACAAATGAGTCAAGTAGGGAAGGCAAAATTCTCAAGGACTGAGAAACAATTGTATTAAATCCACAGCAGTGATCCCACCCTTATTCTACATGAATGTGGCTGCCATACAAAGTTTCTGTAAACATTGCAGAAAGCTATTTATACACATGTACATGAAGAGTCCAAGGACAAAAGACATCTAAGATATGCAATGCAGACACTCAAGTAAATACATATCAGGAATTAAATCCCTCCAGCGTGGCACCTTATATGATTTGAAAACCTCACATTCATTTGTGGAGATGACAAGAATATTCATTCTGCATTTTACATTCTTATTCGACATAATTTTCCAGTATCACCCATTCCTAAAAGTAACCTAGAAACTAATACCATACCTTTTGTTTGATGAACAGAACTCAACTATTTTTTTAATAACGTTTACAATTAAAATAATTAATAGCTAAAAATTTTACTACTGAGTAAGCACAAGATTGTCACTGCACTGCCATCAAGTTCTTTAAAGTTATGCACACTTACAAGTCCACATATGAAAGAAAAGGTGAAAGGGAATCTGCCTCTTGTGTGGCAGAAACACAACAGTTACTCTTCTTACAGTCATTTAAACTGCTAGTGCTCTGTAAACAAGGATACAATAGTTGAAGAAAGAGGATTTTAACAAATTAGCAGAATAAATCAAATGGAAAATTATGAAAGTCAAGAAATGTCAGTTATATAGGAAATTCTGGCATCTGGATTGTGCAAATAAAATTTTATTTAATGAAGGTACTTGTTTCCCCTCTACGTGCAGGTCAATGACTGTATAAATAGGAACTATTAGTAAATGCAACTATCACTTTTTAAAAAGTCAAGTGTTAACATGGTGACTCTACAGGGAAAAATCATGTAAAGTCATGATTAAAAAGGTCAGGAAAGATAACCTTACGTTATGCTCATTTTTCCACAGCAGGAGAAAGTAGGTACTGTGACATTTGCAGATAGGCAAGCAATGCAACAAGGGAGAGGAAAATTGTAATCATGGCATGCTAGATTGACAAACACAATATATAATCCAAACCAGTTAGTGGAGACAAAATCTTTTGGCTGTTATTACTGGCATAAATCCTAAGAACTAAAGAGAAAAGCAAGAGGGGACAAATTAAGCATGGGACTCTAGGACAGGGACTATTCAAACAGCAGTTCACAACCTAGTTTAGGCTGTGAATGAACTTTGCTGTGCTAGTGCATAATATCTCCCACATTCCTTTGTGAAACCTGAAAAGTCCATTTTCAGGACAGATACAGCATATGAGTTTAGCTCCTGGTTGGCATCTTGGACCTGAGTAGGTCTGCAACAGGTACATACAGTCTACTGAACAGAAAAAAAAAATAATCGGGAGCTTCAGGGAGGCTTGGGGGGAAAGTGTCTTACCTTGTTCTGAATGCTTCAAAAAGATGGATAACTTTCAACTCAGTTTTCTTGAAAGCCCCAGTAAAACCAAAGGCTTTTTCCCTGAGATGGGCAGATGCCCCCAGTGTAGACAACATCCTTATTTTTAGAAAGAAACCAAGGTGGGACAGTGATGTCCTAAAACACTGGTTATATTTAAAGGGTGGCTGTTGTCATTGACATTCCTTTGATGACCTCACAAATGATCAAATTGACCCTTAAGGCATTTATGCATATCTTCAGAATACACTACGTGTTGGGGTAAATGTGATCCAAGTCTGTACTGCTTCTCCAGACAGAAGTCACTGAGATTTTTTTCCTAGTGACTGATGCTAGACTTCAATGTAATTTCGAGAAGACACAATATTCTCATTCCCAAAAGGGAATAACACATTGAATACAGGGAAATTGAAGGAACTCATATGTTAGATGTATCAGTACAGAAAAACCTCAAATAAACCAAACAAAATCACCGCCACACACAAAACAAAAACAAAATAAAACAAAAAAAAAAAAAAGCAAACAAAACCCACAAAAACACATCAACAAAATACTACTCTTCCAGAATAAGTACTCAGTACAGAACAATTGCAATTCTAAGGCCAAAGTCTCTCTCCTTCAACAAGGGCAACACTATTACAGGTATGACACTGATCTTTTCAGTCTTCATTTACCTTAATATATTAGAAAGAGGAATTAGGCATGGTGTCTAGAAGGTATCACTCTGGGGAGGAAATAAAGCAAAAAGAAATGAAAAACACACTGGTGATTTTTTCCCTACGTAGTTTTGGTGACAAAGGTCTAAGGCACATGTGACAAGTCTACAAGCTTTACTGCAGCAATGTCATTAGAAGGCACGGCATTCTACATCTGACATTTATTGAAGTTGTCTTCCTGGAAACAGAGCAAAAAGATTGCAGCAGTTCACAAGAAATTGCGAGCCTTCAATGGAAAATACAATTAACTTTATTTTTACTTTTAAAATTAGGTATGGTGGCCTTTCAAATAAATTAAAAGAAAATAAACTGCTCAGTAAATTGTAATACACATAACTCGCTAATTAAAAGAGACTATGGGCTTCAAAAGCCTACAGCTTTGGAGAATTTTTAATGTAAGCTACCAAAAAAATCCACTAACATCCCAAGCATGATTTAAAAATACATTATATTAAGCAAGTATGTAGGTAGGTGCAAGGAGAATGAATTTCATGCATTCTCAGTGTATGACTGAATTGACAGATTAACAGTATTTCCCCTTAAATAAATGACCAACTGGTCACAGCTTCACTTTTAGGAAATGAGTAATGAAGAAATTATATAATGGCTGTCTATCATTCAGGTTATTTAGGATACAAAATGCTACAACACATATGGAAACATTACACATAAGTACTTTGTGATAAAATAAAATTAGGGAACATTCCAGAAGAGAGTTATTTCTATCCCACCAATCCCTTAATTCAAGTACAGACAATGCCTATAAAACTGCAGGTTAAAAATAGGGTGATCATCAAGTAAATCAGGTGTACACAAGGAAACACACAGGAAAAAATGTAACATTTGTTAAGCATATTGCACCCCCTCACTAAAATCAGTGTCTGACACTTGTGATCTACTTTCCAGATTTTAAATTATCAAATAACTATTTTGTTACTGACTATAAATTTGATATTCAATCAAAATCTTTAGAGGAGGAAAAATGAATCTATTGTGAATTCATCTTTGGGTTAAACATTTAGCTATAATAGCACAACACATTTTTCAAAGCTACTGTATATATATGCTAAATATCTCTCTATATATTTAGCATTAAAATTACTGCACTATAAACCCATGGCCAAAGCAATTGCCACTTCTTTGGCTATGGCCACATAAGAGTTTTATAGGATGAGTTCAGCCAAATTCTTTTTCAAAAGAATTTGTTCAGCCTTAATTTTTTTTTTTCAATATATCAATTCATTCTGCTTTCCAGGACTTTATCCATCTTCCACATCCCTTTTTATACCAGTGCCACTGCCCTCAGTTGAATTATTCTCCATTCACTGCGGTACATCAAGCCTCAAGTAACTGTAAGTCAGATCAATGACCCAACCATGTACATCACTCCAAGTTACACTGCAGATCAAGGAAGAGATCTGTCTTTCACACTTCGATGGAGCTATGAAAAAAATCTGACGGAGAGGAGGACACTTATCATAGAACACCTATGACTTCCATGAAAACCAATCATGATACTGACTCTACCGTAAGATGATACACAACATGATGCAAATTGGGGAGTCCTGATAGCTTAGCTAGGGCAAAATCATAGAGCTTCATTGGCTCCCAGCTCAGAGTTTGCTAAGCTCTAACTCACACCTGAAGCAAAGGTAGTTTGGTCTTATATAAAGGGGTTTGATTACCATGTAAGATCTTTTAACCAAGGAGTTGATTTAGCATTTCTTTTTCTACCCTCACTTTACATTCAGCCAGGTATGAAGCCTCTGCTAAATGCGTTCATGGGAAGTAGCCAACCAGTATTGATCTCTGTACAATTTTCATTGAAATAGAAAAACATGTTAGAAAAATTCCCAATATCCAGTGTTTTTCACATAAGTACACACATTAAAAACACACACCCATTCCCTTCCAACTGTTTAGCATGTAGCTTAGAAGACTCACAGAGGAATCTTTACCAATAGAGGTTATAGAAATGTTATGTTCCTGCTTGCTTTTATCCTGGAAAATAAATGTTAAAAGTTGAGTTTTCTTGCCTACTGAGCTCTTGACCTCTTTTTCAAAAGATACTGCAGTATGAAGGCAGACACGAAAGGGCAGAATAGGATCTTACTCATCCCTTAGTCTTTGAAGCAAAAAAGCACTCATGAGTAACAGATGGGCTCAAGATTTCCTATATGATCAGATCCATTTTTATCACACAAATGGCCAAATATAGACACAGTCTTGACAAAAATCATAGGGGGATCTATGCAGCAATAAAGTCATCCCTTAGAGATAATTGCAGAACCACACCTAAAACTTCTGAATGGTGTTGAAGATGATCAAAGATTATGATTAAATAAAATAACAATGGACCATGGAATGGTCCACAGAATATTCTCAGATAGCAGCAGCCTTTAACATTTTGACAGTAGAAAATTGTTCACATTATGTTCATTTTTCTTATCACATATCTGAAAACCGTCCATCTGTCTGTAGCTGTTCCATTCACTTTACGGCTGGGGAAATGGTTATTGGTGTAACATTATTCATGTATAAATACTCGTATATTACCTGGTCCTAAGATACCAAAAATATCCCTTCAATTTTTAAAAGGAAGTGATATCAGAAAGGCATCTGCAGTAAGTCTTTCAGACATCCTGGAAGTAAACAATTTGCCACAGACAGCATGGAAAATTCCACCACCTTCCTCTGGATACTGGTACTATTGCTTAACAGGAAGCACTGAGTCACTGAAATTTATTTCATATCCAGTAATGAGTCTGGTAAACAGGTAGGTCATCTGTTTATGTAGCAAGACACTTTGGGGAGAAAAAATCCTTTAGAATTTGTGTGGTGAGGGCAAGGAGGTCAGTGTGTTCCCAGTATCCAACCTGCTTTTCTCAAAATTCACTATGAAAGAGAAAAATAGAGTACTCCACTTCTGAGTGGCCTCACAAAAAAAACTCTAGCTAAAAAAAAGAGCCAAAGTTCAGGCTAATTTTTTTTTTGCTGAAAGAACTGTATTCACAGCTCTACAATGGCCCTTAGACTTACTAAGAATGAATGGAATAAAACTGATGCAGCCTAAACTGAAAATGAAAGAGGATGAAACATGAATATTTCTGTCTTATGTATAGCCTCTTTTGATAGCAAAGCAAATTAAAGGACATTCAAAACCAAGAACACTAACAGATCTATTCAGGAGAGATGTCAAGTTCCGAAAACCAATAATAAATTAAAGGATAAATACAACCATAAAGAAATGATCCTGACAAACAGATAAATAAGATGCAGCACATATAGCCTAATTACATAATCAACCATAGATGTGTGTGTGCACAAGAATCCAATAGGTCCAATCAAGACTGATAGAGCAGAATGCTTCACTCACCAAAAAAAAAAAAAAAGTAATACTTTAGCTTTGCTATACAGTTATCTTCAGGTAAGTGTAACAGCTACAAAATATTCTGAATAACATTTTTACGTTGCTAATGATTTTGCTGTACAACATCTCACGCTGCTGCATCTCATGTGGCACCTCAGCTGCACACAGTAATTTGCAGAAGGGGAATGTTTTGTATCTGTTAAGAAAAGAACGAGGGAGATGGGTATGCAACAGGAATAGTTGCTTTGCATAAATGTGTTAGCACATAAAGTTCAGACATTTTTGCTGCAATTTAGATGGGAAGGGACACACTAATCCCTTCCTGTCTCCTTCTGCTCATTCTTTTCTAGACACCAGATCTGTCCCATTTACCAGTGACATGGGAGAATGCCTTGGGGACAGCTTTAAGAGCTTTGATGACACTGGACAAGCCTCCATTTCCACACAGAAATGGTAAAATGTCTGAGTCATAGGCAGAGGAGTAAAGAGAGATTTAATACAGGGAAAGGTACAATCAAATCGTTCCTCACATCATGATGTACATCTGTCAGAAAACATCATCACAGATAAGTCAAGGTTTCTTGACACTGTTCCAGAAGGGAGTCCTGATTAATGTTCAAACAATACAGGGAAAAAGAAACAAACCTGGGGCCACTTTAGCAAGGTAAGACACAAATTTTTTTTTTTCACTTGTTGACAATGACAGAAGGCTAACTAACTCTTTGAAGAAGAGGAAAAAATAAAGACAAACCCTTTCCTCCTTGAAAAAAAAAATCTGTTTTTCTTCTCCTAGTTACATAACAAAAAATTCTAGAGAATTACATCCTGCTTTTCAGTCTTTATTCCTTTTTTGGGGTCTTAAATTCAAACTCTCCTTTGAATTAAGTCTTGTGACATAGAGGTACAGAAACAAGCAAAACCAGAACAACAACAAAGAAACTAAAAAAAGAAGAAAAAAGTAAGAAAAAACAACAACAAAAAAACCCCAGGCAGAAACCAAACCACCCTCCAAACAAGGCTATCAAAAGCTTTCCCATTCTAGCACAGACTGAAAATGATGTCTTCTGAACCTGCTGCTCCCACGCTTTAAAACAGACAGAAGCAGTTTGCAATGCCACTTGCAACTAACTTTTCTGACCTAAGTACTGGTGCAAAATGCATCAGCATTTTTGCAAAGCTTTATTTCATTACCCTCTACAACAACAAAACCAACATTTTTGATTGTTGCAAATGAGTTCACTGGCACTGGCATTTCTCTTTTGTCTTCCCCTTTTCTAATTAAGGCTTGAGGAGACTCATATTCCTTACAGTATACCCTGCCATTTCTACAATAACTATCCTTCCTCATAATGAGAAAGGAATCTTGATTTGCAGATCAAATAAAAAACACACTCAGAGCTTTTTGAGTTGGCCCTATCAAAAGATGGGATGCACAAGAGTAATTAAAGCACCATACCCTTCTACCTACAAGCACATTCATTCCCCAGTGGGCAACAGTAACATCACTATGTGTCAAATTCTGACCTCTCCCTCACTGTGTTTGGAAAGTGATCCTAGTATCCAATGAAAACATACAGGATACAGCAAACTTGGTTTCATTTTGGTTTCTTTCTCCTGTCCCATTTAATACTGGTGCATGAAACTTCATCAATCTCACCCGGAGAGCACAGGACCCTCATACTTCCCTGTCTTTTCTGCCCCTCTGCATCCAGAGGAGCTCCTTCAAATTTACTTCTAAGATTTTCATGATATTCAACCAAAGTTCAGATTTAGCCACCTGAAAAATAAGATGCCATTTATACCCTCAAATAGTTTCCTTAAGTGTACAGTAGTTGCTAAGGGAATTCAACTAACATAATGAATTCAGATGAAATATACCTGGACATAACATATTTATTTATTAACATTCACATTACAATTATTACAGAAAATATGAACTGGATCTCATTTAATCAGGGTAAATCTGCTTATGAATAAGTCAGACTAATTCTACAGAACAAACCTAGGGAAAAAGAAATTCATACAACCCAGTGAGAATTTTCCTTGTAACCAAGAGGACCGCTCCTGTTAATCTGTGAGCACCTCTGCTCAACAGACACTGAAGACTAAATATACAGCCAGATCCCTCTCACCTTCCCACATATTTTCCTTAGACAAGTAGGATTTTAGATATTTATCTAACAAGGATTAATACATTTCCACCATAAATATAGCTTTTGTACTTGTATGTTAGTTACTCCAGTGCTCCATTATCAAAACAGAAATATAAATTGCAACTGATTAATTCAATATGCAGAACTGGAGAATGGACTGAAAAATCTTTCCACAGATTTCAAAGTTATAGCTTTTCAGATACAGCCTGCTGTACAGTCAGTCACATTGCAGAGTTCAGATCCAGATTTATTACGTGCTTATGTGCACTCAAAAGACTTAATCATCAACTTTTCCTCATAAAAGCCTTACAGTCCCAATTGCATTTAGATGCAGGGAAGACAGATTTTTCAGCAAGACATTTGCCTTTTTCCTGATCCATCCATCCAAGGTTCTAAATCCTCAGGAAAGGCTCCCTATTCCAAAAACCACTTAAAACATCACATAGTTTCCTCAGTTATCATATCTATATGTGAGATGGTGAAAGCCATGCCAGAGCACAGGCAGAAAGATTTTATGGTCATCATCTTTATGCAGAATCTCTCCATTCCATGCCAGAAAGTATTCTCTTCCCCTTCTCTCAAATTACAGAGCAATTTATTAAGTTTGTACAGAAGTAACCAAAAGGAGATCACTCATCTACATGAAATTAACTCTGTTGTATTTTTTGTTTTTTAATAATAAGAATGATGGTTTCTAAATCTTTGTATTTCAAAGCCATTAAGAATTCCAACAGAATTGGGTTTTTTTTGTTGTTGCTGTTTTTTCAGCAGAAAATCCAAAAATCTCACCCGGACCCAGTGTACGGTCAAGCCCAGAATTTTTGGCCACTCAGTTGCCTCTTTGCAGAAGCAGTGAATTGCAGGATTCAGCCCAAAACACGTGTGCCTAGACCTTATAATTCATGAAAGTTTACCTCTGGCGTTTGCAGGACACCGTTCCTTAAGACAGAAGCAGTAGTCCCGATGCACCAGCAAGATCCATCAGCACATGATATCATAGCCTGGCACTGAGCCTTTGCTGTGGGAGAGCACATCAGCTGCCAGCAGCTCGTCTGTCTGCTCTGCAGCTCAACTACACTGCAGGCAATGCTTTCTGCAAACATTTCTCCTTCCCTTCCCGGAGATACTACCAAGTAATTGGTGTCCCTTCTGGAATCCCACTAAAGACAGCTATGCTGTCCCAGTGATGGGATTTGTATGCAGCACAACTGCCCTGTGAAAGGAAACCACAGCAGTTGGTTCAAGACCACCTACACCAAAAGATTGAGAGATGATCTGAATATTAAATAGTGTCCTATGATAACTGAAAGTGGAAGATTTGGCATTGAAATTGAATTCAGCAGGGTTGAAGAAACATAGCTTTTAAAGGAAGAAAAAAAGGTAAAAAACGAAGAAAATTTATTTTTTTCTTTAATAAAGGTGATTTTTACACACAAATACGCACAAACCTGGTCAGGTTCCAGACTTGAAAGCTTATAAACATTAGCCGAGTGTCAACATAAACCCCAAAACAATCCCTCACACACCCTCCCCAGAATTAAAATCCTGGTAGTTTGCTATTGCCACGTGTCAAATAAACAGTAAGTTTAATAAAATGGCTCAGTAAAGTTCTGGCTTTGGGATATCACCCTTTAACCTCCCTTCTACTAGCTGAAGACCATGATATTCTACATTGACACACCAGAGAGATGAGTTTTCTTTTAACTTTTAACCATTGGTTTCTGTTACAGAAGATAAATCTGGAAGGAGAGAGTACTTCTCATATCCCTCAGTGCATTTGTTTTGACATGTGCTTTTAGTTCTCCCTTCAATGCCTCTGTCCACAAAAGCACAGGCTTGCATTGTCCTGCAGAGTCTCTTTTCCCTCTCCTTAGATGTTGCACAGATTTATTTTTAAATGGTTTTTGCATCACCCTGTATGCACTGAAGCCCTTTCATCATTGCAAATTTTTCCGGAGAACGCTGCAGTGTGAACACTAACTGTGACCACATGCAGACACTGTAGCACAAGCAGCATGTGGCAGCTTCAGCTACTGTACACAACATATTTCAGAAAGTCTTTCTAGCACAGTGCATGCACTTTGTCTGCAGCTTCCAAACAACCTATCATATAGCACTCAAGGCAGCCAGGGTTTTTATGGGAAACACATGGTAAGCAA
Source organism: Grantiella picta (assembly GCA_013397955.1). Lineage (NCBI taxonomy): Eukaryota > Metazoa > Chordata > Aves > Passeriformes > Meliphagidae > Grantiella > Grantiella picta. The sequence continues at coordinate 827,102 of VZRM01003969.1, forward strand.
AGTCACGACCTACTTAGTAACTAGAATTAAAAGAAATTTTGAAAACATGAGTCTGGCTCCTTTTTCTGTTCCCCTGAGATGCAGAAGTCATGCCACTGAAGTCAATGGAACTATAGCAGTGAAATCCTAATACTACCCCCATAATTAAGACTACTGAATAGCCTTGATAGTGATTACTGAATAAGGAAAACGTATTTTTATTCACTGATCATTCAAGTAGATACCTCACAACCACCCCATCTGCAAGACGGACAATATTTGTTCCTCTTTTAGCTGATCCAAGCCATTTTTGGGTGATTCAGGGAGGTTTGGGGTGATTCATGGAGATGTTAGAGAGCTGTATCTTCCCTAAGGCTGTATTCTCAAGCGTTCAATGGTATCACACCTCCAAGCAACATTCCTGCCTTTACCTGTTACTGCCCTATCCCATGATTCCAGTCCAAGGACCACTGGTGGCAGCAATAGAGAGAACTAAAGGCTGATTTACTCAAAGGAACTCACAGGACAGGCAGTGCCAGGTTAAGGGAACACAGAAGCAACACCTGAAGTACTTTCTCTCCAACTGCAGTATTGACCTAGCCATTAAGATTTTCCTAAATCATGTAAATGGTAAGCCTTCCAGGGAGAAAGCAGCTTTAAAATCATCAAACAGACACAATCTTTTTGCAAGTAACAACAGTCATCTTTTAGTTTCAAATTTTGCTTAAAAAAATCCACTGAGCATAGTTTTGTTCCCAAATTATAGGCTTCTGCATGTCCTTGCAGGAAAGGTGCTGAACGCTTTGCAGGCTTTTGCGGAAATAACTACCTCAGGAATGTCGGAAGAATGTACTTTGTAATTAGTAGCTTAGCACTGATGACAAGTTGCAGAACACAACAGTTCTGCAAGTCAAAAAAGGAAATCTAAAATTAATTCTCTGCAATCTAGTATTAGGCAATGATGAAACCATAAGGTGGGGGCTCTCACAGGCAGAGGAAAAGAAGGGAAAAAGAACAATGGTGACTCCCTGAGTCCAGATAGAAAAGAGCTGCAAATTGATACTGGCAGAATTTCGCCCTTCATGCCACATCCTGTGCTTCTATTTACTTGTGGGGGGGGAAAACCTACACAAAACCTGACCAACAGAAAAACTCCACAATATGCATTACCGGAAAAGGTCAAAAACTCACACAATCATACTGGGGGAGCAGGAAGCTTTCTACTCCCCCATCGTTGGAGAGAGAAGAATGTATACTCCTACCAAAACCACCAACTGCCTGCACATAGAAAAGAAAAATTACTCCCAAAAATCAGACTGACTTTAGCATAGCAGCATAGCAGAGCTTAGCAAGGTAATGCTCTGCAGAAATGGAAAAAGAAAGGTTGAAAAAGGGCACCAGTAGCACAAGCAATTTGAAAATGCCTGAAGCTTAATACAGATTTATTCTCCTTCCCATCCTTACTCCCTCTACTAAGGCTACACATTGAAGATTTGCGTTTGAAAAGAACTTGCTCATCCTCTCCAGGGAATCAAAGCAGAAGGAAACCTTACTGCTGACTTTAGGACTTCATTAGTTCCCACGGCAACAGGCCCATCACAGACACACAGCCCTGGGCAGCTCCGGGAACAGCTTTGCAAGCAACCCAGACCTTGTTGGTAGCAACTGCACATTTCAGAGAGCAGAGCACTTCACACAGAGCTGCAGCACCAGAACAATGCCTCTGGAGAGCCTAGGGCTCCACCAAACCTCTCAGCAGCTGACACAGTCCACTGCACCTCACTCGGGTGTTGCACTTGGAAATCCACCAGCATTGCTTTGCAAGCAGTAGAGTTCCACGGCTGATGGAATGAGCATCCCAAAGACAAAATAAAACAAAACAAAAGCGGGGCTTTGAAATATTTCATCTGAAAACTGCTTCTCAACAAATATCATGATCACATTTTCTCCAGCCTCTAGAACGGTTGGCTCTCGTTTCTTCACCCTATGTCCCTAAGACTTGCAAAGCCTTGGCTGACACGAAGAAATGTGGTGAGACTGATGCTGACATGTGTGAATGTGGATTTATAGACACATATGCCCAAAGAAATATGCTTATTTCTGTAGGCAAAATCAGGATATAACACCTTGAATTTTAGCAATGTTGCAGAAAACGGTATAACTTCTGGCATCTGGTGCCCTTTTACTTTTTTATTTAATTATTTTTCTGTGAAGAAAAAAATAAAATATTTACACAAATAAGGCTTTGTGATAATTAATTTAAATGGCCTCAAGTAGGAAGCAGTTTTGTCCCAGATGATCCACAAAACTCGCATTTTACATGAAAAAGATGAGAACGCAAAGGAAAAACAAATTTTCTTTGGCCTTAAATATATAATTTCTACTGATTAATAATATCCTGCAGAGTTTAATATCTTGGGCAATCACACTTACTGAAGACAGCATAAAAATATTTTTAAATTTTCATAATAATACTGCCCTGGAAGGCAGTTTGAAAACACAGGAGAGAGGAAGAAGGCATATGTACTCCAGTATAACTTCTTAGAGACAGACACATTAGCTTATTTTTTTTTCCTAGGAAGTCACTGAATACTTGTTCCTCTGAGCAAAATGATCTCTGGGGATGTTGCATATGAAAGATTTCAAGGAAATGATGATCAAAACCACTCAATGCCATTTCCTCACACATGGAAAGACAGTCTTTTCCAGCTGGAAAGAGACTTCATAATTTCATACTTATAGGTCACGTAATTCTTTCTGAAGTCACATCACGATATACTTACACTTATGCCAACTTAACCTTATTTTGTTCTTTTAAAATAATTTCAGCTGCTGGATGGTGGTGTGTTTGTGGAGGCTAGACCAGATCTATTCTGAGACAAAGCAACCTGCAGAAAAATTTAAAAAGCATATTGGATTTCTTATGAATTACAAAAATAAATATACTGTCCTACCTTCTGATCTGTGTCAAGCTGGCTACTTCAGAGAAAAAAAAAATTACAGGCATTATTTTACTGAAGGAGCTCAACCTGTGGCACCAGCCCTGCCCAACAATCCTGTATGGAATAGCATCATAATTCAGGGCAGCTGAAGACAAGCAAATTCAGAAAGTAGTGAGGAGGAAGAAGTGAGGGGGAAGACAATGTGCAGGGGGATGGAACATGCTCCAATTTTAATCTTAATGCCAAAGTATTCATTGAAGTATTTTTACATGCAAAGTTCATTTCTTTCACACGCCCTTTCAACAGCTCTTCACTTGTGTCCTGACTAAAAAATAGGAGGACACACAGTGTTTTCCAACAACTTAAAAAGGAAGGGGGGAAGGGAGAAAAAGGTATTTTGCATGCTCTGTTCTTAGTGTGAAATAATGTTTATTACAATAGCCACAGCACACAGCATTGAGATGTGCTGCTCTCACTACCAGGCTGGCTTGTTCTCCACACCAGGGACTTCTGTATCACATTCTAAAATGCTGAAACACAGAACACAGAGTTGTACAGATTTTTACAGGAAGACTACTGGGATAATTTCTATTAACAATGGAAGGAACAAGCTTGTGATGTAAGGCAAATCTACATCTCTCTCTGTATCTCCTCAGTCTCCAAGCTCGTGGATGTGTGACAAATTGCCTAAGCAGCTAATCTGGAAGAAAACTCAACTTAATAGGATTTATTTCTGTATCAAATGAAGGATCACAGATTTTATAGATATGTGTCTTCCAACTGATTCTTAGTCCAGGTATCATGAGCATAAACACACTACACTTGAGGCTATGCCTTGAGTTATTCAAGACACGCATTATCCCACATGGAACATTTGAGACTAGGAAAAGGCCATTTTCAAATTGTGATGTCTGCAAAAACATCCAATCATTTTAAAGCCTGCAGTTGCCTTTTTTTTCCCCCCTCTGTGCGTGTGTTATTCTAGACAGACTTTGAGGTCTCTGCGTTACCCAGGAAGCCACTTGGATTAAATCACAGATCACTTCTTTCCCACCATCCCATGGCTGTCTGAAACACAGACTTTCTTTCTAGCACTTAATCATGGTTTTGCAGAGAGTTAGGAGGAGTAGAAGGTCAAGGGCAACAGCTTAGTATGAGTCGGAGCAAATACAGCTACTGGCTTCAGTACTTGGAGCTCTACAAAAGGATCAGCCAGTGTTTTCAGTTTTCCTGTCAGAGCATTTTGGCTCTGTTTATTTCATAAAAGGTGATCTAAGTGTACTGGGTGATGGAGCTGATGTTCTTTGCTGACAAGCTAAGAGCTGAAAGGGATGTTTCTTCAGTATGATAGTAAGCAGAGTACTTCCCAAGAAAAGGATTTTTACCTTAAATCACTTTAGCTGTCTTAAGATAGAAAGCATCTTGATGGCTAATGATGCTACTTTGCACTTCCCTCTCTTTTAACCTCCAACAGTAATGTGATAATAGTCCAAGTCTTTTATTCTACAAAGTCACTAAAAAGTGTCTACACACAGTAGCAACACTACTCTTCAAAACTTAGAATAAACTAGCAAACTCAAATCCAGCACAGCTGAAGTAATTTTAACATTTTTCTCCAAAAGACTTTATAGGTCCCATATCAAGTTATGTGAAATACAGCACTAGAGTCTGTGAGGAGAGGGGGGTGACAGCAATCAGAGCTCTGTGAGGAACATGTAGAATAGTTTTTGCCAGCACATCCCAGGCAAACAGATTCAGATGTGATGAGAACCCTACTTCCTCTACTATCATTTAATATCCACAAGGAAATTCAGTTGTTTTTCAAGTATTCTCCACTGGTTTCCTTTCTTTGTTTTTTTGTTGTTGTTGTCTTTTTTTGCCAGACTCATTCCCTTAGAAGTTTCATTGTCAGTCACTCTTGCTGGAGAGCCCAAGGTATACTTACCACAAGGGAAACCTTCATCCCTTAAAACGAGTAATGAAAGTTCCTAAGGTTCTGCCAGAATACTCAGTCTGCCCTTTCTTCTCAAGGAATAATTTTAATTATTTTCTTCCTGTCACAGACCCAGACTTCTGAAAAAAGTCTGATTTGCAGCTCAGATGTTTATAGGGCTACATAATTTTACTGAAACTTCAAGGAAGAATTTATAGGCTCTGTGGAAACTAAACCATTTCAAATAAGACAGGCGAATGACTAAAGCAGTGTAACACATTTCTTGATCTTCTTTCAGCAATTTTTGCTTACCCTTCTAATATACTCCCCAGACTGCGGGCATACCTCACCTAAAAGTAAAAGGCTTCTCTTTTTTAATGTCTAGCAAATGGAATTTTGCCAGGCCTATATTGGCTTCTTTGCATCTTATGTAAACTGTAGACAGCCTACAGGAAAATGAATGCTTATATGATTATTCTATTGGTTTTTCTTGCATCTATCTTTCAAAACTGTATATGACAAATAGTTTTCATTATGTTCTTTTAATCCAAATTTATGTTACTTTTTCTACCATATTAAATCTTCAGATAAATTTTTACGGCAACTGAAATTGTGTTTGTTGATTGGTTTGCAAGCATGAAACTCAAAGTCACTTACTATTAAAGAGCCCTGCCTGAAAAATATATCCATTTGTAAGTGATTTGCAAGATCTTGACAACACAGATTCAAAGCTGACAAACAGAATAACAGGACTGTCAGGAGCCTTATTGGTCAAGATACTCAAACTTCTCTGAATATTCATCTGAAGGCTATTATTTTGCTTTATAGTCAATTAGTTTTTCTACCCTGTTTACCTCCATATTTTGATCAAAATAGAGGCCTCTTACAACAACTCTAGGGGCAATAAGAATTTTTCTTGCTCTTGGGCTACAAGTATATCTATTTGGAAGTCCAGCCTGGTCCTAAAAGTTCAAATTGGAAGGCCTGCAACATTAAATCTGCTCTCAATTCTGCACAGAAATTATTAGGATTCAGACTAATGAAGCCTGTATTTAGAGACATGCTTAAATTTTTCTCTCGTTCTTTTTTTCAGTTGATTAGTCTATGTAACTTTTAACCAAACAGAAATCTACAATGCCCTTGACACTTAGACTAGTTAAGCTTAGCTCAGTTTGAAAGCTGTCTTCATTGTTTTGATGGAAACCTCAGTTATCACTGCTATAATAACTAGTAATTCTGAAATGAAGTGATCCAATTCTCCAACCTATTGTCTCCTCTCTTTCTGCTCAGGTTACTTGCTATAACTGCTTTTTTTGAGGCGTGAACCAAGACACGGTTTCATTTAACAACCACCAAAGTTTTTGCCATGTCCAGTGTTACACAGAAGAGTTTTATAATGTAGAGTGCTTCAAGAGTTAACATTTTTTCTGTGTCCTGATTTGACAGCCCTGCAATTTAGTTTTCGTAATGTTCCATTTTCACTCATTGAGCCTGCTGAGATTCGCAATGTCCAATGTTGTAATAGTACAAAGGGAAAATTACTGCAAAGTTCAGTTCTATAGAACATCTACCACTGTTGTGACAGTTCAATTCGTGCTGTTGAAATTCTTTTGGAAGCCTAAAAGAAAATGTGTGACTGGTTGGTTCCTACATGCTGCTGCAATTATTTAAACAGCATGAAAATTTTTAAGATCATTCCATGCCAAAGTCTACATGTACATAATTTAACCAAAAATTGTCAATTCAGAAAGTTCTTAGAAGTTTCTAAATAAGCCGTATGGTGCACTTGTCTTTTTTGTGCTGCTTCTGCTACTCATTGGAAAGACCAAAAAAAGTACCACTAACCCTTGACAACCTGAGTAAAATTCATCATGATATGTACATATACATGTAAGTGTGTAGATACAGATATGCAGAGATACACACACAACTATACTTTTCTAGAAGTTTTTTATACTTTAACAAGACAAAGAAAATCAAAAGAATTTACTTTTCTTCATTTTCCTTCTCTGTTGTTGGGCTACATTCCCACTAAAAGTTTTTTAATTCTCTAAATTAAAATAACTCAAAGCAGTCTTGGTGAGCTATTTCAAGTATATTATGCTTCCCCCATCACTAGTAAAAAAGCACAGCACTTAAGTCCAACATGATCTCTAAAAATATTCCCTACTGTCCAATATTTCATTATTGGTCTTCACAACCAGATATTGATTGTTTTTTCCCTTCTGTAACCTAGAGCACCAACACTAATTAATATTTATTGCCTCATAAATTGACAACAAATCCCAATTGTCTGGTCTTTCATCATGTGCCCACATCAAGTAGTCAGGCAGTCTCGAAAAACAAACAAACAAAAAACAGAAACAAATACGCACCCAAAGCAAAAACCACCAAACCATGGCCATTCGCTCTCAAAAATGACACAGCATCCCAAAGAACAGCGTATACTCCCCACAGAACCCTCAGATTACTTTACGCAACCAAAAATCACCAAATCATGAAGAATGAAGCTACTTTCAAATGCCATCCCAAGTTTTTGGGCTACAACATGCTTTCCCTCAGAAAAGCCAGAATTAATGACTGGGGCCTCACTCTGTTTTCAGTGAGCAGTCTGAAGCCACATCACCTCAACATGGAAAAGGCGTGAAATAAACGTTTCTGGCCTCAATTGATTAAAACCAGACTGACTGAGAAAGCTTGCTGGCAGAGAACCAAAGAGTAGCTTTGGAAAAAAAAAAATTACATTATGGATGGAATTTGTAGCAGGTGCCTTCACTTACCAGCTACTCACATCCTGGCAGGTCACCATGGCCCACAGAAAGAAAGCTACAAGACACCCTGTGCCTCTTAAGTTCACATTACTCCCCGTGAATATGATAATTACATTTTTTAATGCCTCTTAAAAGGAAATCTATTTTTATCAGAAGGCTTAAAAAACTGTGATTACATCTTGAGGGGAAGTGTTGCAGTGTTTTTGGTTTGATGTACCAAGTGAGAAGTTCTATATTTTATAGATTAAAAAAAGTCTAACAAGCAAACTTTTCACTGGTTTTGGAGACTCATAAATTAAGAGGGGTATTTTTAACCTTTGGTTTTCAACATTGGTAAGGATTTATTTAAAGGTTTACCAAGAAGTAAAATTCCCAGTGAAGCATGTGATTTATACTTTAGAGGAGAGGAAAAGGAGAGTAAAATAATAATGATTTTCTGCTGTAGATTTTTCAGTATTAACAGACTTTCTTTAGCTACAACTTTACCTATTACTTCATCCTTTCTAAATTAGATTTTCCAAGTGAAAAAAAAAGGGGGAGGAGAGTGTAATAGCATTCTAAGATCACACGTACAGTTCCATTAGTGAATGAAAGTTCAATATTCAATAAAGCAAAGGAGACAATCAATATTTATACTATGTAAAATTATTTGGCTGCAGGAAAAACAAGGCAAAACCTTCACTAATCATGTAATTATAGCATCACATATTAGCAAGCAATGACACAGCTTATACAGGAACAAAGAAATTGCTCTGTGTTAAAAGCAGCAGCTAGTATGGGATGGTCCTTCACAATTTGCATCCTTTACCCTTAGTGATACTGACTGAAAACAAAATTTGTGTCAGATATATGAAAATTCTTCCAAGCCAGAGAAAGATAAAAAAGCTAGGATTTTTCTCTGCCAGACAATTCCACATTCCAACACTTTACAGTATTGCCAACAGGCGAGCACTACACCCACTAAATAGAAAGTCATCCTCCTCCAGAACATTCCTGCAAAACCTTACCAAGATCTACCTTTCTTCTTACCTATGGTATGTTTATTATGAGTCTCAAGATGTCTCTCCAACACTCACTTCCTTTTTCCCATTGCCTCCTAGGAATTACACAAGCTGCTGCCACCACCCCCACCAAATACAAGTAAATAAATCTATCTTACGACTTTTCAACAGCAAACATTTTGATACTGCAACTCTTCACTCCTGCTAATCCAAGAACTAATATAAAAAAGGAGACTGAGAAGAAAAGTCTTCCCCATCTCTAGGCTGGAAAAAACTAGCCCCAGCCTGCAGCCTTAATCAGCAGCAATCACCAGTAACCTCTAGCACCTGAGCTTAGACAAAATGAGAAATGAAAAATTAAGTAAACCTTCACATCTTTTTAAACTGTGGTATTTTTCCTACACCAGATCTTGTTCCTAACCATTCCTAAAATATGAAGTTAAGCAGTTTCAGGGAGATAAATTTTAGAAATTACTCTTACATTCCCATTGAGACAGAACACAACAAAATACTTCAATTTTACTTTTGTGAGGAATATGATTCAGAAGAAAATGAAAGAGATTGTAGTGAGTGTTGTTTAAAAATAAAGATGGAATATGAATCTGCAGATGTTTGGGCAAAGGAAACACCTAAGGTAATGCAATAGTTTAAGGTAAGGCTAAGGTTAGGGTCAGGCTGTGGTGATAACCAAATTATCATAAAAATATATCACTAACAATCAGGATTTCTTTTTCATGTGAATTCAAAATCATACATTCTAAAAGAAAATTTGATCCACTATTGCTTGCTTACTTATTAGATATTACATTTCTAATATTTTATCAATATATCGCGTTACATTATCATCATATATTCATAAAGGCTTTTTTCTCTTCATTTTAGGATACATAAAAAAATTACAGATAATAGTTGCATCTACTAAAAACAAAAAAGAAGCAAAATTTTAATTAAAAGCAACAGCAAGAGAAGGAACATACAGAAGAAATATCATTATATTTAGAGACAAAACTATTTTCTGGACATCTTTACTACTATGGCTTAAAAAGGAGTAAATATAGGCAGATGACAGAAATGATTACAACATACTCACTTCAAAAGAAAAACTACTTTGCAGAGAACCAAGTTAGAATATTTATTATTTGGAAATCTCAGAACGAGGTGTGGCAGCACCAGTTCCCAAAAGTGTTTTAAGAAAAAACTTAATCTGGTAAACTAATCATAGTTTTCAAATTGTCATCTGCATAGGCATGCAAAGGAGGGTGAGCATGCAAGGAAGAAACCTTCCTTTCTTTCTGCTTCTCACAGACAGAAATTGGTGCAGCTGAGCTCCTTCAGCTGCTATGGACAGAAGTAAAATCACACCTGCACTTCTTATCATCAAAGCTTCAACTCAGCATCTTTAGCATATACAAGGTGCTATCACAGCAAAGAATAATTGCATTATCTGGTTAAATATTAATGAAATGTGATTTCTTGCGATAATTTAGGAATTCTGTTACTGCTCACTGTTAAAACCAATATACAATCACCTCCTTTATTTGGTTTCCAGTTGTGGAGACACTTGTGCACCCAGGGTCCTTTGCAAGCACCAGCTTGAATAGCAGCTGGGATACCTAATGAGATATAGACAAAAGCTATCATTTATTGATTAAACTAATTTTTATAAATGCTCCTGTTTGCATGATATCAATGAGTATTAGAAGCTCTGTAGCCCACGCTACCTGATTATGGTACATTTTTTCTGCAAACTGGTTACTAATAAAGGTCTCATTATCGCATCATTAGACCTGCAAGATTCTATAGAGAATGCCTGTACTGTGCCTGTAGAGCTGAGCCCTCCACAGTCTTTATGGCAGCTTTGCCTCTGTATGGCCTGTAAGGTACAGGAGTGCTGCTGAGGCAAGCCAAAGTGCAACAGAAACTAAGCAACATATTCAGCAATGTATTGGAAGTATTTGGTAGCACAGAAAATGTAGTTGGTGTCTTAAATTCTAACATTCTAGGTAGAGTCCTACCCATGGAATTTGCTTTTTCTTCTCTGATTTTAAAAATACCCAACCAAAAAAAATTATTTCCATATTAAGTGTTTAGGAGTCTCTGTCATTCCAATTTTCTTTAATGAAGCAGCATGGATCAGTTCAGATATAAGCCCATTATTTGTTCTTAGACGCAGGACAACAACCTACTTCCAAACCTTCCACTTTAGCAGCAGGCACAGCAGTGTTTTTGTGGTATGGTAAACATGCCTGAAAGGTGAAAGTTGAAGTGTGATTGCATCACATAAAGAGTGAACATGAAGACAAATGAAGTTCTCTATGAGAGATCTACGCAAGGAGGGAAAATAAACTTTGTCTTTTCCATAGGACTCCTATGTTTTATCCAACTTGTGAGTGACTCTGTTGAGGGAAGTCTCATCTTCATGTCATTGCTTATGGCTCCTATGCAGTGATCATGGGAGAGAGCACCTCAGTAGGCCTGATGGGAGGAATTAACATTAGTGCATTTTTATTCAGTCGGGAAGGTCAGAATTAGAAAAACAGGCTCACAACCATAAAAATGTCACTCGTTGCTGCTTGGCAGCTGCTCTCATTGACTTGATCTCACTGCTTTTTGGCAATAGACTTCTTATACTACAGGTTTTCTTTTTCCTTTTGGGACTTTCATGGCAGGCCAGTATTTTCCCCTGGCATCGGCATTTTACCAGCAATCCATTATCCATTACCTTCCTGGCACGTGCAGACTTCAGAAAAACCTTGTCTGGGATTTGGCACTCTACAGTACCTGATAAATGCTATAAATTTTATTTCTTCTCTTGTGGTGTAAATTGGAAAAATATGGCATGCAGTTATGCAAGAATGACACTGTCTTCAGCAAAGGCTGCTTTTCAACATGAAATTCTCCGAAAGAACTGAAATAATTTACTGTCTCTAAAAGGACTACGAAAAGAAAGGGGGAAAAAATGCAGTTTTCCTGGCAATGTTTGATTCTCTGAATACACAAAAAAGCTTATATTTTAAAAATAAAGCTTCTCACTATAAAAACTTTGAAACTCTGCCTTTAAATCAGTAATGCGTCATCTATTTCTGAGTGGACTGAACTTCAAAAACCAAAGAGGCTCCTTTGAAGATACAAACCTTGCTGCAACTTTGTCATAAGTACAGAAAAGTAAAAAAAACAAAGGTTAAAAGATAAAAGCAAAGAAAATCTGGATTATAGATAGAAGTGTTGCTGTTGTCATCTCACTAGATGTGTATGTGCACATTTTAGGACACTTTTTACTTCCATTAGTTTGCACATTAGGTGGTTCTGGATACCGAGTAACAAGCATATTTATCTGTGAATTACAGCAGAGCAGAACTGAAATTAATTGCAATAATAAGATCCCTACTTAAAGGAAAAAACATACTAATGAATAGGCTAAAAAAGCTCCCTGATCTTAATAAAAATTGTGAAAATACTACTGTTTTAATATTTTAAAAATTGGCCTTTGCATTTTAAGTGGTCTTTCCTGTGATACATGTACCACCTTTTCTTTCCATACAAATTACCATATTCTGGTAATGGTATTGTTTTCATAGCAAAATCTCCATTACCACAGAACTACTTTATGCAGTTATATTGGAGAAAATAACATAACATGAAATAGTCCAAGGTTAGCCATCTACTGTGATCAAAACAGTTACTAGTAAACTGTGCATCTGTGAAGAAGGCAATAAAAAAGGTATCCCCTCTGACTTAGAGAAGATTCCATTCACGTTGGAAGGTTTGAAGCGCAGGTACTCTGGAGAATAAGTACTTTGGTTGCCTGTGATCCAAAATGGGTGTGCTTGTCTAATACAGTATTTGCTCCCTACATCATCACATATTTGCAGTTCTCAGGTTCTGATGCTGCTGCTGTGAATCACCCCAAAAGATTTTGTACTCATCTGTTTTTTTGAGGCTTCAGCATACTCACTACTGATACCTCCATAAAAAGGCTTGGGATAAAACTAGATTTAGAAGAGGCTTTGCTTCTTATTTTACACAAAAATTCAGTGGTTTAGTGCTCACCCAATACTAGCTGCCCCTCCTCTGCCCAAACTAAAACAGTCATAGAATGACAGCTGGAGACAGATATGTACAGAGAGAAACACCCACATCATCAAGTATGAGAAAGTGGTTCTTTAGTTTCATAACCACAACACTTAATAATGTCATGGAAAACAAAGGTTTAAAGTACTCCTGAAATCAGCATGTATTTCTACAAAATTTAGCAATTTCAATCTGAGAGACTGGGAAACAATGCTCCCAGAGTGCCCACTTTACCTGCCATTTCTTAAGACAGGACAGAAATAACTTCAAGCCTTTACTCTAAATCAAACAAAAGATAATTGAACTGACATCACTTTCATTCTAGTAAATACCTTCACTGCTGAACTTTTGTGGAAAAAAAACCCTATTCACTTAAGTGTACATCTTCAAAGCGCTGTAATAGATTCACTTTTCCTTCAAAGTCGACAGCTACATGCTGCAGGTGCAGAAATCTCATCTTACTCCCAGTTTAGCTATTAGACCACATCCATTCAACTCAATGTTTGCTACAAATATCATTCTGAGGCACTTTATTTTACCTCATCTGGCATGCTGGTTTCTATGAGAATAACAAAAACATACACGAAAGAATATTTTTATTAAAAAAATGTTGTACCCTAAGATAAATGCTACACAGGTTGGGATTAAACACTGACAAGATTCCTAGGGAGATGATGCTCCATTCTGAAGTATTCTGCTTCATTCCCTGAACAACAATACACACATCTTGTATCACTGACAGTCTGAACAGGGAATCTTTCATCTCTCTAACCATAGATGTGCATGAATGCCCTGATCACCAACAGAGCTCCAACTATCTAGAATGCTGTAGCATGGCATGTGCTCTGTGATTTGGAGCACGGTATCTCTCCTTCTAAAACATGGGTTTATGCCCATCTGATTTAATACTAACTCACTGTTGTTCAAACTTTTGCTGAGCTGATACATTTCGAAAACTGGATTATTTACAAATATTGTAAACACACAATAAGATTGTACCATATGTAGATTTTATTTGCTTTCTGTTCATCCTGCAAACATAGACCATGTGAATTCCCCCAGGCCAGCCTAATGTGAGTTCTTTGGTCACCATGGATATCTCATATTCCATAACAGGTATGGTGACGGAGTATGACTGGTTTTGCATACTATGTGAACAAAACTGTTCGATTGCAAATCTAAAGAAAAGACACAATATTATCAGACTGAAGGAAAAATATCACCAGAACACACAAACCAGTAGACCAATCCTATTTCTGGGATTTACTGGAGAAACGAACATGGAAGTGAATATAAAGCATGTGGATCATTTGATTGGGATTAAAAGAAAGATAGGAAATTCACAACTGAGTAAATCATTCCAGTAGCTGCTGAACATCCTGGCACTAGAGATAGGAATTTCTAAGTAAATGTAAAAAAAGACACTCCATTAAAACGCAAAAAGAAATCAGGAAAGGGATATCCAAACACAGCAAGCTTAGACTCCCTGGCACCACAGGTTCAGCCACTCCAAATACTCATCAGAGGAATAAATTCAGTGTTGTGAATGAAATTGGGACTAAATCTTGCAGAATGACAGCATCATTAAAAAATGTAACAAAAAAGAAATCTTTCAGGATTTTTTGCATGAATATTAACAGTCCAGTGACACCTTTTTTAACTATAGTTATTTGAGCAAATGTTCTTTGCTGCTGTCTAGCATTTTTGTCATTATACTGTCAACTGTTCTCATTCCCAGAAGTGTCTGCTTTTGAAAAGTGTCTTATTTCTATGAAGTGAATATTCTGGATGAAACTGCAATTGAAAGTAAAATATTGTCATTGTACAAAACTCACCAGTCTGAACAAGATTTTCATATGAAATTTTTTACAGGGAAGATTGCAAAAGTGAGAAAAACAGAAATAACTGAAAATGAAAAAAGCATGAAAGAAGCCCTATGTATAGAGGAAAGAGGAATACCTTAGAGCCTGAGTAAACATGACAAGAAAAAAACCTTGTCTCCACTGGGATTTTTGCCACATGTACCAGAGGAGGCAGGATTTAAGACTACTTTGCTTCAGAGGCTATAATGCCTGTCCAGAGATTGTGATGGTGTCGGAGGAATGTCAGCTGGAAAAACCACACTCCTTTTAGTGTGATGAGAGATATTTTTGATTCAAAGGTGTATGTCATTCTGGGAGCTCTTATTCACGGCCAGCAACTAACACGGCTCAGGTAAATGGCAGCCAACTTCCTCAGGACTCTGGAATGCATCTATTGGATCCCAAAGACTTATGTACATTCAGATTTTTCAGGTGGTCATGAACCTGATCTTTCCTTAAAGTGGGAGGGACTTTGCTCTCCCAGTCTCCATCCACTCAAGAGGCGTGGGAAGAGAGGCTGTCATTGAAGACTCAGTCACAAAAGGTGTGGAGTACCTCATCCTTCTCTGCTTTTACCAGTTTTATCAGGAGGGGACACCTTCTTTGACGTTCTCCAGGCTTACATACCTGTAGAAGCTTGTCCTGTTGTTCTTTGCCAAGTATACAACCGTACGTCAACTTTATACCCTTCCCAGGTTGTCGCTGTTGAGCCACTAGCAGAGAGAGAGAACCTCTGACTCAGTGTGGCATAAAAGATCTGTATTTTTTTATTTTTCCAACTTATGTAGACTTTTCAAAGGTCACTCAGATTGGTCAGTCCGAAACCTCCCCCTAGGCCTATTGGCCAGACCCGAACTGCGCACATCTCGAGAAACTGTTTTAATAACATCCAAACTTTATCTTTGTTTATAAAAACACAAGAAAAGAGAGAAAAATTCTCACGGGAAAGGTCTGTGCTAGCCACACCAGGTCACCTGCCCTTGTGTCCACTGCCTGTACATTTGCTTCTTGCCCTTTAGTTTAACCAGCAGTTCCCTCACTCCCTGAGTTCCGCTCAGCAATTCTTGTCTCTTGCCTTCCTTGCCCAATTTCTTGGTCCTGGGGATTACGAGTTCTTGCAGTCTGTGGAAGATTTCCCTAAAGGTCTGCCAGCTCCATTTCACTGCCTTGTCCCTGAAGGCAGTCTCCCAGGAGATCCCCTTGACTATCTCCTTAAAGAGCTGGAAGTTCACTTTCCTAAGGCTCAGGCGGCAAACTTTAATCCTAACATGACTGTAAACTTTAATCCTTTAGGACTGTAAACTCCAGCAATTCACCAACACCGCAGCCCAGGCTGCCTCCTCTCTCGATGTCCTTGACTTGTTTTGAGTGTTCCCTTACACCGGTGACATCAGATCCAGTATTTCATCCCTCCCGGTAGGGCTGTCTGTTATCTGGTTCAAGAAGTTATCCTCCATGCTTTCCCGACATCTCCTGGATTGCATGGAATTATTTTTTCAATAATTTTTCTTCTGCCTTAGAGGCCTGTAAAAGATTAAATGAATGTGAGAATTCAAGAAAGAACATTTAAAAGCCCAGATACAAGGCCTGAAACTTTGGGAAATACATTTTGTTCTGAAGCATGAATATTACTGTAAGATAATATAAAAATATGTGCCAAATTTTTCTTTAATTCAACTCAGTATACATCAGGAATATTTATGAGGATCAGTAGACTTCTTAATTTATACCCATTCAGCCAAAAAGAAAAAACATCCAATATATTTAACATGTGTTTTTAAGTCATTATGGAAGAAATATTCAAATGCCTCTTTGCCAGATAAGCACTTCAATAGGAATATGGTCTAAAATTAGGAATAGGCATTGTATTTTAAGTCTTTAAAGAAGAACCTATACTTATCAGTTATATAGCATATTCCTAGCAGCAGTGGCGTGTCCTAAGAGTCCTTGCTAAAGAACTGAATTCAGACACTCTGATGGGCCACACTTGATGATACGTCACTTAACTGTTAAAAACAGTCAGCAAAACATAACTGACATTAATTATTTCACTTAATTAGTCAGCCTGGTGAGAGAAACCTTACATCTATTTTCTTTAGTAGGGTTATTTTTAAAAGGTGAACATGGGTTGACAAAGACTTATGGCAGTAAAACAACAGAGTGTATTCTAGAATGGTCAAGATGAACAAGAGAAAGAGCAATTCATTTCTACTCTGTTATGAGAGACATTAAGGTCATGCACGTGTGCTTCTATTGATCCTTTAAACAACTCATCTAATCCCATGTCAGCAATATTGAATCATTCAAATAATGTCCTGATCTATCAGAAGTTTCAATGGCCCATGTTATCTGAAAGCTTGATTAGTTGATGAAATTACCGGGCTGGGGGGGAAAGAGGAGATGCACATATCAGTGGCATATAACAGTCGAGAAAAAGAACAGCTTTTCTGAGTCGCAGCAAACGTCCATCTAGTCCTGTGTTTTCAACTACCAGCTAAGACAGGAGGGAGGTGTGAGAATGCAGAAACACTCTATTGGCACATCCTTCCAGTTTCTCAGGGATTTCTCTAAGCCAGGAGACTACTTCATTACAGAATAATCTTACAGAAATATTTTTAGACTTCAGTCTAAATTCTCAGTCATATTGCTGATGCACATTTCCAGTTTAGTTTCAGTTAACTTTGCAATGTTTATTTTCAAATTATTTACACAATTATAAAAACCACCACAATAACTGAAGATCTGATTAAACAGAGGATACCAGAATGTCATGATCTGGTTAAAAGATATGTCATTACTAAAAAAAAAACCACATTAAAACATGAATTCAGGTGTTGGTTTTATGGGTGAATACACAGTAGAACCCAAATGTCCTAGTTTATTTTAGGCTCAGTAAACTTGCAAAAGATCACATTACTTACCTGAACACTGACACTGATCTAGTGTTTGAGCGTACTCTTTAATTCCTTTCCCATCACTTTCATGGAAGTTCATTTTTATTTCCTTAAATTGATTAATAAATCCCCTACAGTTTTACTTTAGGAGCAGAAAATAATGTCGTACATGCTATTAGTCATGTTATTTTTATTTTTCTGGGGCAGAACCAAGAGGTGGCAAAGGTCAATGCCTCATTATGCTGGGCATAGTGAAAAAACATGCACAGTCCCTGAGCTTATAGGCTTCACTATTGCAATGGAGTACAATTCAAGGGACAGAAAAAAGGCAGAAAGTACTTATAAGAACATGAGTCACACCAAAGGTTTACCTAGTTTATATTTTGCTCCTGACAGTGATCAAAAGTGTAAGCCCAGGAAGAGCAGAAGAACAGAGCAGCTACATACAACGCTTCCCCTGAGATTTCTTCCAGCCCTAAATCATGGATGTTACAGTTCCTGTGCTTCTAAATACTCTGAGGACTGTACAAAGGGAACAAACATAAATTCAAAGTCCCAACGATTTCAAATCACTAAGCTAAATTTCAAGCTAAATTTCAAATTCAAGCTAAAATTTAGTCTTATGAACATTTATATTGATTCTCAAAAGCATTTCCACATACTTCATCAAAGCCTTTGGAAAACATTGATTAAAAGTACCAACTCAGTTTTTTTCCAAACAGAAGCTCATTGCAGTCATTGCTGACATAGGAATGTCACATCACATGTTATTAAGACTAAATTTGAGATGTTGATTAATGAAATTAGTCATAGAATCATAGAATGTTTTCGGTTTGTGAGCTCATCTAGTTCAATCGCCATGCAGTGAGCAGGGACGTCTTCAACTCGATCAGAGCCCAGTATCATGTCCAACCTGACCTTGAAAGTTTCCAGGGATACTTCTTCATTTTGGCTTAAGGTCATTTCCCCTTATCCTCTCACTAGATGCCCTTGCAAAAAGTCAATCTCCAGCTCTCTTGCAGGCCCCCTTTAGGTACTGGAAGGTGCGATAAGGTCACCTCAAAGCCTTCTCTTCTCCAGGCTGAGCAACCCCAACTCTCTCAGCCTGTCTCCATAGCAGAGGTGTTCCAGCCCTGTGATCATCTTTTTTTCTTTTGTTTATACAGGTCTTTCTCACATAGACCTTAGGAAATCGAATGCAGTTAGAAAACTTTTTAAAAATTATTTAAGCGGCTTAACAATCTAAGTAATTGAGGTACTTTTGAAAATCTTATTATTCAGAAGAGACAATAACATGCAAATTCAGAGGGTTTTTAGATACAAGTAGCAGGACGTTGATGTAGCACGGAAAATGTATAATATTTTTGACAACTCTAAAGGAAATCACAAAAAGTCACCACCATATAACTTTAGTGTTCAGATATGTTTTATAGGTTTTCATCTGGACGTGCTTAAAGTACTTCAAAGGGTTCCTTTTTACCTTGATTTAAACTAACAAAACACTTTATCTGTGATTATCAAAGTCTAGTATAATTCATTTCAGATATTTCAGTAAGATCTGAAAATTGCAAGAGAAAAAATGTTACTGACAGATTTTGTGGATGTATCTGAGACTGCACAGGTTTGTGCAGCTTTCCAGAAGTACCCTATGGCATAGCAAATTGATTTCCACTGTTCCTCAGTATTCTCTACTGTTCATTAGGGCCACAAGATAATAGCGTCCATAACTGGAAGTTAGAACAGATGTAGCATGCTAATCTGGGAATCACTAGTTTCTGATTATGAGTTTTAACATTGCTCTTTTACACTCCTGAATTTTAATATGTATTAGATTGTCAAGCCTTGGAATAGAGCTTGGTTGAACATTGAGATCCAATCAAAAGAGCAAGGATGTCAGAAATTAAATCATATATAATATGTTCTGCAAAAGGATAAAACCCCAGACATAAATAACACTTCTTTCTTCTCAAAAACACACTTTTTTTCCCTATTGCTCCTGGCAATCAGAGTACATATTCCTTTGCTCCCTTCAGAAACTTATACTGCTCTGTGCTACACCTCAGGAGTATGATAAATGGGTTGCAAATATCTCAATATTAAGTTCAGCAATAAAAACAACCATTTAATTCACAAATGAAGAGGCTACTCAGTTTAAAATATGACCTTTTTGCCTCTAGGATGCAGTTTCAAAGCTACTGTTCTTCTGTGTTTGTGCATGTCTAAGTGAGTACATGTGTAAGTGCCTGTTCACAGTCCAGTGAATGACCATGCATTGAATTGGCAATTGGAAAGAGGATATCTAATGAGGTAACTCCCCTGAGAAATAAATATATTGCCTCATAACTCAGCTCTCTCTTGATAGATTTCTCCATAAATCTGCAGAAATCACAGGAGCAGCATCATGAGACAACATCAGCAGGGAGAAAGGGCTGTTGTGTGGTC
This sequence comes from Grantiella picta, assembly GCA_013397955.1. Classification (NCBI taxonomy): domain Eukaryota; kingdom Metazoa; phylum Chordata; class Aves; order Passeriformes; family Meliphagidae; genus Grantiella; species Grantiella picta. The sequence continues at coordinate 846,997 of VZRM01003969.1, forward strand.
AAGTTCTAAAGCAGAGGAAAAGTGAGCTGTGTTAGACATGAGCATCTGTGAACAGACAGTGAGATGTAACTAATCAGTGCCACTTCCATGAGCTCATTCTTCAGACTTCTCCATATTTTGCACACAGCTTTGCCAGTCTGATCTTTTCAGCCTTACATGGATGAATGCATGAATTTCTTATGAGAACCTTGCATAAAATGTGGTTCAAATTTCATTGAAACTGATGTCTGCCAAGAATAATATTTTACGTTGCTAAAGGCTCTGATAAACTATATTTTACAAGCCATAATTTATATGCATGACAGATGTATATTATCTCCAAGAAAAACTAGGTTTTCTGTTTTAATCAGTGCTAAATCAATGTTATAAATACAATCAGAATTATTTATTACTTTTCAGTAAAAGGTTGCTTCTTTGATGTTTAAAAGTTAGCCAAGGTATCTGGATTTGCTTTGTAAAGTTTAAAAGTCACAAAAATTACAAAATATTTAGAATTGACTTCCAAATTATTGTTTGAAAGAATAGACAAGGTTACTGTACAACAAATGTGAAGCATTTCTGATGAGCTCCAGGCAACTGGGTTGTAGGTTAGTGCCAAAGTGAAGCTTCAAAACCAATCTAAATTTCACAAGTCTATAGTCTTGTAATGTCCTGCTTTATTGTCCATCATCCTGTTTCTGTGTCTTGAAAGTTCCAAGACAGCTAGTTCATTTGGCATAATTTCCTAAGGCACAAATCAGTACTTAGTCCAAACTTGTCAAAGCAGAACTTTTTAAGAAAACAATTTTCCCCTGCAGACATCCAGAATTATGAAAAATATACTCTAACTTTTCACTAGTGACAGTTAAGAAAAATACAATGTTGTTTCTGCCATAGTTTGCTCTGCTGTCAAACACTGTCTGAGTACACTTCATACATATCCCCATCTGCTTCCTAAATAGCTTTGGAACTCACAGTCTGATTTCAGCAGAAAGGAAACAAAAGGACATTGATCTCCAAGATTATTGTGTTTCCATACATTCTGCAGAAATATAAAACTGAGGATTGAGATCAAATCCTCTGTTTGTGGCTGAAGGAAAGGCTGCAGAAGGAGTGCACAGTTTTTTGGATACCTGAGAATCTGCATGCCAGCGCTTATAAATATTCAGTTGTAAAAAAAGCCACAGGATTTTTGTACCTTAACCATCAAGGCCTAACAACCGCAAGGCATCAGTCCATAGGAAATGGGGCTTCATTCATGCTGCAGCTCTACATGCCACTTGTTAGTTATATTACTTTTTCATTAGTCAAACATGGATTTATAGCCACATGGGGGCTGGAGCCAGTGTGCAAGAAATCCTAGCCTCCATTATTAACGCAAAAAGTGCTGTGCACTTGTCTGAGATTCCTGAGACCTGAGCTCCAGCCAAAGTGCCATGATCAATGGACATTGTATCCACCTGCACAATTCAGTCTCAGAATCCCTCATGCTTTGGTTTTACTGTAGAAGTTTTGTGTAATTAGCCAATACAGGAGCATACCTCTCCTAATATACCAACTAAGATCAGTGGGCATGGAATTAGTTTAAGCAAATTCAGGTAATGAAAACAATCACTCATCTCCAATGTTCCACACAGAGATTCAGCAGGTAAGACAGAACATCATTCTCCACCAGTTTGGTGACTGCTTGGAACGGATGGAAAAAAGGGCCATTTGAAGGTATGTTCATTGGGAGAAACAGATGTTATAAACAGAACATGGTGGAGAACACATGAAAAATTATCACGTTCTACATGGTGCTGTGAACACAATGAGCTCGTGGTGAATTCTCAGCTGGTCATATTGGGCTGTGTGAAGGTGCTGCACACACAGCTGGAATTTAATTGAACCTGCACAGGTGTGTCTGCCCAGTCTTTCCCTGGCTTTCACAGGCTAACACAACCAAAGGGAGCTCAGACCTGCCTCTATGTGCCAGTGCAGGCATGTCCTCTTTCACATATTTGTAGTGTGATTTTAGGCAAGTTATAATCAGTAGAAAATGGGTGGGGCTGGAAAAAGGTTAGAACTTGTCTGGAATTTTTTAGTGAAACATCAAGAAATTCTAATTCTTTAAAACACAGCCTTTTTGTGGAAGTGTGCTGATTTTGAAAGGGAAATTTCAGGAGCATAGTTCAGATTGAGAAGCATTTGGATGGCTAAAGGTGAAGACCTAAAAATCTAGATAATCATAAAACAAATTAACAGCAGTTTTCATCTGGGGCTAAGGTAGCCAGGTTCAGAAATGTTTGGTTTGTAATCAGATATAGCAGAGATAAAAGACCCAAGTGACAGTCTGACCTCAGAATCAAAATTCCATGGCATTAAATTAATTCTTGGTCAGTGTTTTCAGGTGAATCCAGCCTGCTGCCTCCTCTTTCCAAGGAGGACTGCTGTCCAACCCCCTGCCAGCTCAGCTGCTAGGTGCTCATGTGCCTTAACATCACAGCCCTTCCTGATATTTCCAGTTTGATGCCTTCTCCCCATGTGCAACCTTTAACAGCTAAATAGATCTGCCCAGCCGCAAGGCATGGCTTGATTAACTCATGCTTTAGCTGCTAAATATATATGCCTACTGCAACTGCCAGATTTGGAGCAGTGGAAGAGCTCAGGGTATATAGGAAAGGGAAGTATCTACCTCAGGGTACTGTAAGGCACATGCACAACAGCAGTCAAAAACCAGGCTCCAGCTCCTGCAGCAGCCAGCACTGCAGTATATTGCACTTGCCATCTTGCTGCTGCCCCAGGTATCCAGTCTATTTTCAAGATGCCTCAAATGGCAGTGTAATTCATTGGCTAGTCCCTACTTTGAATGCATATTTTATTTCATATTGGGTTTGTGACATTTTCTCATTATCACTTTTCACTTGTGCCTTTCTAAATCAGCAGTCTTTGTCAACCTTTTCCTCCTCTTTAGAGATACATAACTAACTATACAGTCCTAATTTTGGTTTTTACTCAAAAGATCATCAAGCAAAAAAACAGAGGGGCAAAAAAGTTGGCAGAAGTTCACATCATGTTGAAAGAGTTCAGAAGAAACACAAGGTGGTCACAGCCCACCTACTGAACAGTGCATAATACACCCTTTGTACTTTTGGTCTTTAGAGGGCCTCTAGCAGCCCACAGTGGAGCACCTCAAAAAGAAAAAGATCATTTTCACATAAATTGCTTAAGAGGGCCTTATTCCTTCAGTGTTTACCACTCAGAGTTTTACATGGTTGTCTGCATGATTAAATGGTGGTTCTTGGGATGACAGTGTTCCAGAATAGGTGCTGCAGCACAAAGAGCTGGGATGGGTATTCTGCAGAACTGTGACAGTGATTATGCTGATGCTTCTGACAAGCACCGAGACTTCTGGGCTGCCACCCAGGGCATGGGGAAGGAGGCAAGACATTGGACTTCTTTTTTAACCAGTACTCTATTTAGAGTTCCCTGTCCACATCTCAGGAGGAGTCCTATAGACACAATGCTCTGCTTCTATTTTGAAAAGAAAAGTAAAATTAGAACTAACATGTTGTGCTCACAGCTAAAATATTCTCACCAGGTAATGCTTCCTCCTGATGTACATTTCAAATTCCAATCCTCTGGCCAAGTTAAAAACCTAGGATTTAATATAAAGAGTTAATTGTTATGCTTGTCAGATAGACTAAATAGTCCCCCTATCTCCTCAGAGGAAACATCTCTTGCATAGCAAAAAATGCAACCATAAAAACCTGTATCAAAAGGAAAATACCTTTATTCATCATTTTCTCAAATCACTTTCAATTGCTAGTTTTCTTCTTATTTTTTTTTTTTTCTGGAATAAAATATACTATTACATGTATCTACTTGGATCTTTTCTTAACTGCTTATTTCTTCACAAAAAAACCCCCAACTTTTTAATTTTACACAGAAATTTCACAATAGACAATTTCTCAACATTTATAAACTTCAAAGGATCACTATTTTTATTCCTACTTTGACATTAATTTTGCTTTTTTCCTAATGCTTATTAATGTGAGAAATCTGAGTACTGCAAAAAGAGAACTGCTGTTTAGTCTTCCAAAGCAGCACAAGCTGTTTTTCTCATTCTTACTCTGAACTGCTTTGAACATCATTTCCAGTGAGTATGCCAACTTTTCATATTTTGTGAGCCAAGGCCTCTTCATTTCATAGCCAGCTTGCATCACCATGCAAGTTCAATTTCTATTTTATACCTTAAGGATTACAATGATGAAATCTGACCTAGTTACCTTAGGGCTAGAAAAACTGAAGTTTTGATCAGTGATCACTGTCAGCTTTAGCACACATTTTCTTTAATCCTTCTTAGTGTGCTGGAGCCATTGGGATTGTTTTTGCTAGGCTTTGGACTGGAAACAATCCTTAATTTAATCATAAACGTTTGTTCACGTCAACCTAATTTTTGGGTCTGTTAAAGTTTCATTAAACATGTTGTGTGTTCAGCCGTGCTTGGAGACTTAGGTGACTGACATTCACAGAGAAATTATTCATGACAGCCAACTTTCTGTCAAGGTCCTCAAAAATATATCTTTGAATATATGAGTTGCAAGGTATTTCTCTCAAACAGAAATAAGCGAAGTGGCAATACTGCAGGAAATAACAAGATGTGGAACTAAATGTAGCGGAAAATAGACAAATCATCTCTAATTACCCATTTATCCACCTCCCCCACTGCATTCCCCATGCTCTCAAATACATGAGTATATACACAAGGACAAATCTAATGTGATCAGTCTTTGTTTTCAATTAAGCAGAAGACAACCAGAATATGATACTTGCAGCTTACTCTGTGACAGCAACCTTTTGAACAGAGCTGTTTCATCCTGACTCAATGTATTGTAAATCAAAACCTTCACCAACTTTTGATGAACAATTAAGTTGTTTAGTAACGCAAAGCAAAATATTTTGGGGATCTGAGTGAGATCATCAAACTAATTCCTGCACCAGGGATTTTATTTGACTTTAAATAGGAGATCAATTCACACCACAGAGATCTAATTTTATCAAACATAAACTCCATATTCAGCAGGTTGAGAGATTCAATTACTTATTAATCAAGCACCCTGACACATGCTTAATTATTTTTTAGTATTTCTTAACTTATTGAGGTTTCCACTTTGTTTACAGGGACTGCACTGTTAGTCACCTCAAAACAAGTTTGTTCCCTTAAAGGGACAATGCCCCATTATTATCTTAACCAGCTACTGTACATAATTATTTCTAGGCAGAGATAACCTTTATTAAGTGAGTCCATGTAAAATCTCCATACTGCACAAGCTTGGCAGTGGATTGATCTGATGGACACTGAAGCCAGGTACATTTATCATAGCTTTATTTCTGCCACAGCAGAAAGGAGTGTTGTAGAAAGGCTTAAAAAAAAAAAAAAGGCAGGCATAAAATGGATCTGTTTCTCCAACGACCCATGAAATTAGTATGGAAGAGAAACAAGTTCTTTTAAAAGGGAGATACTCACTTAGGATGCTACGGTAGCCTTGGACACGATCCCTAGTTCTGGAATAGCTATCTTTCCTCCAGTGATTGCTACCATCCCACACCCCCTAAAAACGTTCAGCTCCTGTGTTTTCATTCAGTTGTTTAAGCTTTTTAACACACATTGATTTCTTCTGCATATTATCATTTATGTGTGACCTTACTGAAGGAAACCATCCCATAAGCTGCAATACAAACGTGCATGCAATTCACTTGTTCTGAATATGACTGGAGATGTTGATTTTTAGAAATAATGTCACTTAAATGGGCTTGAATTTGTAAATTATTGTGATATTTGGATGCCTAAAACCCTACTGGAATTTTGAATTTTCTTAGTAGATAAAATATAGGAAAAACTTTAATTTTCATAAACCAAGTATGTGATTCCTTGCATCTTTTAACAGCTATCCTCTATCCTCATCTTCAGTTACACACATTTATGTATTGTACTTCATTTTTAATTATAGCTGTATTTAGATGTACTTAGATTACAATGCTACAGAACTTGCAAAAATAACAAGCTTGCAGCAAGACATTCACATTTTTTTCTGAGATTTGCAGAATGTTAAGGCTTTTTCCCACATCCACCTTTGCAATCTTGTAGGTAGTTCCCTAATATCTATCCTTGAGTCACGCAAGTATGTACAAGTAGTTATTATTGCTTCTACTCTAGCATTTTGGACTGCTTGCTAATCTGGAAACAGTAGAAGTCATTTAAATCCTTGCCTGATTAGCAGCTCTGCTTAAAGAGTAGTAGAAGCTTCACTATTCCACAGTTGAAAGAGCATCATTACCTCAAAAAAACCCCCAAGAAACTACATCCCACACTCTTTGGTCCTCTACTTTTTGGGAACCCAATCCTTTCATCCTATTTCATTATGACAGGTGTGAGTGATACAAGATAGTTACAATACATTTCTATTCATCCTTAAGCAGACTAGCATATGCTTTGTTATTAAAGTATAGTTGTACATCACATTAAATTCTGTTTACGTTAAGTATGAAATGTTTAAGAAAGATTTAGAAGATTATGTAGTTCAAGATAGCTTTCGCACACAGTAAAAATCTAAAAAGTTATCACTGCCAGGAAGAACTTTGTTCATTTTGCATTATGCATAACTGCCTTCTGCAATTTTACTTACAACCACATCATTTAAACATCTCACCACACAAGGATCTTCCTGTACTTAACCTGCAGCCATGGTGACACACTCACACTCCCAATTGCAATGAGGACAAGCAAGTTCAATCTCAATTAAATAGAAGTTTCTGCAAGAATATTAAACTGTACACAAACTCTATGGTCCAGAAATTGCTTCCAAGTTAAAGACACAGAGAAGAAAAAACGATGTGCTGAAACGTACACATTTTTACTACTGCTGTTCAGAATAACTTGAAATTAACTGCTCTGAGCAATCGTCCTCTTTAAATGGTCAAGGTCTGTGTATCTGAGATGAATCTTAGCAAAGACAACCAGGCTATGGAACCATAATAACAAATAAGAGAGGAGTCCCACATTTGGATCCCAGTCCTGCCTCAGTGGACACAGAAAGTCCGGTGTTTCTCCTCAGTTTGCAAAGAATAAAGTCTAAAAGTCATTTTTCTAAGCTTTTGGAGAAGGAGGACATGAAAAGAGTCAGCAGATGAATAGGGAGAAAATTGCTGTTTTGGTTCGGGTCTTGATTGGCTACTTTCTGACTGGTGAGTGAGAGAAGAGCTGCCGAATTGCATCACAACAGCTCCTAGAGTACATCACTGACATGCCCAAACTAAACCACCACAAATATTCATAAAAGATAACTCATACCCCTGCACCTCTAATCAGTTAATTTGCATGGTACTCAAATCCTCAAAAGCCACAATGAAGAAAGAAGGAATTCTTTTTATTTCAATTTCCACACTCTTCCCTATCATATACCTATAAAAAACCAAATGATTTTTACAATGACCTTACTCACTCATGTTCTTCAAAAAATTCCCACTTTATAAATCATAATTTCTCTGAAGCAACTCCTCAGTGACATTTGCCCATATGCATAGGTAGTTTACCTGAGATAGATACAGAGGATAAATTCAATCATATATGATTGTCTTTTCTTCACCTGTCATTCCTTATTTCTGTTCTTTTCAATATCTAAATCTCCTTCTGATTTCCTACTCCCTAACAGGCCTTCACCTGTAGGTACAGCACATTGTTCCACAACAGTCTTGTGTTTTCTTTGACACACTTAACTCTTTCTATTGCTCCAAGACTGACTCAAGTGTATCACACAGAAGGATAACACATGAAACCTACACCAGCTCTGCATGCTGATCTATTTTATAGTACTCCTGTATCAGTACTTGACATTGAGGGAAGGATCAAGGCAGCCTTACACATGCATGCATAAGAATACACATAGAAGTTTAAGGCCATATGCTATCTGTGACTGTATTTATGTTTCTACACATACACAGATAGTCACGTGGATGTAGATCAAGTGGTCCTGAGCTTGCACAGCATTAGCCTACACACTGAAGATAAAAAGGACTTTACCATTCTGCTGCTTTCACCAATAAAAGCCTATCTGCCTTGAAGGTAGTTAGCAACACCAGAATGAATCACAGCATTACAGTGTCCTGTAACTAATGCCCTATTTTCCAATGCAAAGGTTCATCAGGGGAAATGAATATAACTATGTGGATCAGGGAAGAGGGAGGACTAAGAGAGAGAAGAGAAGGCAAGGTCTGGCAAAATAGGAGGAAGGATGACTGTAAGAAATGCAAGGGGAAGGGAGAACAGGGCTGACAGAAAAGCAAAGGTACAAATGCTATGAGGTGAACTATTGTGGGAAATGACAGCAAGAGGGAAAAGAAGATGGAAAAATGAAAGTCCAGAGAGGAAATGAAACTAGTGCTGAAAGAAGAGCAGGCTACATATATTTTAAAATCCCCTTATTATTTCTTTTCCTAAATATAATTTGGGATCACAACTGTATACTTCCTCCCTGAGGTGTTAAGTCCCTGAACATAACAATAAAATTCGATAAAACAAATACTCTGTTAGAGTACTGATTGCATAAAGCCACAGGTTAATAAGCATCTTTCTGACTAGTGAGTCCTGCATATAAATGAGGAATGTGGATCTCAAAAGCTTAAAATTCTGGTCCAGCTGAATACTGAACATGTTACCAGTACATTTTAAGATACTATAATGGATGAAAAATAATTTGCCTTTTCTAAGAACACAATTCTAAATAAGAAATACTGTTTTGCTAATAAAATAGCAAAGACCAAGGCTATAGAATTAATCCTCTTTAAGAAAACAATATTAGCTAGCTGGATTGCTGTGGGTTGAAACTCCATCCTTACACAGGCATATAATTTTCATTTTCAGAAGCAGTTGCTAGGATCCTCTTCTGTTTCCTAGCAACATATTTTTAACCTACTTTCCTAGTGCATCACTTACCATGGACAAAAAGTCTTTTTAGAAGCAAATCTTTAGCTCTTTTTTCAGTACAAGTATATGCATGTCATAGTAAATTGAATATCTATCTGGCAGTGTTATTGAAAATTGACATTTTTCCTGAGATTAAGTGCAATGAACACAAAAATAATGAAGTACCCCTGAAAAACTGCAGATTTCCAATTTCTAGTATCCTTGTAATTCTGAATTTACTATTATGTCTTGTGATTAAAAAAAAAGTTCCGAATGAAAAAATCCCAATTTTTTCAGGGGGAAGTTTACTGGACAATTTGAGAGAACAACATAATGAAGGCATAGCTTCTTAAAATAGAGAGTGCTCCCTTTTTGATTGCATTGGGATCCTCAGCGTGCAATAAACTTGATATTGAAGAGCCTATCACTAGGGCATATTTTGAAGTCTTATTTAGAAGCAACAATGGAATAAAGATACTTTTAAAAAAATTAACAGAAATGACACATGTAAAGGGAACAAAGTATACTCCCCATTTCCAGTGCCATTCTCATAACCACTGTTTAGATATCATCTTTGCAAAATTAAAATCTTCTGGGACTTTTTTCAAGAGCAGAGTGGGTTTCGCCCTGTAGCTAATTAAGCAGGAATTACAAAACACTGTAAGTACAACATTATTTGCATGTTCCTGGTATTTCACTTTCACTTCTCATCAAACACACTAAATGATCCAATAACATAACCAAATCATATCCCGAAGCACAACAGAGGAGCATCACAGAGTTCTTTTGATATCTGTCTGCAGTGGGAAAACCACAGTATCTTCCTTCTGAGAGTTTGTAAACAAATCTTGCACACTCCATGCAATTTAGAGCAATCAGCCTATGCAATGTCATTATGTTTCCTTTCCAGCAGGCATTCCCATAACCTGTCAGCAGGACACTTTTTATTCCAAATAACTAAGCAGGCTTAATCAATATGGGATTCAGAAGGAACACTGGATCACTTGAAACATATATCAATACCTATCTTTTCAAGCTAATATTCAGATACCAAGGAAGGCACAGGGAAGGCTAGATGAGTGACACAGGAAAGCAATGCTGACATATCCAGATTCTAAAGCATTTTTCCTACTTCTAAAAGTAAAAAGATCTATGTGCAAATTAATAAATATACATGATCTCAGCCCTGTTCCCATTTATCAGTTCTTGCTACAAAAATGACTATTGAATTATTAGTAAAAGTATAAAGTTCTATTAAAGTATGAAGATATTGTCCAAGATTTATGTGTTCTATGCCACTGGTATTTTTTCTGCTCTTATTTAAACAATGAAAATGGAAATGTTATCACGTGATATGTGACATCCTATGCAGGAAGAAAACTGTACAGCTCATCAGCAATATAAAAACTGATTTTTTTCACAAATTATTGATTGAAATGTTTGAAAAGTTCTAACACTGCTCTGATACTTTGGTAGTTTATTTGCAGATAATGATAAATGATCAGCTCTGATATTTATAGATAATGTCCTGATTAATAAAAAGTTTGTTTCAGTTGGAAAAATGATCTTTGTATAATTACATAAATAATGGATTACTTTAGTAGCTCTTCTAAAGGCATCCACAAGTTCATCACAATGATGGTGCCCGTGCTAGGAGGGTAGCAAATACTTGTAAATTATACATTACTACTGACAAATAGAAGAAATCATGATTGTAACCCAGATATCTGATAATTTATTTCTTTTGTAGGCACCATATGGTATCTAATACATTATGATATCTTTCCTGGATATAAACTGTTATTCCTGAGATATTACTGCGATGAGATGTAGCATATCCAACTAAAGATGTGTAATTCCTACTGAAGTGTTATTCCAGCAGCCAATATTGCTATTTCAACATAATGACTTTCATACTTACCACTGATTAAGCAATGGGACTTCATCAGAGGTCGAAAGCATTGCAGATTGCCACAGTGGAAGGAGCTGTGGCACAGGCGATTGAGTCACGTTCTTTCAGGAAAAGGTACAGCAACATTATGGTCATCTAACAAAGGTTAATATAGCAAATAATTCTAATAAACTCTATAAACAACTATCCCACAAGGAAGTATTGAACTCCAATGTAACTGCATGTGAAAAATAAATGAATTGGAAGCTTGAGAAGTGTTTAGTATAACTCTCAGACTTTATTAGGGTAATCATTTATATTTGGTAAATCATCACAAATCCATGGGGTTGTGTGAGAGCCACGTCCTTTTCAATATTGATTTTTATGATATGAAACACATTAAAAAAACCCCCAAAGAGCAAGGAGACAGATGGGGATATTAATGTATGGGAAACTTCAAAAGAATACAGATGCCTAATTGCCTTCCAAAGCAAACACCTGCAGATTAAATGAAATGGGTCTGTAAGTCATTCCAAGTCTTGTCACAGAATCCAACATATTTTATCCCTAATTTTGTCCAAAATTAGGGATAAAAGATGTCCAAAAGAGTAAAGTATCTGAGACATGCATTATGAATGAAACCACAACACTGCTTTCACAGTTGTATTATGAAGCACCTGAGGAAACATGAAAAGAGGTTGACTCTCAAAAACCACTTGGAGACAGAAAGGCATGGGGAAAGAAGAGATCTGAGGAAGCTGATTTTTCCTTAACCTGATGTCAAACATTAAAAAATTTACATTTTTTTGTAGAAAATGTGATTTGGCTTGCAAGGGAAAAAAGGTGCACAAGGGGCAGCTCAGAAGCCTCAGCATTTGGAGAATTATGCATGACTTAAAAGTCTACTGAGGAAACTAAAAATTTTTCAAGATATAACATTTAAGGTAAAAAAATACCAGAATGTAAGTAAAATTTTTTCATACTGTGAAAATGACAATTTTTTACTACAGCATAACATTCATCTCATGTCCAATGATTTCTACACAATACAAAACACTTCAAATCAAATTTGACACCATGCAGGTTGGCTTGGAGCACTAGCTGTCCTCTAATTACCTTTTGATACAATATGTAGTTCACTAATTTCAAATGTCAAGTCCAACATTTGGAAATAAGTTTTTGAAACAAGTGGATGATTTATTAAAAGCAGTTATATCATTTTGCACAACAGAATCTTGGCACACTGAAATATCCTGTCATTATTAATGCTAAGGAACCAGATATATACATGCATAGTATCTCTGCAGTGTTAGAAACCCCTTGTTCATTTTTATCGACTACATGTTCCAACAGTTTTGTCCAAAGCTTCCTACGTGAGTATATTCATTGTTGGAAGGTTTTGATTAATATTATGATAATTTCATATACATATAACTGGCATGCAGATATTGTAAGATTTTGCTAATATGCTCCTTCTCTTCTACTCATTTAACAACTACGTAACTAATCTGATTTATACATATTTATTCTTAGGTTCCTGTAGCACAAATTAGAAAACTGCCACACCCTGTATCTTTCCTGGGACTTGGAATGATGCTGTATTTAATTCTCATATCCAGTCACATTTCAGTCTCATGTGAAGTTTATTTGCTCATATATGACTACCATATGATGTCACACTCATTCCAGATTTCAAAGAAAAAACAGAAAATTCACTGAGTAAAAGACTGTGATGCTGGAACTGCAGGGGTACCAATGCTGGAGTGGGATTTTAAAAGAAACTATTTTTAATCCTCTAAGATCTTTATTGCTATGGTAATACTTGCAACTTTTTTTTGCTTCAAAGTCTTCCACTGAAGAAATGAGGTTGCACAAATACAATTTAAGAAAAATACATGCATATACACCCACACAACTGCAAAATAAATGCAGACTGAACAAAGACCCTTTGGGCTTTAATTAAATAGAAAACTTTGAGATAACCTCACGAACACATGAAATTTCAAACATGTTCAGAAGAATTTCACTGTCATTTAGCATTGATTATGATTAAACTAGGCACAAAGAAAATGCATATCAAAACTATTTATAAATGTAAATTATATCAAAAAAAAAAATTGCTATTTTTCCTGTTACTGGGCTCAGGGCTTGCTAGACATGACTCAGTTTAGTAGGATGGCACTCAGAGACTGCTGTGATTCCCAGATGGTAGAGCGGACACTGTGGGCTGCTTGTCCATCACCAGATTTAGAGCTGCTGCTGCCACCCTGCTGTGGAGGTTCAGCTGCACTGTGGGCAGGGGCTGTAATGTCAGCAGGGATAAACCAACCTGTCCGAGACTCACTGTGGGATGGCCAAGGGAAGCGTGTGAATACAAACATTTCTGTTTCCAGCCCACACCAATATTTCTGCTGATGCTTCCATTACCTATCCCTGCTGGTTTGACTGAAGATGTAATTAAAGTTCCCCAGTGCATTGTGGACTTTCATTGACTTCAGAACCAAAATTAGTTTTCACTTGGCCTGGAAATTAGGTAAAGGATCAGAGGGTAACATACCCTCTGAAATATCTGGAATACAATGTCTGTTATGTTGCCAGTTTTTCAGTTTGGTTCAGAAATAACTAAAAATACCACCACATAGAAAGGAAGCCCCAGCTCATGGAATACTGAACCTTTTTCACCGGAGATTTTCAAGAACCTGGTCACAATCCTGTGCCATATGCTCTAGGAAGACCCTGACTGAGAAGGGATGTTGAACCAGATCACCCCACGGTGGTCTCTTCCAACCTGACCAATTCTGTGGCTCTTGAATGATGTGATTTCTTGAACAGTCTCTGTTTCTATTAATTCTTAATAACTTTGATAGCAACAGTTTCATAACTTTGCAAATAAACTAAAAATATGGCATACAAAACAAAAGCTGAAAAGACAGATTTTTTTTTTTGCTTTCCTAGATACCTTGTTTCGTGTGTCCTGAAAAATTATTTTGGTTAGCAACAATACCTATTCCCCCTTAACTCCAAGAACTACCATACCACACACGTATTTAGTTCTTAGTCTTACAAATACTTATGCTTTGTACTCAAGCAATCACAAAGTTGCAGATTATTTTTTCACAGCTTTTACCAAACTGAACCTAAAGGACGTAAATTGACAGCTAACTCTAACAGCACCTAACTCTTACTTCAACACAGCAAAAATTCTAGCACACTGATGCTCCACCCTTACATGGAATTCTAATACATAGAATTATAATAAAATAACAGTAATACAAATGTAAAACTAAACTGCTGACATGTTTGGATGCAAAATGCCAAAAACTACAATTCAACTTTAAAAATTGCTTCAGTATTACAATTCCTTATTAAAGTTTGTGGATAGACCTTAATGGCTCCTTATTTTTCATACCACACCTCCAAAGTAATAGATTTACTTGTTTAACTCATCTTCAAAAAAAAAATTTTGTTTGTTTTATTAGAGGTAACTTCTTATGAAATGGGACTTTTCCTTAGTGGCAACATTTGTACCTCCCAGAAGCTGAAATATTCTATTTACCTGGTGACCTATGAAATACTGCTAATGTACTCAAGATTTCCTCATTGATACTTTTTTCAGAGTAACAGCTAGGGTTATAGATTTAAAATAAATAACAGAAATTTCCTCTGAACTGAAACATCTCTTCGGTTTCTTACAGTTACTGATCTGGAGACAGTATAGTTTAAATTTTTCAAATTTATCTTGTTATATGTCCTCAAAAGGGACTATTAAACTATAAATCTACCTCATTCACTCAGTACATATCTTTTGGCCTTAAAAGACTATACACATTATATCTTAGCCATAACAGTCTCCTCATTAAAGAATAAATGTGTGTGATGTATTGCACAAATACCTCTCACTAGAACACATCTATCGTGTGTTTGCTATTGAGACAGATTATTTTAGTCTCACTGTTGGCAACAGTCACTGCATGCTATTCTTCTGTTTTCCCCAGATGTGTTTTTTTCAGCTTCTTACTTCCAGGCAAAAATTTTGTATGTGGATATCAACTTGATACAGCAAATTTGGAGCCAAATGTTGGCCCTTCCGTACAGGGAGATCTGAAGAAACAGGTTGGGTTCCTTGCAGGCTGTGATTTAAGGAAGCGTACAAACCATCTTCAATGCATGAAAGTCAGATATGAAGCTAGCTCTTACCACAGACAAACTAAGAGGCAGAGCTTTCACTCTCTAACACCTCTCTGGGAAACACACTGCCAGCAGGTTTGTTCCTTTCCCAGCACCACGCAGGTTTTATCACACCAGTGCAGCTCTGACTCCCTGAGCACCTTCTCCTCAGGATATTCTCTGCTCTCACAATAATGACCTGGGGCTGGAAGCAAGTGCACTTCACCACGGAGGTACTGGTGCCAACACCTCCTCAACGTGGCTTTTTGCACAGCTCCTCCCTGCAGCAAAAGGAGCCAAGAAGCTCTGCAAGGGCACAGCCAAGACTGATCTGGCTGTAATTCCATCTCTACCGCAGGCTTGCGCATTGGAAGAGAGACAGCTGGAGAAGAAAATGCCCTGTGTCCAACTGAGTTCTTACAGCAGCTACAACATTACTGCAACTGTTCCAAATGTGTTAGGATTAATTGAATTTCCATATTGATAACATTTGATGATATATTGTGCAACTGGTTATTAAAAATCTGCTCCTGAATTCAATCTACATTAGAAAAACATTGCTATCAACATTATCCCAGAACTGGGTTAGGGTTTCTCTATGCTGAGTTCGGGGTCAGCTGTTATCAATTACTTACAGCCTTAACCACAGCTGAAAAAAGCTCATTTAAAGCACAGTGTGTTTCCATCCTTCCTATCCTCCACCTAGTGGAAAGCTACAGCTCCTAGTGTCTATTTTTCAGAGGTTTCATTTTGTCTTCAAGCTGAAAATTCAGAGTGCAGCCCAGCATCTGAGATTAACGCCAATTAGAATATTTTAGGACTCTCTCATTTCCAGTTTAATTTACTGCACCTGCTGTTATTTTGAAACTTCCATTCCCCATCTTACTGTTTCATCACAGTCATCTGTTACTGATGACTTCTAAAGTTATTTGTTTTGATGTGATGCCTGATGTAATGCTTTTGTCTCTCTTGCACTGTGTGTTCACAGTTTGCGACTTGTGGACTTGCTTTGAAAATGTATATTCTGTCTTACACTTGCTACTGACTTGCTGTTTTCTACAAAGGCTTTCAGAGCTGCTGGCAGCACTACATTCAGCAGCCATGACAGCAGCAGTATTTCTTCCTTTCTCTGAAACAGCTCAGGAGCGAAATTGTGTTGCTAAGGCAGTTCTATAACCTTGAAGGACCTTAATCTAATTCATAAAACAATCTGCAGTCTATAAATACTACCAGTTGCACCAATAAAATAAGTTTAAAAAAGAGTTGTAAACTAATCAGGAAAATACTGATCATAAAACCTCAGAATAGTAGAAAGTCTGTTATGATATTCTGACTTTCCCTGGAAGCAAACCAGATCTTAAGGACAGACAGCATTCTGGATTTTAAACACAGATGATGCAGGAAGCACCACCACTTACAGCCATGTTTTCTGCTCTAAGACTAGAAAACAAAATCAGGATTTAACAGAGGTCTACTTTTTTTTCTTAATTTTATCAATACTATCAAGCTAGAAAACTTAGAATGAAGACAGGACTAGAGTTGACTGACATGTGACTTGTGACATGATAATGCACATGTACGTTTCATGAGTTTTAATCACTAGATACACACTGCACCAAAAAAAAGGAAGAAAAGAAAATAGAATACCTTAAAGAAGTGCATTAAGTTAATAAATGGAATTATTCTAATACTTTTAGCACACATAAAAAAAAAAGTTTTTCAATACTTTGAAGTTGAATCAAATCCCTTTACTTTTGGTTTTTTGTCTGACAATACAACTTCTCTGTACCTAGTTGCTTCTTGTCACCTTTGAGTCACTGCTCAAAATATCTCTTTATCCTGCTTCCTTTTATAGCATTGTAATGAATATAGCTTTTTTTTGTTTAAGAGAAAGGTGGTAAAATGATGGTAACACTTTCCTAGTCTACACAACATGGTTTACTTTCTTCCTTCCTATCCCTTAAAGAATTATAAGCAAATTCTCCCATAAGATATTTGAAAGCTTATCTCCTCGCCTCCAAATCCTCTCCTCCAATCTCAAGCATTTCCTAGTTCTTCCCTCATTCATCTGTTCCCTCTGTTTTTCTTCTTCATCTCCCTATCCTTTTTTTGTCAAATTCAGGTTACAAATAAATGTCTTATCTTTACAGACAAACAAACTTATGCTTTCTTGCCTATTTCCCTTGCAGTTACCAGCTCGTCTTCATGCCTATACCCAAAACAAAGCAGCTGCACCTTGAATATTTATTGAATAATAACAGGGTGTTACATGGAAGATTTTTTTTTCCTCTTCTGCTGCTACCGTGTCAAGGACCACAGAAAGAACTGTATGGACAATGAAAAAATAGTGCTCAAAAGCAGCAAGATGTCTGAGGTTTTTATTGCGAAAAATTATGCACTTCAAGGGTTCAGTCACTTCAAAGAAGTAGTAGCAGAGTGTTTAGGGGTTATTTTTTGAACTGTGTCATCAGTTTATTCACCTTTATCCAGTCTTAGGTCTGTTAGGTGCTTAAATTATTAAATAAGTCTAATAATTACAACTTTTTTCTTCTGTCTGCTGAAGTAGAGAACAGTGAGAAATGAATGAAAGTATCAGAAAGACTTCTATTTTTCTGTTAAATGTGCCTAATTCTACATATTTTAAATTTCAACTGATAAAAAATATATTATTACAAAAGCAAAATACAGCCTGATTAGTTCATGAGTAATAGTAAAAAATTTTGCAAAACAAAGGGAAATTAAATTACTTTATCTAATACTGCTTCCTCTTCACACTTCCAAAGGGCATTGTTCACCATTACTATGCAACCAGGGATTGTTTCAACTCACATAGAGCTCCATGTTGCAGCATTTGAACTTGGACTCAGTGGTCAGGTTGTTACAGCTGCAAAAATCAAAATACAGTCAGCTTGGAGATATTCCTGAGTAGTTTATCCAACCTGCACATGTTAAGATTTCCACCTTGGCTCTGCACAGTGGCACCTTCAGTCCAGCTTGTTTTATGAGCCCTTATGGCTGTTGCTGTAGTTTCCAGAAGATTTATTAGTGAGGCTGTTGTGCAATGCAAAATCACGTAGCCAGCCCAGGTTTCCTTCTTTCCATAGGAAAATCATTTGCATCACTGCTAGGCAAGGAAGGAAGAAAAGGAGATGAAAGAGTTTGAGTCACTCTAATTACTAAAATATGCCAAACACAGATGAGATTAACATGGCTAAGGAGAAATTCAGCACATAGCTACAAAAGACATAGACATACCGAAAGAAGCTTCTATCTACGTAGCAGAGATAATAGCAATGAAGGTAGGGTGGCAACAGTGCTCCAGAGCCCCTACATTTGCCAGCCTGCACAAGCAATCCTCAGCTATCTTCACTGCTATTTCTACCCAAGGAAGCAATACAGAAGCCATGCAAAACCATGCTGATATATGGTGGCAAAGCAATCATCAGCACCTCTTCCTCCCTCTTCTGCAATGTGCATATGGAAAGGGAAGTATTAAAAGGCTGCTAAGGAAAAAGGCATGCTTGTCACAGCACAACAATCTGTTCATCAGGGGTCCAATTCCAGCACCTCACACCCCTGTGTCATGTTCATGCAGAGGTTTTCTGTCCATTGGAACCAGCCTGTGATGATGGCAGCAATCAATCCCACTTATCCAAATATGGAGGAGGACATAATTGGGAACGTGTTCTGTGGTGCATCTGGGCCCTTTAGTTTCTATATGATGCAACAAACATAAAAGACCAAAGAAGAAAGTGACTCAGGCAACAGGGAGATTAAATTTGACCTGACCTAGAACCAAATGGAAATTTTCTGCAAAAAGTATTGTTTTTCCTGGGGAATTTTTATTTCAGCAAAATACCAGTGGCAGGAAAGTGTTTCATATGCAAACTGTCAATCAGCCTATGTGAAAAAAGCAATTTTACAGAGGCACAGGAACACTTAAGAAACAGATTAATTTGACTCACCACATCCTCATCTGCCTTTGTTCACATTATATCTTTTCAGCGCTGCAGTAAGAGAGACTCAAAAGATTTCTAAGAATTTCCTCTTAAAGTAAAACCTGTTAAAGGAATTAAATGAAACTGCCTTTAGGGTTTGCTTTACATGCCAAATCTAAGGGCTTTAACTTTAACTGAATACAAACAAAATAAATGACAAAAACCCTTTTTCCATTCATTTTAACTGGCCAACATTAGTTCTATTTTTTTTTTTATTAATGGCTTGATATTTTTTCATTAAAAAGCATCCATCCATCTCTACTCCCTGCTTCAAAAATGTCAAAAATACCATGCTCTTTGCTTGAATTTCTTGTTTTCTAATTCCATTTTTATAGAAGTATCTTTGAAATTAATTAAATTAACTTAGCCTCATACACTGTCTTGTGTCATTTAGTCAGAGTGTTCTCTAATGCAAAGACAAGATGACTAGAGATTTCATTGGTGATGGATGTTTTAATTATTTGGTTTTCTTCCAGAAATTTTTAGTAGTGATAGCAATAATGAACATGACTCCTGAGATTCCTTCACAAGGAGGAATGTATTTTTATTTATATAAAAATATTCAGTAACTATCAGATTAGTGGTCTCTCTGCAGTACTGTTTCTTCTTATATATAGGAAATTATTCTCTTGATTGAGAAGAATAATTTTCTCGTTCACTGCAACCTTGTTATCCAAGGGCTACAATCTCGGAAATGCAAAAGCTACATACTGCTAAAAACAAAATAGAAGCAAAGAAGACGCAGTGTAGATATCCCAGGAGCAGGGTCAGTAAGCTGATGGGGACCACACCAGTGAACTCCAGAGAGAAAAGCAGACTAATTATTAGCCACAGAGTATAAATTTAGGTTTTCACATTAAAAATAAGCAGATTTACTTCAATAAACCCTGAAGTCCACTCTACATTTCATTGAAGACTTATTATATTTCACATTTTATTTTTTAGTATATCTACATTAATGTCATTTATCTCCTGATTGACCTATAAAAAATATAAAATTATGCCATCTAAAATCACATGTAAATTAAATCACCCACATTTGTGATATGGATAACTACCGCTCAGAGGGTATCCAAATGTCTAAGAGAATAAACTTAAAACCAAAATAAAATTTCTAAGGTGGGATGCTTATCGCCACATAAAAATAATGGAGAAAGTTGATATCCTGGATGAGTTGAAATCTATTTTAAGTACTTTGGTTTTGCCACAGAAATCAGGTCATTGAAATGGGGCTTGGATCTGGCGAAGATGCGCAGAAGAGTCAGATACATGACGAGCTTCCAGGTCCTAAAGCACACCCAAAATAACTTTTCTCATTCATAACTCAGGAAGATAAAGTTCTGCGTGAGGCATTTTTGCTGGATGTATAAAATCAAGCAGTGTGAATGTCTCCTCAGAAGACATATTTTTTATGACTCAACAGCTAGTTTGGGGGTTTTTTATAAACTTGTGAAGTTCAGTATTGAATATTTTCCACTCTGACTAGAAAGCTACAAGTGGACATGTGACAAACACTGAAAGACAAATATGTACAAGTACATACTGTCCCTAACGTCTTATCCACCATGATATAATAATCATCATTATTCTTTAGAGCTGCTTAAAAATAAAAGAAACACAGCAATCCATGATACATGAAGCGTTGTTCTGCTCAGATCTGCATTTTTGCTGAACTTTGTCATGACCTTGAATGAAAATCAGTCTGGGATGTATGTATGCCAAAGATTTATTGCTGTGGTTTGCTCCAATCTTTTCTTAATAAACTGAGTCAAAAATATCTCAGACAGCTCATTAGTTATAGCATGATACATTTTCCCCTTAATTTTGGGGATGGCAAATGTCTTCATTATTCTTAAAGGAACATGTGCTGTGCGATACCTACTGTGCCACAAAAGCCAGTCTAGTCCTCAATGCACCATCTGCTTGAAGAATAATCACCCTGTGAAGTATTTGCCTTTGGCAACCTACCTCACACTGTTCTCTGCCTTGAATAACTTTTACTGCATTAATGTTTGCTTAGCCCTGAGATTTATATTTCCTGTTCTCTGAGTATTATTTATAGTTATTAATAAAATTGAAATAATCTCCTTTACCATATTTGGGTTGCCTACAATATAAGTGACATGAAACATTTTAGAGAATTACCTCAATGGAAACTCCATGGCTAAGAAAATTCTTGTGGCATTAGCATCAAATGTTCTATGCAAAGGAATTGTTTTTCTTCAAGGAATTTTCCAGTAAATCACTTTAAAAATAGCATTTCTCTTGATGTTTCCATTCTATACTAGTGTGGTTTTGCCAGATATTTTTATTTAAAAGACATTCTGTAACATATGGAGTATTTGTTTTTGTTTTTAATTCTCCATTTGTTCAGTGCTTTGCACCTAGTCAGAGCCAAGGATGGCTGTTTCATTTACATATCAGTCATAAATATGCATTTCCAGGGGCAGCATCAGACTCATTGAGCAGCAGTGGAATTGGTTCCTTTATCACTATGGTCCCTTTATCATTATGCTGTCTGTTTTCTCTGGAAACTGTTAACTCTGCACTGTTCATTATTCATGCTTCTCCCTTACCCAGCATTTGGTGGGCAGTAAGATATACAAGAATTTGTTATATATACACAGATGTGACTTATCTAATGAGCTGCACCTTGCTAAATGTGGCATGGCAGCAGTGTGTCATCTGGACTAACTCTCATGTTAATGTTCCCTGTTTCCAAAATTAAAATAGATCCACACAAAATTAAGAAATTTGCTATATCTAAGATCAAAATATAGTTATTTATTCTGTCATACATTAGTCCTGATTTTGATGGCAGTTTTTAGTTTTTTAACAGTCAATTGATTATTAAAAATTTTCTTAGTAGCATATCCCTGGGCAGGGATGTTGCTTCAGTTGTACCTTATTCCAGAACTAAAAGTCAAACCTATCTAGACATTTTGTTTTGATTTGTTTGAAATCCAAACAGAATAAGGGAATAAATTTGTCACATTAAAACTGAGACTATAATAACCACAACTTCATAAAAAGCAATTAAAATCTTGTCTCCGTTATTCATTTGGACACAATACCTCTACCACACCATTATTCCACATCCAGCTCTTTAATTGATCCCAGCAATGAAGACTCGAATTACTTGGATCCTGTTTTTTTCTTTTCAGTATACAGTAATTTCCACTGATATCAAATTAGTTATTCAGTTCTTTCACTTTAGGACAAACTGACAGATCACACTTAGGCACAATTGTCCATATGGAGTCTCCTGGATTTTCCATCACAGAAATAACATAATCGTAATAAAATATGTTCATGTTCAAGTATGTTAATCAACAAAATATGACACATGTCATAAAATATAAAATATAGCATGACACATGTCTGAGGTAACATACAACCAGTATGATGCTATCAGTAGACAGAAAATACATATTTTAACTAGGAGTTGTTCAAATAATGCCTTTAGGTTCTATTGGTCTTCATGAAAAATGCTGACATTCCTCATGAAGAAAATGTTAGTTTCTGGCCTTTCATGTTGCTAAACCCATGTTCTTTTCATGGGCTTTTATACAAAATATCAGTGTCTTCGTGTTTTTGACAAGTGGCATCAGAACATCTGTTTCCTCAGCTTTTTTTTCCGCTGCCAGGAATTAGACACATTCTTTGACTCTATTAACTGCCTCTGAGTGGATATTTGAGGAACATAAAATAAAAATACATCCTTATAGAGCAAAATTTAATTTCCTTATTTTTATTCCCTTTATATATTATCTTTTTCACCAGTATTTCAACTGAAATATTGGAAGAAGCTAAAATATGGCTTTTTACTGTGAGGTTTTTTTTAATTAACTATTAACACAAAGCTGAGTTCAAGGGTTCAATTTGTACAGCACATAAAGAAAAGAAACCTATACTATTGTTTTGAGTATGAAAGGTTTGCCTAATTCCTGCTCACAGGATACAGGCTCAAAAGAAACAGAGAATATGGGTATGTTTTAAGTTCCATTATGAATTCTAACTTTTGCATCAAGGTGAAAGGCAAAAGGAGGAAAAAAAAAAAAAACCTGTTAGGTCTGAGAATCCCACTAAGAAAAGAAACCCACAAAATGCTAAGCAGGAAATTATTTTTTTGAAAATTTGCTTACAGCACTGTTACTGCAGCAAACACTGCTGACTGGCTGAATTCTCTCCTCAGATATTTATGCCCTTGTTTTTGCCAATATATTTATAATTTGTCTTGGATAATGGGTAAATAATTTTACAGGGAAATCCTCTTGATTTTTGAAAGTGATCATCTCCAATCTCCTCCTTATCCTTTTCTACTTACACTGAATTCTAATTCCAATCTTTACATGTTCTTATAGTTTTACTCTGAAATAAAAATGTGAAAAATGCATACATTTATGTGTCAGATCTTACCTGAAATGAAAGGTCCAGAGATGTAAGGTTTAGCAGGCAGATGAAGACGTCAAAATAAATCTGTTTAATTAAACACAAGAAATGAGGAAAAAAATTTACTTATTATTGTTTGTATTTAATTAGAGCACTTTTGGTAGGACATGTCTCTACTCAAAATATTGTACATGTATAATTGATTGAACTTGGACAATTAACAAAAATATCTTTTGCCATTCTCTCAGAAAAAAGTTTTATTGTGAGAGGAGTTTACCATTGACATTTGGTCACAGGCTCATGGAATCCAAATTTTAGATAAACACTGCTCCACAAAAAGGAATCTGAACAATTTGTTCATACACAAAATGATTTTTTTGACTTAGGTAGGAGCTTGTCACTAACAATTAAAAAAAATTCATGCCTGTTTTTAAAAGCTGACAAAGACCATTTCTTTTCATATGCAAACCCCGGGTGTTCTTTCCAGAGTTACCTGAAAGTTGCACTTTAGCAGAATAAACCAGGGCTTTTTGGTTCATCTTCTTTCAAACCTTATCAAAACCATTTATATTAGAACAGTAATGGATGACGTGCTCGCACTTTACCAGGTATTTTCATTACTTTAAGACAGCCAAGGCTCCAGAAAAAAAATCCAAATATGATTAATGATACAGCAGACTCCCGTAATAGTGGTAAAGTATGCAGCCATCTAAAACCACACAGGAACAGTTTTGTAATGGTGAACTGCCAAGGAGATTAATTTCTCTACAGCATTAACTCAGTGCCACATGTGATTTTCAGCGTCACATATGGAATTCCTTTGATCCTAGCTGGAGTCAGCTCCTACTCTGGGTACAATCCATCCCCCTGTAAACAAGCCCATCTCTTTTCAGACATGCCTACGTGGTCAGATGTGAAGATGAATGACTTCGCTCAGGCTTCTTACAGTCCTACATGGCTACCAGAAGAAAACTGGCTTCTATCCCAGTCTCTCAAAATATATGCGAACCCACTTCAGATTGTGTGGATTTGACTTTATAAATGTACCTCAACTCCTCCTTTGTCAAGTTAAAGTGCCACCAAATCAATAGTTTCAACTTCTGCCGCAAGTCTATCACTGCAGAATGCTGAGGAACTTCTTTTATTCGAACCTCATTGCATTAGATGTAATAATCCATTGAAAGGGATTTCAGGCTACCAACTCCGCAAGTTCAAAACCCACCAC
Organism: Grantiella picta; assembly: GCA_013397955.1. Taxonomy (NCBI): domain Eukaryota; kingdom Metazoa; phylum Chordata; class Aves; order Passeriformes; family Meliphagidae; genus Grantiella; species Grantiella picta. The sequence continues at coordinate 871,593 of VZRM01003969.1, forward strand.
CTGAAGAACTTTAGCAATTTCCATGTGAGAAAATTTCCACTTCTGTTTTAATGTTATACTCCACATAATAGTAATAATATTACACAATTTCCCAAAAAGGAGCCCTGGAAATAATTCATGTTTTCAAGACATGCTCAGAATACAAAATCCCAGGTAAATATGTAAAGTACTAAATCATATAAAGAATATTAAAAGGTATGCTATTGCCCTCTGCCCAGTCATCTTCCAAGGATATAAGAACCAAACGGTGAGTTTTAAAACTTCCAATTCAAAAAGCAACATATTTTCTGGAGAATAAATGGAATTGGGTCCATAAGGGCTGAAATGACAACACAAGCAAAAACTGCAGCCGCAGATGTTTTCAGTGCCAAAAGGCTGCATTTGGTTTAAATGGACATAAGCAATGTGATTCTCATTACAAATCACAAGTTTTCCTAGTACAGGCTTTATTCCCCAAGTGGATATTAATGCAGAAAAACTCTTTATTTCACATCTACATTTTCTACTGTCATAGAGAGATATCACACCCCTGGGTACCTATGACCTTTCTCACATTATTAAGAGAAATATTCAGAACATTATAAAATGAGAGAAAAAGCAGCATAATATAGACACCAGCGAGAACAATGCTCTTGGCAAATAAGAATAATGAAGGAATCATGTAACATGGAAACTTCACTACGTGCTCTCAGAGCAGAATAACATCAGAAAAAAATTCAAAGACCAAGTTATAGCTGAATTACAGATGGGCAGACAAGTACCAAGATTACATGAAAGAAGAAACGTGTGATCTCCTAACCGAAAACTGAAATAAGGCATCAGAACAACTCACACAGCTCACAACATCCTGCTTGTCAATCTCTTCCCAAAGGTACTACAGAGAATTACAGGCTGCAATGTGAGTAAATTTTTCTGCCGCCTTCCAGCTTCCTCTAACAGGATGGCAGCTCCACCGCATGACCACACATCATCTTGCCATAGCATCAACATCCCTCTCATCTTGTGATGGTAGATAACTGCATTTAAATCCCTCAGTAATGACAGTTCAAAGGACTCTATGAAGCCTGCCTTAGTAAAAAATTAAGAAAAAGAAAAGAAAGAAAGCCATGTGTATGTTGTCTACAGGCATCTCACAGGTTAAGGGAAACTGGTTCATGAATTCGTCTCGAGCATTATTATACCTGTAAAGGCAGAGGATATTGCAATGGAACTTTTCAACTATCAGAGAGACACTAGACTATTTGCTTTTAATGCAATACACATACAGTGCAATAAATACCACTTTCAAAAAACATTAGAGCAACTTGTGTGGAAAATTCCTTGTGATATCATTACAAGCCATATGTTTGAATTTAATGACAAATAAAGTTGTATTTCAAGTAAATATAATCAACAGAACTTTAGGATAAGTATAAATTACTGGACGTGATAGTGTCGTACAATATACTCTTTTGCTTAGTAGCTGAGATTGTTCAGTTTAACTGGCAGCTGAACAAGAAACAAAAAAAATTAGTTTAGTAATATCACAAGAATCATTCAGGTTCATAAACTGAGAGAGCAGCAAATGGTTTAATACAGATTTTTAGGACTGACAATATCTTTTTTATTTACATTACTTCATTAGTTTCCAGAAAAGGATGTATGGAACATCTGGTAGGAGCATAAAGGGCTGTAATGCTTTTTATGGAGCCAGGCCTTACGTGACAAATCACCACAGTAGCTCCAAGAGGCATATCACAAGAAAGCAGAGACTAAGCTGCACCCTCACACTGAATGGAAAATGCCTGCAGAGCTCAAGGAGAACAAGGGTCAGTAGGTCTCTGTGAATTAGAAAGACCAGGCAGCATTGTTACATTAGCTAATTAGGAGAAAGTTTGCCTGGAAAGATGAATGCTAAGAAGATTTGAAGTCATAAAGGGAAGTGCTCTACCTCATGTTAGACTTAAAACTCCAAATTCATCCAATTTGCAGTAGTACATAATACCAGACATAGAGGTCAGAAGCTGAAAAAACTGATGCGGCTGTCAGACAAGGAACAGTGACTTACAGTGACTGCAAATTCAATCAGACACCAAACATTCAGTCACATAACTTGAGTATTGACCACTGCAGACTCTCAAGACACATTGTCCCTATTTATTGCGTTATGAGTCATATTCATCTTTGTAGCGCTTTAAACCTAAATACTGGATTTTTTATCCCATTTGGAATGAATATACGCACATATCCATTGAAAGGGGACTTCAATGAAAACTTCACACTTTTGACATCTGAACGAAGTTCACTGTCCCACTACTTATGGAAATGACTGAATTTAAACCATTAGATTAATTTTCAGTTAATTGCACAGATATTAAGAGCAATCACAGTAAGTGTGACTGCTCTTACTATTTTGAGAGCTCAAGACAAGTAACTGCTAAGTCCTATTTCAGCAATGTTTGAAAAGCATCTCATATTAAATGAAAATTCAATACCATACTGGATAGCAATATCATTCACAGTAAAATAGAATGTAAAATTTCAGCTAAGTGTCCTGAACATCACAAAACCTAAATTTAAACCCCTGTTTTCAACTTCTTTGCATTTTAAAAAGCTTTGAGGAATACAGATATTCAAAAGCATAGTTATCCTAGGCAATTATGGAAATTATGTTAACACTATGAAACCATAAGATTTCCATTCATCTCTTCCACTTTCATAGAACCATAGAAGGAAAAACATGTTTCATTATCACACTGGATGTGCTGTCTACACTATGTGCTTCATTCATTAGTTTTCAGAAGACTATATTCATGTCTGATAAATAGCATCTCTGGGCCAATTTTACAGCTGTGTGTCAGACAGAAACAATAAAAAGGCATGTTCACTCTGGATTATTATCCAATTTGATCACATGTTCAAGACTTAAACATTTATAAATGATGTGCTTAGTTGCAATTACAGATACTATATGGCTCCTGTATATTCACCTTGTCAAATCTTTTCAAAGATCAAGAGTAATCCATCATTCTTTTTTTTTCTCTAAGTGCATTCATCTGCAACATCCAAGGGAGATGAGCTATTCCCTTTGTATACCAGTTTGTCTCAGACTGTTACTCTCCTGTGTGTCTTCTTCCTTTTCATGCATCACCATAAAATTTTGTTTGTAAAATACCAGAAATGTTACTATAATTTGGATAATAGTTAGAAAATTCCTCCTCATAAGATTTATGCTATTACCTGAAATTGCTATTCTATAGCAGGAGATTATCTGGTTTGCAAAATATCTATTATGCATCTTATACCAGCTTGCCCATCACTCAGTGGCTTTAACATGCTGGTGATGTGTGAAATTATATATACAAGTTTGCTAAAAATATTTGTCAACATGCAAGAAACATCAGATGTACCTGAACGCAAATTTAGGGATAAAACTGAGTAAAATATTCTGTTTATCTAAATAGATTTTAAAAGAATGGTTTTGCCAACCCTATTTACTTATTTACACTTCTTCTTGTGCTAAGACAATTCAGTGTTTATTATCTTCCTTTTATTTTTTCCCCATAGAACTCAGTAGCACAGATCCTCCTTCCTGTATTTTCTGTACATCTCTGTATTATGTGTCATATAAATAAGAAAAAAATTGTATGTCATCCAGAAAAAAATACTGTTTTCAGTTGCATTCAAACAGCACCCAAGTACTCCTCTTAAACTGGAAAAAACCTCCTTTACACTAGACACATGATAAAAAGGTAGCAGTGCCACTCCTCTGCTTCACTCCCACAAAAAAACTGTCCCACTTTTGAAAATTCAGAAACAGGGATTGATTAAAAGACAATTGTTAAGACACTGAGGGCTAAGGCATGTAATTCAGTTGCCACAATTCAACAAGCAGTCATGCACCAAGCAAACACAGTAATAGCCACCACATTTAAAATAATTACATTTAAGAGAATTTAGTGCAGCATGACAGAAAGAAATACATGTATCTTGCAGATGACATGGCAGCCTGAGAAACTGAAAAGCTGAGATTTTTGAAAAATATCTGTAATGCCTGAAAAAAAAGCAATTCTATAAAGCTGACATTGCTAAATTAATGCTTCTTTCAAACATGAATCTTCAGTAACTTCATATGGAATAGTGCCACAACACAAAGTCAGCTATTAGCTCTCCATCATCTTACATCTGTCTATAAATATGACACACACTGACACAGCAAACACATGAGTTTTGACACAACTTGCAGATATATGCTTGCTTCTAGAAAGGTCATTCATTTATTTACACCGGAGACCACCATTCTGGTTTTACAAGTAAAATAGATGCTTTTCAAATCAGCCTAATGATTTGTTCACCCTGGAGAGGCAAAAGTTTGGCCTCAGTGGTAAACAACACTTTATCAAGTTGTCCAATTATTCTTTCCATTTAGTAGGCAAATGGGAATTAGTTCAAAGTCATAGTACTAGTTATCTGTATAAATAATTTGGTACACATATTTAGGATGCTCGTGATGGGCTTCAGAGAAAAGACACACACACAAATACATTTAAAATTCAAAACCAACACAGATTTTTGTACTCTCTAGACCTCCAGACAAGTTGAAATTAAATAAGAACCCTAATACATCTAGTCACACAATTAAATGGGTGCAAATATCACTCTGTAAGGTAATAGATGGCAAAAATATTATTTTTAAAAATGGTCATAACATCAAAAATTAAAGTTACTTAATAGATCTTTAAAACAGGGGATGAAGCCTTTAGAAAATTATTATAGAAGTCATAATCTTATAAGTATCTGAGAAAGAAAAATCCAGTTTTAAGCCTCACTGTCAAGGGACAGAGAATTTATGGTAGCATCATAAAACAGTAATTACTTGAAATTTTGTGATTGTTTATTTGCCTATTTCAAATTACTTTTAGGGAAACATTAAGTACAAGTGAGAGGTAGATTGCCTCCTGGAGATGTAGCTCACTTTAAATGCCAGTGACTTCATTTAAGATACAGAAAGAAGACGCAGTGGCTTAATGAGAAAATGATAGGCTTTTTTCTTCTATTTCCTTATAGCATTTGAAATAATATAATGAAAAAATATTAAAATTTGTATTTGAGATCTTCAAAAGAACTGAAGAGTTGTACATGTAGCTTCTGAACAGATTTACATTGGATGCTTCAATCTTTTTCAAGTCCCTTAAATATTTGAGACTCTCTCCAAAACAAATCTATCACTAGAACCACAGGCAGAGATCCTTCTAAGGTGTCATGCATTTAAAGTCTTTTTAAGAGATGATTTGGAGCTATTTCCTAAACCTGATTTCAATCATAATAGTATCAGAAAATGATTTCCACAATTTTGGCCGACAATATTTGACATTTAACTGCTAAAATAGTTCAATATAGACAGTTTTCAAAGCATTAATATATCATCTTGTGCATATCTTAATAGCTGAGCACAGGGAGTAGCATAGAGTATACAGATGAGACTGCCATGAAACAGACTTTGAGCTTGACCTGTCAGTAGGTAATATCAAATCACCTTTTAACTCTATCATTGAGAAACTTAGTTCTTTTGGTCTTCCATTTTATGGCTACTGACAGATTTGCAGTGTTAACCAAGTGATTTTGGGAAGCATGTAATGTAAATACACTAGACGGTATACACATCAAAAATATATGTGTCTGTCTAGTATTAAAAATCTTTCCACAAAGAGGAAAAAGGAAAGTATACAAAAGTTTCCAGCCTGCACAAAGCATTGTAATTCTAATTAGATTTTTGCACCATTTATAGAAACCTCAGGAAAACTAAGCACAGCAGGGATCTGTGTTGTCATTAGTTACATGACCAGAATATGACACAGTAGCAGTAATGCCATGAGCTTTGAAGAGACCACATTGTTACAGCAAAATACCATCTGGTATTTTGCCCTGTTTCTCCATGAATTACCTTTATATGCTGGAGCTGCCCTAATAACCTATTCTCAAAAGGTGAAAACACTAAGCAGATGTGGGTCAAAATGAATTGTTTATACGGCATAGACTCATGACAGGCAAATTAGAGTTTTAAAGGTATTTTCCCCTACTAATACTACTATACTGTGAAGTAAATGAGCAGTATAAAAAAAATCCCACACAGAGCAAATAGACAAAGAATCCACCATGAACCAAAACATGTAAGCTGTATATCTATAAAAAGGTATGAAATTAAGTTCTTGGAATCATAACTTGGAGATCTCAAAACACCAGGAATTTCTTAGAGAATCTTCTGACCCACAAGATACATGCCACTAAACAAGATGAAGCTTTTACAAAGCAGTAAAAAGGAAATCGTAAATTTTAAGTTCCTCACCTGGATATGGATTTTATAATGTTAAAAGCTGAGATTCACATTTGTAAGCCATACTTCTGTTCCCAATTTCAACAACTGCAGTATTGTGTAAGGATTGCATTTCTTTCTTTTAAAAAGCAGAGTTCTGTAGCTGCTGCATTATTCACACCAACAGGACTAGTTTTGTTACATTTGCCTAGCAGCAAACCAGAGTAGGGATAAATATTTGGCTGACAGTCAGAACACCTAAATTTTGGTCATCAGTGTGAGAACCACTCTTGTTAGGCAAGGTCACTTGTACTCTTTTTTACTCTCCTCAATTATTAAAACTCTTCAATGGTTGTCTCTCCAAATAAGGAGTCAAACATGAAAGAAACTAAAAATACACTGGGCATCTTGCAAATGTAGAAAAGTAGTCTTTAAAAAGATAAACGTTTTCTTCTGCACAATAAAATCACTTACAAATATATCTGTACCTATAAACATAACAAGACCTTTCATGTGTTTCAGTTTGAATATCATCCAAAATAAGTAAGTAATGAATAAGTGAGGTTTTCAACTGCTGAGGTGCCCACTTAGGCTAAATAAATTCTTTTCATTTTTTTTTCTTTTCTCCCCCCTCAGAATCTTGTGAGGATTTTTCACCTGACTTACAGAGTTTTCCCATCTCTCTCTGGAATATGTAAGGTGCTATAGCTAAAGTTTTAGGAAGAGGAGGTCTCACCAGATAACAGGCAATTGCTGTTGCTAAAAGTGGCACTCATTCCCCCAACCCACTCTCTGTTAAATTGGCTCAGCAACCTCATGAAATTTCACCTTAAAAGGACAATTAATCCTTTGACCCAATAAAGTTGAGCCCTTAATCCATTCCATATCACTTCAGGAACTCAATTACATTGAACTGTTCAATGAACTGTGATCCTAGTCTTTCTTCATTATAACTCCTTTTCAGTTAATTTATAGTGAAATATTTGGACAGGTTGTTACAATTATCTACCTTCGACTATCAAGAGCTTTTTCTGCTTTTCTATGAATTATTCCTTACATTCATAGTTATTTACCCAGCAAATTTTACCTGTATGCTTGTGAAACTAGTCCTTCAACTTTAATATTCTGCTTTTAATTGTAATGAAATCACTTGCTCTTATTTTTACCCTGGTTTTAGTTTCAATGCTGAAAGTCAATTCTTGATTTGGTAAGCTATGTAAACTCAAGCTAAGTTTTAAGCATCTGCACCCACAGATTTGGGGCATTTTTGTTTAATTTTACCCCTCAGACAGCATCAAGTAAAAAGCAAGAAATTTACTCCACAATAAAGCTAATATATTCCTACCAGTCTCAGAAAACAAAACAACACTTTACTGGGACTAGAACAAAAAAAAAAAATCAAACTGGAAGAACATATAATTTCATCATGGAAATTATAATATATTCATTCAACATATAAATTCAACATATAAAATCAACAATTCAACATATAAAACCACATGGAGTTTTCTTGCATTAATAATGCATTAATTTATTTACCACAATACTACTGAGACTTCTGCCCATTTAGTCTCACTCAAATGAACGTGACAATACCTGCATTTGTCTCAATCTTGGAGGTTTCTTGTCTCACTTTATTTTCAGTGGTAGCCAAAGGACAAAAGAGTACAACAAAACAGCATTCTTTACAGACACCTCTCTGAGCTATTCTTGAATACTGAAAAAACAAGTAACTCAGTTGTCCTGGCTCATATTGTTCTAGGGAGAACTGCTGCTAAATCTTTTGATATGGGATAAGTCAGAACTGTTTAGTGAATAACTACTGCCATCTACTTATCTTTTTTAATGTCACTTTGACACTTTTCATGTTATTGAGATCACACGAAGCTGCACGGCACTGAAGACATTAATAGGAAATTTCTTTTATTTCCTTCTACAATGTTAGCATGATATTGTATAATAGATAAATCTGTATTAATAATTTCTGTGGATAATGAGAAGGCAGTGTGAGTAGTTCTAACAAACTCTATCACAGCAGCAATGCTTTTATACTATCTTGCTTCAGTGATTCGTGTCAAATCAGGTCTGTGTTTCCCACTTGAATAAATAACTAAGGGAAAGACATGAGATAGAAATGTAGAGTAATTGATAATTTTTTCAGAGGACAGAAGTAACCTTTGGAAAATTGAGAGGGTCTATGTGTTTCAGCATACTTATTAATGAATATTCATTAATTGAATCCCTCTAGAAATGAGAGTGAATAGTATGTTCAAAAAGTAGCCAGTGTTTCAAAGTTATTCAATTTAGTTAAGGCAAAGAACACTAATTTTTAACAAGCAAAAAAACAAATCTAATTTTTAAATTGTTTTAAAATCACTTTTAAAGGTTATTGATAAGAGAGACTTTTCTGTTCTCAAACCCAGAATCTAGTCACTCCCAATAAAAGCATAATAAACTCAGAATCTTATAGTTCTGAATTTAGACTCAAGCTATCATTTAATTCTTCCATTCCAAATGTTACCTTTTAGGAGGTGGTGGTGTGGCCCTCTATACTAGGAAGGGTTTTAATTTCCTAGAGCTAATGATGATGATAGGATTGAGGATTTATAGACCAAAGGATACAAAGGATAATGTACTTAATGCCTTCTTTACTTCAGTTTTAATAGCAATACCAATTGTTCTCTAGGTACCCAGCCCCTCTTTTCTAGTTATACCTGCTAGACAAACCTTGACTTTCCCACCGCTTCAAAAAAAAGCGTGCTGCAGAAGGATTGAGAAATTTAGAGAAAGTGGCCAAAATAGAAGAAAACACAGCCATGATAACTCAGTACCTAGCAAAGCAAAATGGTGATTAAACCACATAAAAAAGGCAAACCACTCATGAAGTTTTGAGATGGAAGAAAGAAGGCGTCATGTTCAGTGTATGCGGATCACATTGCCTAAGTCACAAAATGATGAATTGTAGGAATGCTGAATCTATGAGAATATAGTGTCTGGAAGAAAACCTCTTTCCCTAGCTGTGTATGCTTCACTCATTCTCTTCTTTAGTCCATTTGCTCTGCTGTCTCACGTCTGTGATGTATCAAGGCAATAGAGAATCAGCCATGAGCAAGGATGTGAAGATCATTTGAAGACCAGGCACAAAAACAAGCCCAGGGGAATGAGTTTTCTGATGAACCACACGAGCTAGTGAGAATGTTGACTAGCTCTGCTCTGTTCACTCAAACGTTGTTCGAGAAACCCCTTTCCAAAGCAGCAGAAAATTACAGTTTATTGCCTCGATGTGGATTACTCTGCTTGCACTGACATTTATTTCCATCTGCTGTTTTATTATTCATTGCTTCAACTGTGTTATCATAAGTTGCTTGTGGACTATTAAGCAGGACAGAACTGGCAAAGAGGTGCACTATTACCTAGCTTAGCTGGGTTTATGAGGAGGCACCAGTGTGATTTGGAGATTATATGCATGTTCAGATCCTAGTGTGCTGTTCTAAATACTCACAGAGAAAAACAGTCATAGAGAAATCTGTTTATAGGTTTCAGAAGCAGGGGAAAAACCAATAACTAGGAAATGACATCTGAAATGGCTCATTCTCAAGACCTGCAATGTCTGCTGTACAGACTCTGAAGTGCGTTCTAACATCAAGAAATGTTGCCTTCCAGTACTTTCTCTGAAAAATTTGTGACACACATTGAACCTATTGATATACAAAGATCTTGTGAAGGAGAGAGGAATGTCTGTATTGAAGTACCTCAATTGATGAAAACTTACAGTATGTACTACCAACAGGACTGGGAGGTATCTCTAAATAAAACAGTAGACTTGCTGTCTAATAAATTTGATTTTGAAAGGTATTCATGTTCTTTTATAGTCTATTATTATTATTATTTTGAATTACAGTATGTACTGTCAGAAATGGGCACTTCAAAAGTACACTTTCAGTAGTACTAGATTATCTTTCATAAAACTCACTGGCAAAACCTTAACACTTTTTATAGAAGTAGTATAACAACAGCTCTAAGATTAATCCTATTTTCTGAACCACTCTCTTTCATTCATTTTGTTATTATTGCTTCTTTGTTTTCTCTTGGCTAAAATTAAGCATTCACTGATGAAATATATTAACTGTATTAGAAGTCTCACAGTTCATTTATCAAAGGAATCATAGCAGGTAGGAATTAAAGCACTTGTTTTGTCCTTAACTGTGCCTGAAGGCAGAAATCAGCTTGACAGATCTACAAGCAATCACTTCTTGAAGGCTTCCAAAGTGGAAACTCCAAACTGTTACAGGCAATTTATTTCAGTTTTTTATTATCTTCACCCTTAGCAAGCTTCCAATAATATGTAGAAGAAAACTTCCTCGCTGAAATCTGAACTGTTTAATTCTTGCCTGATCTTACCTCACTATGACGAACAGTTCCCTTCAATATCCCTTCTGCCTTTTATGTATTTGAAAAAATCGTGTTCTCTGAAAGCCTTTTTTCTCTTCTCTTTAGGTTAGATAAGCCCAGTTGCCTCAGTTCTTCCTTCTAGGAAAAATTCTAATATCTTTCTCCTGTTTCATTGAAACGTCTTCACTTTTCAAGGCATAGTTTATTGGTGTAGTATATTCTGTATCTCTAGCTAGCTTGGAGAGAGGTTATATGTCTCAGCATATGAAATTCTCTAATTTTGTGTAACAGATTCTAAAATACTGCGCATACAATGGGTCTACCCATGCTCAAAGTAATCCTACATGTTCTCAGTCACTGAATGGCACTGATAAAACGATAAACTCAAGATACTTTCTCTTAGATCAAAACTGAGATGTCATACGGTTCAGTAAGAAACGCCAGTTACAGGGGTTTATATGTCAATATATTGATGATTGTCACCTTGATCTGCAGTTTACAGGTACAGTTCTGATTCTCACAGTAATTAGAAGTGCAAATACCAGCAGTTTGACATCTATATTTAAGGATCTACAAATAATTCTAAGTGTCCCACTATTAAACATATACAAAACAGAAATAGAAAGGAATATTAAGCTCTGCATGCTGATAGGCTCCTCTTCTGTTACTACAGAAACCACAGGGGTCCTCAAAATAGGCAAGGCACTTCACTCTCCAGCCAGGTGACTTTTAAAATTTTGTTTGGTTTTTACTAGCTGCATAATGGAAACTCTACCCTCAAACAAAATTAAGTTCATGGGTGCTCTAAATTATACAAAATACAAAATAAACTTACACACATAACAAGTATGATTTCTAAAAAGGGAAAAAGTAAATTGTATCTGAATGGTAAGGCTTTTTAAATTTTACTTATTGGTTTAAACTAGTTGGAGAGAAGTGATTTTATTTCACCACTAACCTGTCATTTTGCAATTTCTCCCTGATGTATTTTTCAAGTTTGTATCAATTTATTTGTTTTAGAATAGGAGCTTTTTTAAACTTAGTCATTAAAATAACCCATCCCTCATAGATCACCATTAATTTGGGGCAAAATATTTTAGAAATACCTCATTAGTATTCTGAAGCTGAAATGCGAGTGTCTTCTGCCCTTGGATAGATGAAACTTTAAATTTCCTTCCACAATGATGGAGGGATTCAGATTCAATATAATTTGATATAATTCTAAACCATATAATCAATTTATCCAAAATACTTGCCAGATGATACACAAACTGCTTTAAAAAGTCTAAAAAATATTGCGTCTAGTTAGAACCATAGTAAATGCACTACACATTTATTTAATTTTAAGGGATAAAAAAACTAATTCTTTTAGTTCTTGATTGTTAACAGAAAAGCAATTTAATAAATTCCCGTTCAAAATTAAAAGTCAGTTTAGTCTGAGGAAGGCTATTTTAAATCCTGAGTAAGATGGAGATTTGATGTATTCTGGCTAATTTGTTTTATAAAAAGAAAGGTGAAGAACATGTAATGACTCTAGTGGCAAAAAAGCACTATATGATTGCTCAGTCACAATATATGAAGAAAAGAATAAAGACTGATGTTTGCAGAGAATTACCCACTTATTTTAAATCAATATAAACCAAATACACTCCTAATCACTGATAAAATATTTAAGATCTCCACGTTCATTCACCTCCTTTAAGCATTTCATTTCTAAGATAACAGCAACAGCTAATTAAAATGTTTTGGGTTTTTCCTTTTTTTGTGTACCAGTCCTACAAACCCAGCACAGTATGTGCACTACTCTTACATGGCACATCTCTTTCAAGTTTTATAGACAGCAGCAAATTACGATCACAAAACCTATATTCTCGCTGCTTTCTCCTCTTTCTGACAGGCAAATTAATCCTAAAATTCTTTCAACAGTAATTTATGCTTACCCAGCAAAACCATTACGTGCCTGTACTACAGATATGTAAAAAATGCTGGCTTTGCTGTGAGAATTGAATTGATAGCACTTGGCATGGGACAGTACAGGCTCAGGACAGGCTCAGAACAGGCACAGGGCAGGAGTTCAGCACCCCCAGCCCCTCCTGCCTGCCCAGTGCAGCTCTGCCTGCTCTGTCTGCTCCTGATGCTGCTGCTGCTGCTGCAACTCACAGAGCACAAGATCAGCCTCGGCAAGGCTGCTCCTGCTCCCAGGCACAACTCTGGCCAAAGCAAGAAGCAGGTTTTGTAATGGCTTCTAAAGGGCTCTGTGTTTGATGATAACTGCTCCTAATCCTGTCTCTCAGTGGCAAAAGTGCCTCTGACTTCAGGAAGGGAAGCACTGGGTCAGTTGTGAGCTCTCGGGCAAATTTCATTCTGTCAGCCAGCAGAGTGGATGTAAGCAGCCTCTGAATTTTATATAGACCAAGATTCTGGGTTTTTCTTACGGATGAGCTTAATGCCTTAAACAGGCACAATATTCATTAGCACCTTCTGCAGATAGAAAGAAATAAAAGAAAAAAATCATTAAAGAAAATTACACAGGGAATTTTTCCATTATTAGAAATATGGATATTTGCAGTTTTATGTTTAGTCCACTCAGGATGAAGTAAAGTTAGCAGTTGTTAAAAATTCAGGCAAAATATACTCTAATTTCTGAGCCTATCCAAATCTATGGACACAATTGTCAAGCCCATCCTAATACTGTAAACTCATATATCTGATCTCACAATATGCTTGTTAGGTAGTATACACATCCCAAAATGTCATTGTTTCTCTAGACTCCATAACCTTTTGATTTATTTTAGACACAGAAGAGAGAGTTTTGTTTGGCTTGGACTATTCATGCCATCATTTAGCCACTGGCCTGAGACTTTGTCTTCACAGCCAATTGCAATCTACAAAGCCCTGCTGCCACCAATCATCTGGTGAAGTTGATTGAAATTCCATACAGACAGTGAGAAACAGCAAGGAAAAAAGCTGATCAGTAAGAAATAATTGAAACATTTCAAGGAGTATTTTTTTTTTAAGAAATGATGGCACAGATGTGGGCACACTACAGAAAGCAAGGCTATTAATTCATAAAGATGGCTTTGCCTTTTGGAGAGATGCTGTTTAGTTTATTATATAATGTCATGCCCCTGGAAAAATCAGAGTGAAAGAAATTGCAAAAAATGCTAATTAAATATTGTCAAGCCCTACGATTTTTTTTTAAAAGATATCTCAAGACAAGGCTAGCAAAAGGCAGACACAAACCAAGGAATGAGAATGTTCTAAGCTGAAGAATGACAAAGACAACTTGAATGAATCTGTGGACCTGAAAAATAAAAATCAGCCAGATGCAGAACTTAAGAGAACAGAGGCTGGATATTTACACTTACCTTATATCACCTTTAATATTCAACAGTTAAAAGTATATTTATAATAGCAAAAAGTCATTTCTATGTGCTTCTTATAGATCTTAAGATATTCTTTGAATTGCTGAAATAATTTAGTCCTCAACCCTAACATTTATCATACCTATGTATGCTTCCAGCTTATAAAGTATGTTCCAGTGTGGTTTTTTCCTAAAGTAACTCCTAATAGAGCAGGCAGGAAATAGGCATTATGTAAACTAGCCAATATAACAGCTGAAGATTATAACTTACAGGCAAGAAAAGGTTTGTTTTGATAAATTTTTGAAAGGGAGTAGAAGAAGCAGGAATATGTGAGCCTTCAAATTCCAGTTGCCATAGCAACTGGTGGTATTTTTAGCCATCATAACAACTTTAACAATTGTAGAGAATATCAGTGCTGCTCTCTCCAAATATCAGTGCTGATCTTTCCCTGTTTTTCCAAATAGAAGTCTGTATGTCACTACAGCACAGGAAATTTTAAATAGTGTTTTCCACATATAAAATGACTTGCATGACGTATTGCCAGCTTCGCCTTCCCTTGCAGGGAAAAAAAAATACAATTATTAGTACAATTATAAAGGAATTAGGACTAAGTCTTAAAACTTAAAATGGAATTTACTCCTTTTTGAACCAGTTAGGCATTTAATATTTTCTCCTTCTCTAGGTATTGGTAATCATATTTTTTTTCAGTTCTATGTCCTTTTAGGACACATATGCTTCAGTCCCTATTGTTTCCTCATACCATACAGCTCACAATGATTTTCCAAGTTCAAATCTCTTTTACACAAAGAAGTCACTTAGAAGAAGGCAATTCAAATCACAATCCAAAATTTCCCAATAATTTTCTTGCTATACATCACACAGGGGACACTCTTCATCCTTTATGGAAAACCTTATGGAAGACAAGATGATTTTTAGATTTATTTCAACTTCCTTCCTATCTCTAGTCCTTCCTATCAGCCAGATTATGGCTGAAATCCTGATTGTAAACACCTGCAGAGCAGGGCAAAGACAGTTGCTTACAGCAGTCTATTACTTCCATATATGTGAAATGTATGTTAAGTTATGGCTTAACATATCAACCTCTGTGAAACAGCAGCTCATGTCATTACTACCATTTTTCAAATCCTAAAGTCAGGACCTGGGTTCTAGCTTCATTTACTACTTCTATTTTAGTGGTTTCCTCTTTTCCACATGTTTAGAAACAGTATTTATACAAGAAGTTTGTAGCTTTAAGCTTGCTAAATAGATACCAACCACGGGGAATCAAAGATTAAACACTACAATGATTTGCATGCGCTCTTAGCTTGTATGAAGACACAATAAAATTGTAGCTAGTAAGTCTGCCAATGCATTGTGAGATCTCATGATCCCAGTCAGAAGTATCTCCATTTTTTTTCCAGATGGTGTTGATCTATTTATTTGGGAGAAATATAAGCTATCCCAGGCAAACATAAAATGCACCTCTTCAAGGAAACATAACAACACAGCACAAAATGTCCTACTTTTATATCTGATCTTTTCAGCTCAGTTGTATTTAAAGATCTCTTCAAGACAGATTAGAAAAACAGATACAGTGGAAAGGATTTTATGCCCAAGACAACAATCAATAGCATTAAAAAGAAAAATTTAAAAATGTAAAGCTTTCAAAACAAAACTCTGTGAAGAAAAGAAAAACCCCTAAATTTCCATAAACGCCCCACTTTTGTTTTTTTAAGTAAGAGAATAAATAAGTTCTATCTGTTACAGAAAAAAAAAAATCCCAGCTGATTGCCAAACTCACATTTATCAGAGCAGCATAGATCAAAGCAGGTTGTTTTGTCTTGCTTTCACTGAGTTTTTGTTAAGACTTTATTTTTCCCATAGTTGTCATGGAAATACGTACAGATGAAATTAAAGCAGATAAAGCACTGCTAACAAAAAAATTAAGTTGTTCCTGCTCTGGCTGTGCTGATTAATGCTTTCTGAGATACTTGGGAGACTATGGTATTCATATATTATTTGATACTAATTCAAAAGTACGTTTTATGACACTGAAGCTTTATACAGCCACTTGTCCAGCTACTATGGAAATGTTTATTAGTTTTCCCAGAATTCAACATGGTATTTCACATTTTAGCATTTTTCAATATTTGCAATGATAGTGAAAGAGAAAAAAGAGAGAAGGGACAAAAATAAACAGAGAAAGAGTAGGAGGAAGAAAGCACAAGATCACTGTTTCTATTTAAAAATTTTAGCATTTTTGTGTATAAATATTATTCCTTTCCGATATGATTTTTTTTAAGAAAAGGTCAAGGAACCTACTCGTATTCCTATAATGAAAAGACCCCAGAATCTCCTTCCTTACAGCAAGTTCTTTTTGTTGGACCTGTGAAAAATTGAATGAAGATACATATCTATAAACAGATAGAGATAGATATACATATATCTAATTTTATGGCTGTCAAAAAAGGAGAAGATTGAAACACCTAAAGAGTTTAAATAGTTGTGGTACAAAATTTGTCTTCATCGTGCTGTACTAGACCTCCTCTAGGAGCTGTCACAAGCTGGAGTATCCCATCTTCATTGGCAGTGTTAAATTGCCTCTCCCAAATGCCAAATCATTGCCAAGTTATCCCTTAACCATATCCATGTCTCTTAGGAAAGCCCTGGAGCATTTACTGTGTATCTATCACCCAACCTGTGCTTTTTCTTCCACCTCTGCTACACCAATCTCTACAGAATAATGATGCTGAAAGCTTGAACTCACCCCACCTTTGGCAATTCTAGGTGTATTTTCGGTGGGATTACCTAACATCTTCTACATGGTATGATAACCTGGATGTTGGTAATTAAGGGAATATTCTGAAAAATGTCACAACTTGGAGCAGCTGCAGCCTGACAAAAGGTAAAGGTGGCACAAGGATGTCATTACATGGACCAAATGATGTGGGATAGTGAAGCACTCGGTTGTTTCCAGATGGGAACTGTCCCAGCTGAATGGAAAGTTCAGGCTCTTAATCCTAGCATATCACAAGTGACATCTATGAGGTGGAAGTTATAATAGCAGATATGTCCTGAAGGGCACTGCTCAAGGACCTGCAAAAGCAGATGGAAACAGGGAAACCTTTGTTTGGGTCCCTTAAGATCAGTACAGTCAGCAGGGCCACATCTCATGTTCAAATTCAGCACACGAGAGTTTGAAGCTGGGATTGATGGTTGGTATTTTGAATGGCTCATTAGGCAGATGAACTATATAACTTTCTACACTGTTAATGTGGCATTTTCCTGGTCAGCAGCCCCTGATTAGTAAGCATCACCCCTACAAGTTCCACTCCACCAGAGCACCTGAACACTTGAAATCAGACAAGAAAGCAACTTCAGTTGAAAATGTCAGATTCCAGAATAAATGCAAAAGCAATATTAATTAAAGCCTAAATATCAACATTCTAACTAAAGGTGGGGGTCGGGATAACTATGTTCTTTTCAGGTTATTCACAACATTTGTACTGATTGCAGCATAATTTTTATACATGTAAACTACATCCAATGTACTTAATTTTCAATCACCCATTATATCAGTAGAAAAAAGCCTATTCCCAGTATAATAATCCTCTCTTAGTAATGAATATGCACACATGAAAATGGATAAGAATTTGTTAAAATTATTATCTATTAAATCATCTGTAACATGACAAAACTCACTAAATCAGCTTTGGATCAAACACATTTTCTTATTGTTTTAGAGTAAAACAGTTTCTGAAATTGAAACATGCAAGCCATATCTGAAAGATTATTATTAGTTTTCTATTCTTTTATCAAATAAAGAAAAAAACTCAACACCCTGCTGGTTACGAAGACTGCAGGTACAAGATTCTCTCCAGGTGGGTATTATCATGGAAGGAAATGAGTGGATAATGATGGAATTGGTAAGAGTCATAATTACAGGATGCTAATAGTTGGCATTTTAATTATTTTACATTTAATTGAGAAGACAGTTGGAGTTCAGGGCTGCATAAGCACATCAGTGGCATAGGTACTTTTAATTATACACTCATCATGCATCTTTCCACAATAGATTGTGCTCACAAACACCATCCAAAGCATTTCAGAGTGCAAGGAGGATACAGCTGGAGACACTTGCAACTTACAACTAAGAAGATGTTGTCATCACTGATCCAAAGTTTGGTTTATGCTCTTAACTCTGGTTTTAAAATTTACAGAATCACAGAATCAATTAGGTTGGAAAAGACCTCTGAGATCATCGAGTTCAACCTATGATAGAACACCACCTTGTCAACCAGACCATGGCACTGAGTGTCACATCCAGGGTTTTGTTAAACACCTCCAGGGACAGTGACTTCCCCACCTTCCCAGGCAGCCGATATCTAATCACCCTTTTTGCGAAGAAATTCTTCCTAATGTCCAACGTAAACCTCCCTCGGTGGAGCATTAGGTTATGTGCTCTCATCCTATCACTGGTTTTGTGGGAGAAGAGGTCGACTCCCACCTGGCCACAGCCTCCTTCCAAAAAGCTGTCTTAAGACTAAGCACATCCAGTTCCAGAATTTTTATCATGAAAGCTCCTCTTCTGCAAGCTCCTCAAAAAAACACTCTTCGTGCTCAAACTCTTTCCTTGATTCAAAAATTTTAGTACCTTAGAGTCTTTAGCAATCCATTAGATCTGTAAGAATGTTAGTAGTGACCATGAACTCACTATGCTTTTTCAGTTTTTCAAAGCATAAACTCCCCAAAATCAAGGGAATATCTGAACTCTAAAAATTCAAAATACCAACACAAATTCCATTTTTCAAATATGAAAAGTTCAAGTTCTCTAATACCATAAATTAGATGTGCTGCAAATCCCTTCTTATTTAGCCACATTTCCTGAAAACTTTGAAAAATCCCTGCCAACAAATTAATTTTCACTTTTTTAAGCTTGAATGGACTTAGTACTATAACATCTCTCTTTGCAGAATGGAGAACACAAAAATTAAACAGAAAATGCACGTCTGCTAAGAAATGTTGATTAATTTGAACTGACCATAAGAAAGGATTTTTGCAACTCCAAAAGGAAAAAAGATCTACCATTGTGCTATAGTTCATATATATTAAAATATGAGATTATATATAGGTTAGTCAGTTCTAGTTTCAATTTAACTGGCAACTGTAAAAAAGTATGACCATATGTAATTTTACATCCTGATATTCCTCTGCAAAGAAATACTTTCTCTTAAATGTTTAAAGTTCATTATCAAATATTATTTTTGTACTCTAACTAAAAGTAAAGACAAGGCTGCTATGCCCTGACAAATGTCCAAAAACACTCTCCAAGTTACTCTTATTTGCTTTTCAAATAGTAACTTAAAGAATATAGCTAATTAATGACTACAAATTATTTTTAAGTTTGTTTAATGACAATTTTCAAAGATGTGCAACCTATTTAATTTAAAACACTACACTGAATTTTGAAAAAGGCTTTTTTTTTTTCTCCTGTAGTCTACACAAGCCAGAGTACAAATTTGCACTTGGCTTTTAAGATCTTTCAAATCACTTTTCAACACATTCTGACAGATTTCTGTGCCAGATGGATGTGGATCAAGAATGTATAAACATATGGAAGAAATGGTAACCAATATGCTCCTAGAAGCATATAATGATTCATTTTAAAATATGCATCCCAGGGTTATTAATAGTCTCTCTTTTGTAAGATTCATATTTTTGAAAGGTTGAGATTTAGAAGAGCATAGCTGACGTCAGTTTTCTCCAGCAAAGCACCAGCCCAGCAGAGCCTACCTGATAAGTGCCCAGAATGATTGCAAAGCTTAATTACAGGCTTTTGGGCAGTAATAGGCAATGAAATCATCCTGCATCAGCACGTTCTGTCATCCTCAAGCAATTGAGATGCTTTATTTCATCCACCCTGTTTCGCTGTCAACTGGTGACATCAATAAACAACTAGAAATAAAGGGATTTGGTTTGCTTTAATTTACATGTGTGCAAATAATGACGCATTTAATGTGAGTCAATAAATAGGCTGGCTAGACTAAGAGTAAATGAAACCAGAAGACAGTGCCCTCATACTGCTCTTGGAATCCCTCAAATACAATATTAGACAGTGAGGTAAAGATCTTTTATCAGGTCTTTCAGCACTCTAGGCCCTCTTTAGTGATTTCCCCTCTGTAGTCATTAGTATGCATACTGGTTCTGCAACACAGTATTTCTGGAAAAAAAGAACTACAAAAAAAATCCCAGAACCAAAAAAAACCGAAACAAAAAAAAACCCCAAAACAAACAAAAAACCCCAACAAATCAACAAACAAACAAGGAATAAACAGGGTAAGAGAGAAATTGGTATTGGCATGTTTTGGAGCCAGCTTCACACCCTCCATCTCTCGCTTCTTTTGTGATGACTCATCAAGCAGCAAGTACCAGAATTTTAAAAGGCATTTAGTACCTATGGATAATAATGTCATTAAGGACAAGGTGTCACAAAAATATTCTGCTCAAATATACCCGTACATGATAGATTTGGCTTCTCAAATCTTATGCTACTTAAGGCCAGATGATCCAAATTAGCTCTTTGAGATGTATCCATGCACAACCCTTAATATTCATCTTTCAACATCCTTTGAGATTGTAATGACTTATAAGTAATTGTTTTGAAGTAAATAACTACATTTATTTCTTAGGAATCCTGATTTAAGAAGGAAGAATCAATTTGACAATACATCTTGTTATTTTCTTTTGTCACCTAAATTCACTCACTCTTCACAGGCTCAACAAACCAACTCAACTGGTCACTATCCAATTTATGTTCATTAGAAAATGGGAAAAGTCCATTCACGCTCCTTCTATAAGTTTTTTCTCCAATGTCCTCCTCTACCTGTCCATCCAAGCCTTGGGAATTTAATTATTTATTTTGCTAACAAACTATTTTTTCAATTTAGTACTTACAGCTAGTCTTGGGAAAATGACGAATTTTAATTTGAGAGAATGCTCAAAAAAAACCCTCTGTTTTCCTGTTGCTATTTTATTTCTTCATGGTTTGTCCCTTATTGGGCTCCTACTAGCAAATTTCTAACTGCCACTGTTTAGTACTAAGCAGATAAAACTGAGGATATACGACAAAAATTCACAACAGCATAGCTAAGTTGCATGTCTGGAGTTTCAGTGGCACTTTGGCATCCAAACAACCATGTTTTCAACTTTAATGGCTTCACTGCTGTGGCTACTACTGCCCTAAGTGCTGGAGAGCTACAAATGCTGACAGGCTCACACTTTACACTCTGCTGCTGGATAGAGCACTTGCAGATGGATTTCTGATTAGCATACCCAAGCCCTCTTTAGTCTAAAGAGTTCAATACAAGCAGCTCTGAAGCAGAGTAAGCATTTAAGGCATACAGGGAGATGAATGAGCTTTTGAAGAATAGGTGAAAATTCACGCTGCTGTAGTTTCACTAAATTTGAACAAAGCAATCAACACCTTCTAGTTATGGCACTGAATAATTTAGTACATCAACGTCTGCAACTGGAACTAGAAGCTTCCTAATGATCCTGGTGAAAAACCAAGAGAGATTAAAAATAATATCTGGTACCCTCTTGCTCATTCCATTTTCCATCCTTAAAAAATTCACTTCCCTCTGAAGTGCTAATGTGGTAAATCAGCATTTACCTGTGCATTTCACCACTTGCATGCAAAACAGTGTAATTAGTTTGTTGAGCTTCTCTGTCACAGTACTGTCTGAGAATTAAAATGAGCTGTGAAGAGCTGGAGAACTAAATCTTTACTCTGCTGAACCACAGTACCCCAGAGATAGGTAGGTTTCCCCACAGGACTGTACATTTGTAAACAGCAAATTTACATACTATGTTTTTCCTCCAGCTTTGCCATAATTGCAAACTTGATCCTTTGATGTTTCTTGGCTCCTACTACATTTTTTTAGAACAGGACATTTCAGGCTGTGATTTTGCAAGCTTTTTTGACACAAATTCCTCTACTTTGAAAAAGCAATTCACTCAGAGATAGCATTTAGAGGACTGGAACATAACTAAGCTAAATATGGTTCTGATGTGTCACATTAAATGGTACCCTTCTGTCTTTGGGTATGAGTAATGTTTATGGGAAAACCATCTTGAGCTGTTGTAACCATCTATAGCTATAAAAATTATGTTGAAACATGAGTATGTTCTGGTTTGTTCCTTATTTCCTACCAAGCGAATATGAACACAATAAACATTTTAATGTTTTTATTGCACTCTACAAAATATGTAAGTAAGGGTAGATATCTGAAGTTCTTTTCCATTATTATGCTAGAAACAGCAGGTTTCTGAGTGTACTGAATTACATTTCACCCAAAGTTAATTATATGTTACTCAGAATTTTTCTAATTGGCAAGTTTACAACGCACAATATCCTGTATGTGCTACAGATGTTCCTTTTAATTCATAGGTTAAATCTTAAGAGTTTAGACATTTATATTAATTGTTTACATGACTTGAGAAAGCAAGGTAGCTTATTCACACAGTTACTACTACATTAAGCAGGATTTGCATGCATAGGAAAATGTTCTTTAACCCAACAGAAAAGATGTAGAACGTTGAAAACTCTGTGTAAAGAAATCTAAATATTTTCAAATAGAATTAGGCAAAAGATGATCATTATTAGATAACTCAATCTGCAAAAAAGATAGTTGAGCTCATGTAATTTTTCCATGTCATGAAATTTACCACTAATAGAGCTTTAGTTTGACAATGTGTAATGCTGTATGTGCTCTACGCAAAAACGTATTTCACAGCTTAATACTACCAGTCTTCACTATATTACAACCATGGCAGAAATGAATAAAAAGTAGGAGAACAACAAATCTGGCAATAGTACAGGACCAAAAGGCTAAAGTGTCAACTTGTACATCCCTTCCTGAGATGGCTGTGTTAAGTGTTGATTCCAGCTCCTGCTGGGAAATAAAAAACTGGGCCAGGACTGTAGACATAAATGTAACTTGGTTTTTTAGATTAATGATTTTTTTTCCTTATTGACCATAAGCTCAGGGTGGTCTTAAAACTGGAAAAGTTTCTCAGAGATAATATTAGCCTGTGATCCTTTTCAATCTTTCATTTATGTACCCAGTGCTTCAAGGTCAGAGGCCTAGAGCATAAGCCACATACAACTATCTCTGCTTCACAGAAAAAAAGTTATAGAAAAATCTTTTTCAGCTTCTGTAAGAGGAGACACTGAATTTTCATGTATGTGTACAATTTTTCTGTATATATTAAATATCTAGAACCCCATAATTTACACTAATTTTGTTAGTGCCATATAAAGCCAAAACATACTATTTTCTGAAGCTCTAGTAAGATGTCGCTGTTTGACTGTTAGCGGAGCAAAGAGATGAGTCCTTTCAGAGTGCTAAAAAGAACTACTTTATTAAATAATTAACAGATTTATATACACATCAGAAGGCTGTTCGGATTGGGTCAACAGTCATCCACCCCCCGGGATTGATTGGCCCAGGCGTTTGACCACCTGTATCCAAAAGGCCATTTCAATAACATGAAACTTTATTTATAAAACGTAGAAGAAGAAGTAAAAATTACCATGGGAAAGGTTTCTGTGCTGCCACAGCAAAACAGTGCTAAACTAAATTTAGTATTTACAAACCATGAATGACTAAACTAAAATACATTCAGAAACTATCTCACTTAGCATAGGGAGCACTGGGCCCTCTCATGACTCAGGCCACAAAATTGATATTTGTGATTTGACCCACCTATAGGCATAACACTGATAGTGCAGTAGACAGGATTAAAATCATAAATACCTTTTCCTGTCCATCAGCTGTCTAACTCATGCAACAGTAATGTAGACAGACCCCAACAATATATCAGAATTTGCAACACGTCCGTCCATGCTGGAGACCCAAAAACAAGGGATGAAGCAGAACTCTGAACAGGCCTGAAAAATAGCCTCTGATTTATATCGAGAGAGCATCTGGTAATAACCATCTTTTTATTACATAAGAATTGTGGTGTTTTTTCCTTTTTTTTAATTCACTTAATTACCTCCCTACAGAAACAAACTGCAAAAAACCGAAGTATTAGCTCCAAATAAGCAACAGAGAAAACATTATAAATGGATATTTTCCTCATAATTTTCAGAACACTTAAATTTCCATCAGCTTTCGCATTATAGTGATCATTTGCCTATCTGTAATTTCATAACTACTGTAATGTTAAAAAAATCCAAAATTACATATATTATTGAATGGAGAGACTCCATGCAACCTATATGAGCTTTTTGCCCTTTTTGCTTGTGCCAGCAGCATTGCCAGTGGTCTTCAGCATGCAGCACATATGTTCCTTTTCTATTGTGGATGGTTATTTTTCAAGTAGGTTCTCAAAGCAGATGTTCAAATATTCTGTAACTCTCCCACAGAGACTTCAGGTTGAATGGCTGCCCTCCATTTGATCCCACTAAGGGAAAACGCTGCTTCACAGATAATAGTTGACAGATAAAGACATTTGGATGACCTCCTGTTCCCTCAATCAATATTAAATTTTTTTTTAAAAGTTTCACTCTTTTTGAAACTAGAGAAAACAACAACAAATGAACAGTTAGAGTGGCTGTTGTTAGAGAAAGTTTCTGGAAAAGTGATAAATCTGTAGTGTGGTGAAGAATCGAACATTATTTCTGTAATGAAATGGCTTGAGGTGGGAAAACAGCAATTTGTCATGATCAACAGTGGACTAGTACTAGGCAGCAGTCAAAAAAGCAACATAAATTCTAGGAAGTAATACAAAAGAAAAATGGGGGGAAAAGACACATAACACCACAGTAAAAAATATGCTTCTTGTACCCCTTGAATATCCTTCCCTCCGATTCCCAAAAAGGACAAAAACGAACTGCAAAAAGTCAAGTAACAATAAGTAATGCTTTCTATATGAACAACTAAGTAGCCTAGGATTGCTCAATTTGAGTAAAGAGGAGTTAGAAGCCTTCAAAAACATAAATTCCATAGACATGGTAGAGAGCTGACTAGATTACTCACTGCCTCTCTCTACATGAGCACTGGGCATGACCAAGTTAAACCAAGAGATACAGGCTTGGAACAAACAAAAGGCTGTGGTTCATTGCTCAGTGCTGCACTGAATTGTGTAACCCCCAGTCAGAAGACATCGTGGATGCAGAGGATTCAGAGGAAGAGTGTACAAGGTGGACTATTAAATGTTACTAAATAGAAACCATATCAACACTAAATACCTAAATATCTGAATGATACAAAACTCAGGAAATCTTGTTAGCCAAGATACAGTCAAAGAACAAGAGAATACCTAGAGGAAGTATTATATCTCCTTACACTGTTTTTTATTCTTCTTCAGCCATCAGTATACGTATGCCTTAGAGTCAGGATATCATGCTACATAGGCTCACAGTCTGAACCAGTGAGCTATTTTAATATTCTGAAATTTTCCAAAAGACATGGCTGAGGTTTGACAAAATTTATATTGGAAAAATTCTCCCTTCAGGGTGGAATTAAAATCTTAACTGGATAGATAGCCAGAAAAACATCAAACAAAGTAGAAAAGTATACATTCTAGGGTCTAGGGCAGTCAAACCTAATCTCTGCTGGTCTGTCATTTGTATGGTGAGCAGCAACTTGAAACTATTCTCTGTATTTAAACATTCATTTTGCCACAGACAGTGTCTCTAGAGCTCAGAAGATTCCTGTGACAGCTTTAACTAGCTAAGCATTCAAGTCTGCGTCTCGTTGACCAGAATAGAGAAAACTGAACAATTACAAGCAGAGATAAAGTGAGGCTGCTGCCAGCAGTGTGATGGTGAGATCATTCCCAAGGCAACGAGGAGAATACCCGGACACTTAGACACTGACTTCACCTGCATTCTGCTGGGGTGTGAATAATGCACCTGCCATCCAGACAAGCTCCTATGATGCTGCATGTGAAGTGTGATGCTGCACTAAGACATGGATATTAGCAGAAGCTCATCACTGCCTGGCTGCGGGATTTAAGCTGCTTTGTTTATGAGCAGTCAGAAGGAGGGGGGAAATCCGTAAAAAGCTACTCTCAATTTTTCATATTCCAGATGTATTTACAGACAAGAGGTTGTTTATAGACCTACTTGTCTCCTAGTGTGAAAAAAATTGACAGATTTTGGGTTAATTCAGTTCAGATCTGGGCTCTGTTTTGAAGTCTTGGGGGCTGGTTCCTGTTTTAAATGCTTTGCCATACTGATAGGTGTTAGTGTGCTACACCTAAATCTATTTTTATGGACTGTAATACTGACAAAAATTATCTCACCTCTGTTCCTGACATATCAAAATATATACAACTCAACAGCAGAGAAAAGCAATAAGTCCACAAACACAAACATATGTCTATTCTCTATATAATATTTTCCCTTTCTTTACTGCACACTTAAGATGCTCATTGAATACATGCAAACAGGTTTGCTATCATTGACAGCTGTGAAAGGCACTTTTTAATAAAAAGTCAAATAAATTCACAAACAGTTGGGTTTTTTTAATGTATTTAAACAAATTATATAGTTGTCATTAAATATTTGGTTATAGAATTGTAACAGATAACTGAATCTGCTAACTTAACAAATAGGTTCACACATTTGCTAGCACTATGGGATTGCATTATGTATTAGAGCTTATTTTGGAAGATCTTTGTTCTAAGTTCTTTTGAGGTCTGTGTTACTGTCGAGAGCCAAGAGCTTTGACAGCTGTTGCCAGCTCTATGTGGTTTGTTTAAAACAATAAAGGAGTTGCCTAGTAACATCACATCACACATTTGGTACCCTACAGTATCTCACATTCCTAACTACTCTGCACATCCTCACAACTTAAAGGGACATTTTCAAGTTAATAACCTTACATGAAAAGTGGACTTACTTCTCTTTCACCCGTAATTAGATATATGAGGTGAGAGAAAGAAAATTGACATTAATAAAATATTATTTGAACTTTCTCTGGAGCAATGTTGGATATTTTATCTCAAATCAGCAATAACTGTTATCACTTGTGGCCATATTGGTTTAAAAATAGTTTAGTAAAAGGCAAACTTTCTTACAGAATTTTACATTGCTAACATAGATTTTACAAATCTAATGGTTTTTCTCTGTATACATACAATTCCTATCATACACATTATATGCACCACCAAACTCTTATTAAAATATGGATTTACTGTGAAAAATTAATTGGTTATTTTTTCTGTTAGGTAACATTTATAATAAAGGCTGTAAGAAAGACTTGTGGGGCCTTCAGACCTCATGCAAAGTCATTGATAGTTTAGGGTCCTTTGCTTATATGAACAGCAGCTCTAGTTTGGGAAAATTTCTCCACCTGATCTACTCTACCTTTTATATAAATATTTCTGCAACAGTCATGGAGAAAGGTATTAAGAAAAAAATAAAAACCCAAGCAGAAAGTCATTAGGACAGGTGAGGAAGAAAAAATGTCCAAGAGAGATGTGAAATGTGATTAAAGAAAATGAGATGTAGATGAAAGAAAAAAGTTAAGCTATGAGAAAAAAATGGAAGATAAATCACCATCAATACCACCTATAGCTTTTTTCTGAGGATATATTTCTATATTTTTGGTTGGTTTGTTTCTCTCTTTTTATCTGCTACAAAAGCACAAGAGAGAAAAAAAATACACAGCATAGATTTCAAAGACAATAAGCACACTCTCAGATATTTTCTTCTCTTTTTTCCATCCATTGCTACACAGTGAAAACTCTTAATACATTGATATTAAAGTTTCATTTATATCTAATACCTCAAATAGATGTATTAGAAATGTAAAATACTACAAATGAATATGCAAATTTTTGCTGCCCTCAGGCATCTGGAGAGTTGCCAGCACAATATTCAAGGTTACTATTCAAAACCTGAATGGATTCCCTAAAAGTGAACAGAACAATTGTCAAGTATACACAAAAGAGCACACACGGAGTTACACATTAGAGAAGTTCGGAGCCATTAACTGTGTATTTCACTGTATAATCACATTTGGGAAGTGTTTGGAAAGTGGTTCAAAGACTTTTGGGGTGTTTCTAAAACATTACAAGCATCTGCAAAGAGTATCAAGCTCCTTCAATGTAACCATGGAACCATTAGATTGCTGCTCTGAAGTTTTGCCACATCTCCCTTTCTTGCATTCCCACTGTAAGATGCTGGTTCTCTGTTTTGGAACTAGCTGTTCCGTAAACAACTGGTACTGCAACATCAGATTTTCTGTTTAAAGTTCAAAGGTCTTACCTGAATTAATGAGCAGAAGCTTGTTTCTGGTGTATCATTTGGACTGCTTGGTTAAATAACAATGTCAATAGTTGGATTTTTGTGGTTTTATTTTATATTTATATGATGAAGCAGCATTTGGGACTGAGGAATTATATTGCACTATATCAAATTAGGTCTGTAAAATGAAGCCAGGCGGCAGAAGATGAGGCAATGATTGAAGATTTTGAAGTGCAACGTCCTATAAAAATGTTGTGGTTGCTTAGCCACTAAATGTTGTGGATTTAGTACATAAATATTGTTGAGGATGGCAACATTTGCTACTTCCAAGGACATGGAAAAAATTAATATGAGCATATTTAGCTGTGTATCAATGCCAATCGCATGCCATCTGAAGAACAGGATGATGTGAGAAAAAAAAGGAAAAGGTTAAAACCAATGCAAAATTCAAGACTATTTCTGAAAGTACGTAAACAAATGATAACAAAAAGAAGTAGCAATGACAAGTGGGTTGATGTCACATACAGGAAAATTCAAAGATAAATCATAAGATTAGACAGCTGCAGAGTAAGAAAATACTAGCAGTTTTTCCTAATCAATGCATTTTCTAGACCACAACTACACCCCTGTTACTGATAATTTGTTCAACCTCCTCAAGCTTCATGCAATTATAGAATCCATCACCACTTGTGACTTTTGTCTTCCCACCTCTTCTCTTGTCAGTTTCTCTTAAACACTTTTCTTCTTTAACTGAAAACATTATATGAGCATCTGAAAAAAAAAAAAAAAAGGAGTAAATAAGTTTAAAAAGCCACATACTTCAGTTGACCTTGGATACCCCAACTCTTCCCCAAAATATTCCCTGAGATTCTGTAAACTCCTCACCACTGGTGGCTTAGCCACAGAAGTGTCTGAACTTTTTAGATCATCTTCTTTTTCACTTCAAAGCTTCCTGGAGACTATTATTATGCTTGTAGGATCATCCCATGATACAAACTTGTCTGGGATGAATAGCTCCAAGACTACCTTCTATACAAATCCAATCAATCTGTATTTATTTCAATCAAAACACCATTGCTCATCCATCAAGCTGAACCTGTCATGAAAAAAAATCTCTCTCAAAAGAGATTCTGCATCCTGGTGGGTATACTTCTATGCAGTAACTCACTCTAAAGGTTCAGTTTCCCATTTGATGTGGGGACTGGCTCATTTATGTAAAGTATATAAGACAGAAAATGGCAGTTTAGATTTTTTTTTTCAATCAGAACACCTGCAGAATTAGCACATTTCTTTTTTCCAAAATAAGTAAAAAACCATGCTCAGTTTTCAGAAAGTTTGTGGTAGCTACCTTAACTAAAGGGAGAAGTTTTTCTCCACCTCTGAATAAGTATTTAACATGGATTTTTTTTCTTTGTGTTTCCTTATGGCTAACTCTAGATGTGGGAGTGAAAACGTTCCATTGCTTGGTGCTTTGGCTGCTTTGGATAACGCTAGATTTCACTTAGTCTTTCATAGCCCATGTGGGAACCTCTTTGTTCCACACAATATTCCCAATACCCATACACTATGCCAAGTCTTTAACTATTGATCTTCTCAATATTAGAACAGTGCCTTATCATGTTTGATCAAGATGGATCATTTTCACTATAGATGGGTGTATTAATTATGCTACATATAATAATCTGCTTTTGGTTGGTTGGTTGTTCAGGTTTTTTACACAAGAGCTAGGGCACCTGTTATTCTTTCTTTGTTCACTTATAAACCAAACTTATGACTGGGAGTAGTAAAATTTAAGGACGGAGAACAGGCTTACACTGGTTCTATAATCACTGAAAAGCTTGGGAAAATTGCATTTACTACAATAACTAATCTTTTCCTCTGGAGCAGACTGGTGTGGCTCCATTAAACAACTCGTAAGAAGTAAACTGTAGAGTTTAATATTCCATGCCTCCAATGTTGGCAGCTAATCAAGCCGTAAGTTTCAATAATTTATGCTTGGCAAATGTGCATTTCTTTCCTCAAGCTGTCTTTGAAGTATTGGACGTTTCAGACAATGGCCAAAATTATTTCTTAGGTTGGGTAAAACAATCAAGCAGAAACATAAATGGAGTAGTGAGCAAAAAATAAGAAACAAAGCACATTTGCTCTGGTTACGTCTGCAGTGAAATAGGTATGGTAGCACTAATGAATTCCTCAAAACAGACAAAGAAGGTAAAATGTTCTGGTCCATATATGTACAAGTAAGTTAACATGCAAATTCCTCCTTATTCTTCATATATTTTCACAACAGAAAACTGGTGGCATATTTGGATTAATATATTTACCTTCAAATGCTTCTCAACCCAACATCAACAGTCTCATAGGAAAGGAATTTTCAGAGATATTAGATCTCCAAAATTTGGTGGCACAGCTAACTTCAGCAGGGCCATGATTACACCAACACTTGGTATTTATGAAGGAAAAAAAATATTTCAAAAAGTCACATAGGCACTGCAGCAGAATCCAAAGTCCTATATTAGCTAATCAGTCATTTTGTACAGCCTATAGGAATATTTTGAATACTGGGAAAGGAGGCAACTACGGTCATTGTATTAAGCACAAAACTTCCTTCAGCTAGTTTCAGGAACCAAACTAAAACAGAAAAACTCAAACCCCATTTTTTTCCAAGCATCTTTCTCATGAGTCACGGTAGGGTAACAATACTGTCACCATTTCCTACTGAAACCCAAAAACTGTCCCATATTTTCCAAACTCCAAAATAAAGAGCATGACTCTAATCTAGCACGTAACTCTTTTCTGAGAAAGTATAAGTATTTCTGTAAATTCCTAATTAATAAGGACACTTCCCTGCCTGACCACTCAGGATCCACTCAGGCATTTACTCTTGCACCTGAGGTGGGACCAAGGCCCACTTCACAGCTACACACCCCACATCCACAGTCAGACCACGTTTCCTTACAGCCTTGGCCCCAGATTCCCCACAGTAGAATCTCAGACATTTTCATTCCTAAAATTATTTAATCTTGGTGCAATGATGAAATAACAAAATAAACAGCTCGAGCTGGTGCCTCAGAGAAGACACACAAAGGAATTCCTGGGATTTTATACCCTCACAGCCTGAGTGTGCCAAACTCTGGTGGTTGCTGGCTCCTGCTGTGTCTCTGAGTGTCCAGTCTCCTGGCTGGAGCACAGGTCCTTGTGCCCTTTGGTCAAAGGGGCAGCACCAGGTCACAGCCTCTTGCCTCGAGCTGTCCTCACCCAGGGCTCAATCTGCAGCTGCACCCTGAGCTACCTGCCCTACATGGATTCCTCAACATAATTCTCTCTCCACAGTTGAGTCAAGTGACAGCAACATTAACTGACTTGGATCAGACCACATATCTATACATTTTTACCTAAGAAAGAAGAAATTAAATTTTCACTTTTTCTTCCCTCCCCAGTCAGACTACATGTGTGATTAAGCCAAAATTAATACACAAGGATTTAGTCCCTGCTGAGCAAGAATTTTTCATTATTTGTATTTTGGACCAAATGTAGTAAGGACTTGAATAAGCAAAGCTTTGACTAGAAAGCAGGCCACTATCTACCTTCCCCTTTTCAAAATTAAAAACGCATCTAGATAGTATATTTTAACAAAACAATGCATTCTAGCAAAGCTGTGTTTACCTGAAAGCATGCATCTGAGGCTCTGATAGATATATCTCAAATATTAATAACCAAACTTTTTTTCTTCATAAAGATAGCAAATGTGCTAGTGACCTATTTTCTAACAGCCACCACTTCTTTCAGTCTTTCAGTCAAGACCAAGTAAAGATTATTTTCATCTAGTTTTTTTCTGCAGTGCACCTAAGCGTAAAATATCTACAGTAAGCCTGATCTCTTCTCACTGACTGATACTGAATTCATAACAATGCAACTGCTTCGGTGCATATTTCAATATTATCTGTCTATTATTGGCTCCCTGTAAATATACAATAGTTAAATGTAAAATAACTACCCATTGAGACTGATTAAATTTCAAGAAAAATCAATAATTCTCAAAAAATCTAGATGATCTTGAGAGGTCCAATACAACCTCAACAATTGTATGATTGCATATTTTTTTTTCCCAAATTATTTTTCTCCAATAGGCAGCTTCACAACTATGCAGATCTGGTATTTATTATAGAACAACAGAAACATTTTTTCTTCTCTGAAAGGGTTCTTAAGCAGTGGAAAAGGATGCCAGAGAAGGGGTTGAGCCACCATCCCTGGAGGTATTTAAAAGACGAGTGGATGTGGCACTTTGGGACATGGTTTAGAGCTGGACTTGGCAGTGCTAGGTTACTGCTTGGACTCAATGACCTTATAGGTCTTTTAAAACCTGAATGATTCTATGATTCTTTGATGCGGTGCCTAAGAACTGATGCTGCAACACTATTATCATTATCATTACTGTTATTTACTTGAGTGTTGAAAGGCAGAGTTAGCTGCTTTTACTGGCCTTGGCAGAATATATGGATTTCAAAACAAATGCTTTAAAATTAGGCTTACAGTAAATGAATTTTTTATGCTGTAGTGGTTTAATGTTTCTCTTAGCCAGATTGTACCATCTTGTCACAGAGAGCTGAAATGGGACTGAAAATTCCAAACACCCAAACAAAGCTTTTTAAATTTAAGAATGCATTTGGAATATTTTATGTTTGACCATATATATATATATATATATATATATATGCATATTTACACATACAAATTACTCTTGCATGAACCAAAATTGATGAGATATATTTCAATTCTCTATTTTACAAGAGTAAAGGAAAATTCAATTTTTCAAATTCTTAATTTCTGATTTCTTATTTTTCTCAAAATTGAAAGACAGGCTCTTTTCTGACTGGTAGTTTTGTGATTTTTCAGCTGCAGTCAATATACGCTACTTTGGCTGACTTTTTATGATTAAAAAATAGTCAGAAATGCTCATTGATTTTCAAAAATGCCAAGAATGAGTCAGAACTCTGTAAATACAGTTATCTTGGAATCTGTACACCACAAAAGATAAGGCATCTTTCATATCTGGGTTAAACTTGAGTTCTTTCTATGTGCAGGCCAGAAAACAACTAGCTAACAGTAATTTTGGTCAATGGCAGGTAACAATGTGTGTCAGTACCAATACTTGAGGATAGCCCTGAAAATTTTAGGTGAATGGCAATTAAAATAACCCAAGTACCTGAAGAAATGTTTCCTATTTTTATTTTAATTATTCACATGAAGCTGATAGAATAAAAATCTCTGTACTCTTTTAAAAGATAAAAGCTATGAAATGCCATTCACTGTTTCAAAGATATTTAATCTTCATGGAAAAACATCTATTGGACAAGAAGTCTGATCACCTGTCACAATGCATTCAAATATTGTATAATGAGACAGGACAAGTTAGAAAGTTTTTATTTTATAGGAAATTATAACTAATGTCACCAGGAGTAACAAGCTGAAAGAAACAATAAAAACTAGCAGAGAATTAAGACTTAATTCCTAAAGCAAGCAAAACCACCTTTTGTAATGCTTGATAAAATATGTATTATTATGCTATATACACCTATATTTCTTTTTGAAGGATATCATGCCAATGTTTCACCCATGGTTCTACTGCCAAGTTTCAGTTAGCTGCTGTTCCAAACAAAGCTGGCAAAGAGAATTCTGAACTTAATTTATCACACTAAATAAGTGAGTAAATTCAACATATGGGCCAACTCACTAGCGAGTCTTCTGTCCCATAACTGTCGCATACTGGGTGTGCAATTAAATTTAGCATGAAATAAACAAAGTATCACGGTGTACCAGATTTAAACCTTTAGATTTCCTTCTTTAATACTAGATATTAACAAAATGCCAGTAAAATCCAAATACCAAATCAGTTTTAATGAACTGCATCAAGACCTTTTTTAAAAAAGAAAAAGTCAGCTAGCAATTAGTTTTTAAATGCATGTCTCCACGTCATCTTAATTAGTAGCAGATTATCATTTTTGTTTGGCCTATTAGTTTCTCAGCATGATTAGTTTTGGTTTATACTATTTTAAGATAATTCTGCACTACATTTTTCAGATTGGTTATAATTTAGTTATTTAATTACAGTACATTGCTCCAGCCAGCAGCAATCTCAAGAGGACTAATCATCAAACTAGAGTTGTGTACACATTGAAGATATGCTGTTATTTTTTCTGATACTTTGCTGAATATCTAAATCATATTACATATTATGAGCCGAAGATTTATATTTATTAACATAATAATTATGAAGTTCTTCTAAAGATTAATGACAATTGTCATTAAGCATCTTTTTGTTTATGATTTGTTCACATGCTACATACAGTAGAATGATCAGGCTGCCTTTAAAAGCTGTAGCTATAGGACCTACATAAAATAGTTCAATAATAATAATAATAAGAGTAATGATAATAGTAACCATAGACTATTAGTTACGTGGGATTTAGCCCACAATAAACAATATTATAATATTAGGTATTAGATCTCACTTACTAAAAGTGGCATTAAAACTCTCTTTACACTGAACCCGGAGAAGGGTCAGCATTCTGCTGCAAAGGAAGAAAAGTAAAAATATATTCTCAAATGATGACCTAAATATACATCTGGATGGTGATATATAGGAATGAGAGATCAATTAGAACAAAATGTTCTTATAGACAGACTTACTGGTAACACTGGAAAGTTTAGTACAACAGAAGCAAAAAACTTCTGTATTACCCCAGGAATTACTATAAGCAACCAAAACCTTTGTAAATTACCTTCATGAATGGCGCTGAAGAGTAATCTTGGCATTCATCAACAAAGAAAAGATGAAATCTGACCTTCTGGTAGGGAGGAGGAAAAATATCTGCTAGATATTCTTTGTGGTTCATAATTACATGTTGCTTAAACTCCATTGCTTTGCAATAAATAGAGTCCACAATTGAAAGTCTCACCTCTTATGAACAGTAACAACAATTTAGCTCTGTGAGCTTTTCACAAGAGACTTTCATAAAGATTTCTGAGTAATATGATTCTCTTCTTATAAATAATACTGACTTTATCTTAGCTAGGAGGCTTTAAAGATTAGCAGGTTTCACCACAGGCATTTCCAGCAGTGTCGAGAAAAAAAATAGTCCTCAAATAATATGTGCCCTATTAAATTCATTTAAGACATTTCTGCACTTCCCTGACTACATTAACTCATGATTTCCAGCAATCTTTGTCATGGTATCCTATGAAGCTTGAGATGTTCAGCAAGACAAATCATGACATCCATGGCACCCCAAAGCTCCCTTGCTGCTTCTTTCTTGCTACAGCTCTCGGCCCAGAATGCAGCTGCTGTAGCAAATGCGTTCTTTCTCCCAGTGCACTCACTGCTCCTTACAGTCCTGGCTTCCATGGGTACCTGTGATGAGTTGAATGTAACCCATTCCCCACTTTTTCAGTGCTTTTAAAGTGTGAGCTGGGTTAGGTACAACTCTCTTGCTACAGAGCACAGAAAGAGCAAAGTTCCACACTTCAGTGTGCCTCTCCAAGTGAAGGGTCTGCTTAAGGTGGATAATAACCACTGAGAAGCTTTGAGCTACAACTTCTGTTTGTACCACGCATGGATAATTAAACTTCTAAGCATTTGGGGATTTCTGGAGCTGAAAAGCACTAAAAGTGTCAAGGCTTATAGTCCTCACTCAGTCACAACTGCCATTAGTGATAGCTTTGAGACGAGATTTTCCTAAATAAAAAGAACAGATTTTTTACATAACAAATCCATGTCATTTTTACTTATTTTCAGTACAACAGGAAATTGCAAAAAGAACCCCCAGAAATTTTAAAAAGAAATCTGTTCTGAGTCTAAGAGAAATTAGCAGTTTTTCAAGGTAAAACAAGTACCCGCTTTTACAAACAGAACAAAATTGTAGATTTTGAAAATCTTAACCAAATTTAAGAGCCACAAGATCTGTGGAGACTGGCACAGTTTTCTGCAGAACTCTTAGCAGAATTAATTCATTTGGAATGTAATACTGCCATAAATTTAAAAGCAAATAACAAAGACAATAATCTATTTCCCAATCAGCAAAATCTTTGTAAATGTCAGTACAAGAAAAAGGGATGTATAAATAATTATTCCATAACTGATTATCTCCATAAAATACTTGCTTCTACATAGAATGGGATCAGATTTTTCACTGATAAAAATACATGTAGCTTTTGCCTTACCTTGATATTATAAGCAAGATCTCGAAGTGTTTGGATCCCAAAACAGTGATTAAATCACAGCCTTTTGTTTGACTACCTTCTCCACAAAAGGAAACATACCCACTCTCTCCATAAGAATATTTCTCTGTCCAGGCTTAACAATCATAATATTTGTAATAATACAAAGAAGATTTTATTTACTGAGACACTGGACCCAAAACAAAAAGGAATTTATAACTGTCCCACTAAAACCTTGAACCAACAGTGAGTGAGACATGACCCGGGTAACAGCTGAACCAAAACCAAAATAGAATGCCCAGGGCCCTATTTCTCTTTCCTATGAAACCATGAACAAAGACTAATGCTGAAAAAAATAGTCTAATGAGGAAAGAGAGAATGAGATTCTGATCCACAGTAACTGAATAGGAGACGTTCTGGCAGCAGCTTCCCTTCAAAGGGCTTCAGCTCAACATCTTCCTCCGGTTTCTACTGAAAAAGCAATTATACACTGAAGGCTATAGAAGAACAGACTTGCTTTTAAGGTATCAGAAATGTTTTGACATTGGTTCTAAACATAATGTACAACACATACAAAGCCATGCAAAAAAACTGCTTGGTTTAATGTTTCATTGCAAATTGGGAACCCAGCCCACATTAACTGAAAGGTTCACATAGTTTTTGTAGGAACTTGGGCCAAGATATGCTATGGTTTCACATCAAAACCGGTCAGAAATTTGTGGGTTTTGCATGGTTGCAGTGTGAAATTGGGTGAAACCAAT
This sequence comes from Grantiella picta, assembly GCA_013397955.1. Lineage (NCBI taxonomy): Eukaryota > Metazoa > Chordata > Aves > Passeriformes > Meliphagidae > Grantiella > Grantiella picta. The sequence continues at coordinate 908,883 of VZRM01003969.1, forward strand.
ATTTTACTTGGAGTTCTGGGATCCAGCTGAATCCAAACACAAAACAAAATCCAATGAACATAAAGACAAGTAGATTAAAGTCTTTTAAAAAAATTATAAACCCAACAAGTTTTGCACAGCTGTGAATGGAACCTCTTTTTCAGATCATCCAACACTGATCAAATGTCAAGGAGAGAGTGCAGAAGTCTTGCAGCCTTTGAAAAACCTGTATTCATTAAGCTCTGAAACAGTTCAGTTGAAACTGGTGTAAGCATATCTTGTGGACAACTCTACTCATGCTGCAGTGTCACTTTCACAGACTTTTCTTAAATTGCTTGGAAAGGAAATTAGGCTGAATTATATAATTATATTTTACATGTAATTGAGAATATTTGTTAACACACCCACAACACATCTGCCCCCAATCATGACAAAAGTTTCTAAAGTTAACAAAGTTAATGCAACTTCTTCTTCCAGGAAATACATGAATACAAGGGTACAGAAAGACTAGAATATGATTAAGAGGAAGTGACAGACTTTGAATACCACCTAGAACCTCGTGTAGGCACTTATACCTACTAAGGAAAGATAGTAAAAGGGCAGTCCAAAAGTAATAAATCAAAAGGGCAGGACCTTTTCTCTTTTTAGGATTTTACCTGCAGAGAACATTACTGCAAGATTCAGGCTCAGTTTCATGCTGACAGAGTTGCACTTTTCAAATCCTGGTATACTTTAAAGAAGTATTCTAAAAACCATTCCATGAACACAGGAAGAGGAATACTAGTTTACAAAATTAAAAAGGTGACTTATTTGATCCGACTGATTACAAAACCAATTCAAAACAGCATTGATACTGGGACTGCAGAAAAACAATAGCTCTCAAACTGAGTTTACATGTGAAATCTGAATATGTGCTAAAGGGTGGTATATAGCTTCTTTGTCTAGTTAAGAGAATAAAGGGGACAGAAGTTATATGATTTAGGTTAACTACTAACTTCAGTTTTTAGCTCTATGAAATATCTCCTGGATTAACTGAGGTTAAATTTAGGCTGTTAATCCACCTTAAAACCAAGCTCCTAAACCACTTTAAAAATATTGTCTCATGTTCATCAATTTGTACTAAGAAGTTGACTGTGATTCGCTTGCTATCACATTTCACACCTGTATTTAAGGGGTAAGTACTGGATAAGGAGGGAACAGTTTGAAGCAAACATAAATTGGATGTTTTCAGATGGACTGGGCATGATAGGCTGCATTTTAGAACTGCCAGTGAAAACACGAAGCCATAAGTAGTTCTGTTTAAAAGGCCAAGGCAAACAGGAAAGGTACTTTTAAAAAATGAGAATAGAAGGACATGGAAATGTAAAACAAATGTCTTAAGTTCAATATTCAGAAAAACAGTGGGATAAATTAAACTACTGATAAACTATAAACACAGGAAAGGTGACATTCAGAATAGATCTGTCAATAATACCAAACCAAAACCACAATGAAGTGAACTATGATGCATTTTCTACAATATACCTCTCTAAACTCTGTAGAGTGAGACATATACTAACTGATAAATGCTATGGGAAGATTGGTTCACTGTGAAAAGTTTCCATTGAAAAAATCAGAACATTGGTAATTTTGTATTTTAGTGTGCTGCCCTATTTTTACAGTTTTACTTCTAAGTTGTCAGATGAGGAAAACAAGAGAAGTACTCAGATTACTTCTGCTTTGGGAGATAGGAAGAAAAAAATATATTTCCTCATATCAGCCCAAAGAACTGAGCATTGTAGAAGTTTGTGGCGACAAAAATAATTTCCCTCCTCTAATGGAGAGAACAGTAGCATATTTTTTTCCATAAAATGTAAAGACACCATGATATCCCTGCAGAAGTACAAATTTAGGCTGCCCTTGAACTTCTCCCTCACCAAAGTTCAGCACATTTCAAGCAGAAAGAGCACAAGAGCCAGCTGACATACAGTGATGGTTCACAGCACTGTAAAGCTTCTACAAATGCCATTTCTACACACACAACCTTAGTAAGGAGAAAAAGAAATTAGTTTCTCCCTCTGCCATTAAAGCATAACAACATAAGCAGATTGTTTCTTGTCCAGTGGGTTTCTCCCCTTTGTTTGCTTCTGTAACAGGTTCTAAACATTTTTGTGGTTTTACATTAAGTAACCACGATCTGTAAGAATTTTCATGCAACAAACCACAAATTCCACAATGCGCATCCACACTGGATGTGCCTCCCTCTCAGAGGGAGAAACTAAGAAACTAATAAACTATGAAACGNATCATTGCGCTATGCTTATTCTATTAGAGGATTTTTCAAATACACTCCTAGAGACTATGTCACTTCATAACTCTGAGTGGTCAAACTGTAGAAAGAGGCAGAGCCTCTCTCAGAGGACAAAACCAGAGATCCATATCTTGATACTCTTATAATCATGTTAAGGTGATGAAGCACACTGGAGGTGTATAAATGCTTTTTCCACACGCAGGTAATCTGCATGTTCTGTGTAATTGCTGCTGAGCTGATCCTTATAAACAAAGTTGTGAAACAACTTGTTTCTACTGTGCATTTGACATGAGTGAGTGCTTCAGTATCATGAATTCACTCAATTCATTGCCTGTGCTTTCTACAACTAAAGCCCAGGGAAATTGCTAACATCCTTTGCTTTTTGGATACTACACTTAGCAGCGAGGTTTCCATTTTTTTTATTTTTTTAAAAGGCTGTATCACTTCGAGCAAATATCCAAAGTCAGAGAATGCACCATCTGGAACACAGTTTGCCTAATTGGTGCTCCCTGTGGCACTCATGAATCATGTATTTTGGGATAAGTGTTCACAATTGGATTTTATGTGCATAGTACCTGGGAGGATTGTTTGACACTTGCATCATTAAAATTAGTAAGATCTATTGGAATGAAGGCAAGCCTGAAGAATTATAAATGTCTTAATATTACTTCATTTAATCTTGATGTCCCAAATTCTGTAAAGAAATTATGTTCAAAAAGTTTCTCCTTCTTGCCTTTTCCATGTTTAAATCTAATGGTATCCTTATAAAATTGAAAGAATAGATAAGTAGAATGAAAAAAATTTAACATACAGTTTCTAATATTCTCATATAGATCAAGAAAATTTCCACAATGCTTTAGAGATATCTCTATTTGAATGATATCTAACATATCTAAATAGGTACCTATACTTATATTTAGTATCTATATATTAATAAAACATATTATTATCTATGATCTCTATTATTGGTATTGTCAGTTCACTCAAATATTTTATTCCTGAGTATCTAGGGCACTGGAACGAACTCATCTCAAGCACACTGATACCACTTGAAGAAAATGCAGTTCTGGGTTCTGAGGGAAAAAGAACACACTTCCTCCCATGATGTTGCAGTTTTATGCTTGACAATGCATTAAAAAAATAAAGAAAATTAAAGTGATTTTTTGCAGAGAGTTCAGAAAATTAGCCTTGTATAAACCATCGGTCATTAATCTTCCTTCATAACTGTTTTGTTAACAAGAATGCCAGTAACAAAACATAGTAGAAGCATAATTCTGGATTTTAGAGTCAGTTGGAAAATCTGGAGGTATGTTTTTACTGGTGTTTTCCAGGTCAATATTTTATTGAGAATGCTTGATTCTGGTGAGCTTCCTCAGGAAAAAAGTCAACAGAATCATGTCTTGTTTTTTTTAGCTCACTTGCTTGCTGAATTCCTCAGCAACTCCATTCTCAAATCGGCAGCTCCATGCCAAAGGCAGTCACAGGGTCAGACTTCCAGTATCTAAAGCTGCACAGACATCCTGCAGGACAACACTGGGGTTTCCATCCCTTTTACTCTCCAGAATATTTAGTTTTCACTACCAATACATGCCTCACAAAGCATTCAGGCTTAAAGGCACAACTGGGACTCTTTGAACATTTTCAAACAAGTGTGTGAAAGGAAACATGACACACATCAGTCCAGCAGGCAGAAAAGCATAATTTGTCATATTCCATAATGAAAAAAAAAGAGAGTGCAAAAAAAACCTTCTTGTCCTATCTCATGATTTGGTCATAATTTCTTCCAGGCACAGTTAATATTTGCCTGTGTTCCTTCTGGAGCAGTGAAGAGCCATGTACCACACTACTGCTTTATGAGATGACCAGAGCCCAAATAGGCTCCAGAGACACTTCAGCTGTGCCCTAGCCTTTACATCTTAAGGGAAAAAACCCACAAAAACAAAAAAAAAAAAAAAAACCAAAAAAACAACAACAAAAAAAAAAAAAAGCCTAACAAACAAAAAAAACAAAAAAAGCCAAAATCCCCAAAAAAAACAAAAATTAAAACAACAACAAAAAAAACCCCACCAAAGTAAAGCAGGTGGAACCAAACTGCACTGAAATGAAAAATTAGCATTAGTTCAAATGGCCAGCAAACCAAACTCAAACTTTGCTTGCACATAACTCAGCCTCCCTTGTTACACTCATCTTTTATTACTGCTGTGTTCTCTATCAGTTTCACTTTTATATTCATGATATTGAATTCCCATGTTTTCTTTCTTTCTTCTATACCTTCCCTTGTTCATGGTTCATTTCTCCAAAACATCCTAGTTGCTTCACGGTATCTTCTCCCAGTTCTGTCATCTGGCTAATCTTTTGTCCTCAGTCCTCTTAGTTTCAGCTCTCCAGCTGAGAATTGCTTTTCCTAGATATTCAGCTAGAAAGTGAAAGGTGTTTCCAACACATGATCTACAACCATACTTTGGTCCTGTGCACACAGGATCCATAAGACAGCCTTTACTTATTCACAAAAGATTGTAGTACTGGCACAGAAAAGCTTCCTTATATGAAAACTTAGGATGTCTAAACACATCAAAATACTCTAACACATTTCTTTTAAGTCCCATCATACTAATGAAAACCATAATACTAATGTGTTCTCTCTGTTTTCCTTTTTCTTAGACATGCAATCCCAACTGTTCAGAACATGAAAAATATATCTTCCAGACTCTGGGGAATGGCTACCAATGGTTTGTCAATGATTGTCTCTTCTTTTTATTCCACATACTCTTTTCTGCAAAGATGCATGAGTACATGGAATAAAAAGAAGAGCACTTGAGTAAGGAGTTTTTCATTCATAGTACGAAAATTCTGTCTTCTCCATTTGACATATTTCATATTTTATTCCTCAAAGTCTCTTAAAGAAAATAGTTTAACTGCTGATTTCTCTACCAAGAATGTTTTACAATTTTGGGCACTGAATTAATAAGAGAAAAAAACCTATTTACTTTATACTACAGAGCTTGGACTTCGTACTAATTGTAAATATTTCTTCCATTTCTTGAATTCACCTACAATGCACAACATGCACTGGACTTCTAAGTATTATACTCTATAAATTCCCAACAACAAAGCCAATGTACTTCACAGGTCTTTGTCATGACATCTTTTCCCATTCATTCATATAACTTTTTATAAAATTTGACAAAACCCTTCTGACTTAAAAGTACAAAGGGCACAGAGTTTCAAGAAGTGATAGTGTTTAATGCTTTCAGTGTGATGAGTGTGCAGTTTGACCAGAAACTGGAACTTAAGCATGACAGAATTTTTTTTTTTTTCCTGTCTGGAATTCTTCCAAGCATGAAAGTTTAATGACTGTGATTTTGTCTTCTGTCATTCTAGGAGATTAAGACAGATACGACAAACTGCAAGACATATTGATGAAATCAGGTAACCTTAGTCGTCAGACACCACTAGGACAAGTTGAAAACAGTGCAATTCTTCTCTCTATGCATAGCCTATTAGTGTATTTCCCAGCACTGATAGCACAGAAATCGGGATTTTTCAATTCCAAAAAGAGAATTCCCTATTGTTTTACAAGTGGATCAGTATTAGCAATATGGGTCCCATAAAACCCAGGAAATATGCTTTGTCTCCAGCATAACATGCATTATTCACTTCACCATCTAGTTCAGTATTATTTTTCAAAATAATGGAACACACTTAGAAACCTTAAGCCCCAAAGATCTACAGATAAGTAGTATCATACTGTGAATATGTTGAAATGTATTCACTGCTCAAAAAACAGTATCTAAGATGATAAAAATAGGACAGCTATAGCTGTAAGGTCTTACTGTTTCTGCAGTCTTAAAGGGCAATTCACTGCATTTTTCCATCTCCTGCAGTAATTTACGTCACTCAGGCTACTAATCCAGTGCACTGCAAAGAGCCTTGGTAACTGACTGGCTGAGCACATACAAATAAAGTTAGGAGAGGGAGGAATATACTTTGACTCACATCTTTGCTTGGACGCTTTTCTCTTGGGAGCAGTTCTGAAAATGCGTCAAGATTTATTAACGGTTTATTATGTTATACCATATAATAAATATAAGCATAAACTATAACAAACTTGGGAACTTTCAGCATTCTGAAACTAAAAGTGTGAGAATATCAGCATAGAGGAAACTACTTTAAAATAGTTTTTTAAGCATATTAAGAAAAATATCTAACAGCCCATGCCAACTTTGATGTGCTACAGAAGGACAATGTGCTATAATTTATTTGTTGGGGTTTGACCCTGACTAAACACCAGGCACCTCGACTCTCTTTGCTGCAACAAAAACAAAACCTGCAAAAATACACACTAACCTCGTGAGTCAAATGAGATCGGACATTGCTAGGAGGACGCATGAAGAAAGAAAGAGGGCAAACAAGGCTCTAAACCTAAAGTGATTTAATTACCTAACAGAGTTGGAGGATAAAATGCAAGGCAAAAATAAACTTCTCATATACTATTTTGTTCACTCACCCCCCTCTCTCTTACAAACCCATTTTATTCACCCCCTTTCCTCTTTTTAACCAACAAGCCCGGGCAGGAAGGCAGGGTGTGGGGGTCTTTTCTTAGTTCACAGAGCAAGTCCATAAATTTATTCATCACCACAATTCTTCTACTACAAATACTCTTTATCTCTACTTATATCTCTCTCTCTCTCTCTCTCTCTCTCTCTCAAGACAGTTTTTCTGCTCTTACTCCCACCCTCTTAAGAAGCAGTCTCTGCGCTCAACCCCCTTCCCTCTTTCTAAACCAGCAACACAGACAGGGGGCAGGTTGAGGGGTTCTCTGGTCAGTCCATCAGGGAGAGGAGTTCTCTACTTAGCTACGGAGTCTTTCCCACGAGAGACAGTCCTCTGGGAACTTCTTTGGCGTGGGTCCAATCTCACAAGCAACATCCCGCCCAAATTCTGCTGCAACATGAGTATCTTTGTCCATAAGGTGCAGACTTTCCCGAGCCGAGGCCAAGCTGCTTCCATCCCAGGAGCAAGGAAAAGGCCTTTCTCTCCCTTCCAAGGCCTTTGTAGCTATAACTCTTTCAATGAGACTCCAAACTGGATCACAGCTTTCTCCAGGCATTCACCTGCTCCTCTGGAGTGGGCTGTGGGTTGATTTCTGCACTCCTGTGGACTCCATGGGCTGCAGGGGACCTCCTGCCCCCATGGCCTTCACTGTGGCTAGCAGAGAGTTTTCAGCTCCAGTGCCAGGAGCACTAGAGCACCTTCTCCCCCACCTTCTTCACTGACCTTGGTGTCTCCATGCTGTTCTCCCTTCACATATTTTTACCTCCACCTCCTTCTCCTCCAACTACAAAGAAGTGCATGCCTACCTTGTTTTAATTTCTTTTTAAATATGTTTTCACAGAGGCGCAACCAGCACCTCCAGTTGGCCCAAACTTGGCCAGAAGCATGTCCATCCCCTTCAGAGCCATCAGAGATTGGCTCTGCTGGACTTGATGTAAAAACCTCCAGAACTCTCACTCAGGACACACAGGAGCCATCTTTGTGCCACTCCCCACCCCTCAGACACCTCCCCAGGCCTACCACAACAGCTTCTGAGGGGTCCAAATTTCTCCTAGATGTTAAAAAATACTTTACTGATGTTTTAAGCCAATCAAAACCACCACAGCTACAAAAGGACAGTGTGCTGTAATTTATTTATTGTTGAAATAGCAAAAATAGCCTTAATTTGAATTAGCAAGTAATTTCAAAAAGTTTTAAATTTTAAAATTGAAGGAGGGCTAAAGTTAGGAAACAGACACCATGACAAAAAAAGTTAGTTTGGAAGTTTATGGCTTGCATAATTTGCTTTCTAGTTTCATAGTTACTTTCCTTTAAGAGATTTTTTTAAAAATTCCAATTATGCCATTACTCTTATCTTATATGCTCATTAATTTTTAGATTTGTTTGTTTCTCCTCTGCAAAATTTTTCAACATCCAAAGTACTTTTGGTAGGGAAGGGGTCTTGTTCATAAAATTTGACAGGAATTTCCACATACTTTTCAAAATAAAGAGCTGGTCATGTGCTTTTAAAGAGGTTTTCTTTTACTTTGAAGTCTGGAATTTCCACTTAATAGGGGAAGGTTTACAGAAATTTTCCAAGAAATATTTCCACATAAAACCAAGAACCTATGCATGGGATAGAAATAAAAATATAACATTAAAATAATAACATTTTAACCAAAGGAAAAATAAGAAAGGATCATAAACTTCAGCAGATTAAATTTAATAACATAGTTAGCAAGGCTGAAAAAAGAGTTTGATGAGAAATAGATACAGGGATCAAAATTAGCTCTATATCCTTCTTCTAACACCTGAGGAAAAAAAAAATCTGCAAAGGGTTTATAATGCCAATTGGTATTCATGTCATAAAGACAGTAGAGAGAAAGGACAAAATTATTGCAAAGAGGCAAAGTGAATTCTCTGACTTCTTTCTCTGAGGAAGGAATCATCAAGGTCCTAACTTGGGAATCATTCTACAGAAGAGAGTACAAACAGGCTCTGTATAGAAGAGAGTACACACAACGGATAGCACACCATCAGAGCCAGACAGCACTCACTGGGATCTTTAACAGAACTCAATGATGAAATATCAAAATTATCTATGTACCATGTGCCATAAATGCATGCAAATTTATCAATATAGAAATACAGTCCAGAGAAGAGGTGGAGGAGTTGCTTTCTGCTAAGATCATAATTAACCTGAATTTTAGTGAGGTGCAATTCAGTACCCTTCTCATTTTTGTGGAATATCATGAGCAATCTTATTTGGGCTCCTCATGCATCAGAAGTAGCACATGTCAATTTTTCTTTCCAGCAAGGTCCCCCAGACTGCCCTAATCTTCCCCATTTACTAAGCTCTCCACAACTTCTGTCTCTGGAAAAGCACCACAGTGGCATTACACCTTCTCACTTCTTGTTCCCTGACTTTTAGTCCGCATCACACTGCTTACTTTGAAGTCACCAACTCCGTGCATGCACAAAAATTGCACAAGGTTCTTCTGCAGCAAACATTAATATTGCAGAAAACGAGTCTCAAACCCTTTTCATTCCAGTCTTAACAATCTTCCAAAGTTCTGTTCTAAAAGGCATTTTGTTATGTTAGAATACCCTTATCTCTGTTTTCTTCCAGCTGTCCCCTGTATATACTGTATGCCAGCCAATATTTAATTATTTAACTAAGGATGAATTACTGTATTTTTTCTTAAATTAGTGGAATGTAGTCCTGCTAAAACTATAGGAACAACTTACAAATTATGAGCCATTTCCCAGTATGGATCATCATAGCTACCAGATAATGAAAAAGAATGTATAAGTACATAGCACAAAATGCAGAAAGCATCAGTGCAAAATTATACTTAATATCATATATCTGTTTTTATGCAATACATTTCCAGAAAACTTTCTGGTGTTTAGAAGTGTTTTAAGTTTTCAGCATTTTAAGAATTTATGATTATGAATAATGTAGTTCTAACAAGGAATATTTTTCATATGAAGGAAAGAAAAACTTTTTTTTTTGCTTCCTCAGCACTTACAACAAACTACTCTCACTCAGCAGAGGAAGAAAAAACAAATCCTAGGATATAAGTGGCTTTTCAAATAATTATAGCATCTGCATAGTTGTTACTTAGCAATTTGATAGAAAGGAGATACTCAAGGACAGAGTTATTTGTTGTATACATAATGGCAATGCTAAGCTCTCCGCGTAGAGCAAAGCATCCTGAAAATGCAGGATTATAAATATGAGAAAAAGAAAACAAACAGGGCAAGGTAAATATAAATTTCACACACACACAAATTATTAGCTTCTTCTGTCCCACACTTTACAAATATTGAAGAACACTAATGCATTGTCTTTCAGATTCCAGCCTTGTCATTCTTTCAAAGGTCTGATAAAAACAATTTTGTTACCTCATAATTTCTTTAGGGGTTTTTTTTTCACTTTCAGTTATTCTCTGTTAATAAGCAGGTCTGCTTGACGCACTTGCCCAGCCATGCCCTTAACCTGATCAGTGCAGTCTGTTCTGCCTTCTCATTAAACTCTATTTCTAACTTTTCCTAGGTGAGGGACTCTGTGCTCTGATCTTGTGTGCACAGGCACAGTTGTGCCTGTGGCTATTGGGAAGTGGTGACAAGCTGCTGTGGGACCATTGCCTCTCTCAGGCTATGAGGTTCTGCAGCCCCTAACAGAGCCATATTTCACGCCATGAAACTCCCATTAACAGACCAGCTATCTATATTTTCAATACAAAAAGGTGAATGTTTTTATTCCAATTTTCACTCTCACACAACAGTCACAGTCCTTGGAAAGGGCTGCCTGTCAGGCATTAATTAAAATTTTGCTAATATAATAAGAAAAACTTTGAGGATTCCTCATTAAAAAGGCAACATACATATGTAAATCTCATAATTGCTACTTTGAATTAGGTATGGATGCTTGAGGAAATGTTACACTGAAAGAATATTCAATTTCTGCTGTGGAATTTGGTTTTCATTGGGGGCAGGGTGAGAAAGGTATTTCAAGAAGGAGGAAGGACTTACAACATTCATGAAATACATCCACTATGTGCATGTTTAGAGTCTGTATTTTTTCCAATCAGCTCTCTATCAGGAAATAAAATTTAACTAACATCTGTCATGATTTTGCACATGTGCTGTTCAGTATAAAATGTTGCCTTCACTGACAGGTGCTTTGCAAGCACATGGAGTCCATGTAGGAGTCTGTGAAGAGTAGAAAATATACTTCTTAATTTATTGTCTTTCGCTTCACTGAAAGATCGTAAGACAAATTAGATTTTCCAATTTCCTTCAGGGAAAGCAGTGACATTTTCTGTTATCCTTTAAGCACTTAGAGTATATGAAGAACAGAGAAGTCAATAATCAGCAGTAGCTATGCCATCCAATATCTAATTACCAGTGCAGTATTTAGAAGTACTACACTACTCTCTTTAAATTTTCCGTGTAATGGCAGATTTTATAGGCTTTTAAATTTTAGGGGGTTGCCATTAAGAATAAAAGAGCGCTTCCTGAAATTAAATAAAATTCTGTAGTTTGAGGTACTCTCTGAAACACAGATCCAGAACACGGAATATTTTTCTGCTGCTACGAAGAATTGGACAACAGCCTCGGAATCATTCACTCTCCTGTTTTCTATAGAATTTTCTAGTTCTCTTTAAAACATGGTGGCACAACCCTTCCCAAAATTTCTTCGTCGTTCTCCTCAGAGTGAAATATGAAAAAAAGCAACAACTCAGACCCAAACAACAAGCAAACAGACAATCCAACTAAAACCACTGTTCAGAAATGTTAGAAAAGAGGGACAGAGTAACTTGACCATCAGGATAACTCCTCAAGTAGTACCAGCACAGAACTACACAAACTCAACTTTCATCCAGCACAGGGAATGCATGTTAATTTTACTCCTCCATTCCTCGCAATCCAAAATGCCAGGTTAATGAAAACTAAACTAGAAAACTCGTGAGCAAAACCAGAATTAAGTATCAATAGTTTTGCCTCTCTTGACTGCTGGAATATTTTAAAATATGAATAATGCAGAAAAGAAGCAATGGTAATATTTTCCTAACACTCTGAAATTTATTTTTTTTATGTTATGCTAAATATATTTAGTAAATTTCATCTTATAGATTGAAGCTGTTTTCTCTCTTAGACTTGAAACATTATCGTTGGTAGTGATAGTAGGAAAAGAATCTTGGGGAAAGTAAATCAGAGTATTTGGAGTGGAAAAGGCTGAGATTGAAACACTGTTTGGAAATGCTTCAGGATTATTTTAAAATGTACTGGTATTCTAGTGATCTATTAGATCTATCTTGTAATATTCAGTTTTGAAAGCATCAACTTTGCTGTAGTTTCTGTGTAATTAGAAAGCTTTAGAATGCTTTTTTGACTGGGGATATAGTCACTCAGTATTAAATATTTTCCCAAATTCTTAAATGAAGTATTTCACTTGGCTGGCAAGTAACAAACTAGTACAGCAAGATTTATTGTTTACATGCACATGGTATCTGCAAAAATTTAATGAAAAATAACTGTAAGTCTTCCTGACTTCTCAGTGGGAAGCTGTAAAAAGTGAAAGAAGAAGATCTTTAATTTTCAGATAGCACCTTGAAATAACTAACAAACATTGATTTATTAGTCTTCTGAACACTGTAAGGAAAATTACATTCTAAATAAGAAGTGAAAATGTTTTTCACATTCTAGGGTGTAAATGGAACTGCGTCTGGACTGTATAGGTTATAGCATTCATCTCAGAGTTCAGCATTGCAGTCAGAACTCAAGAATCACTTGTCTAATTGGTCAAATAGATAATCTTCCTTCATTCCATTATGATGGTGGTTTGTTGTTTTTTCTCAGCTTGTACACAGTGTCACATTTGAAGTATGGAAAAATGTTTCAATTGAAGAAGAATTTCTAAAGGGAGCAAAAAAATTTATGTGATCTTCCTTGCACTAGCAAGGAGCATCACATTCAATAGATGATAATTTCCTGAAATTAGTATTTTGACTTCCCAACAATAACCACCAATATATAAGTGTGGTTTTAAGAAACCAATTACATGACTGCCACTTGTTTACTTGCTTGCTACAGATAAATTCCAGCATCTTGTTCTACAGCAGTGGTCTACAACTATTGGTCTTCACTAGATCATCTGCCTGACATCTCATCACAGTTGGAAACAACTGCTCATAAGAATTCTCTGCACAAAGGCTGGCTGTTCATAGTTATGGCAAAAAATCCAGAGGTTCTAACATTTCCCATCTCCTTCCCTTTTCTTACATAGCTCTGTAAGGGGGAATGTGTCCAAGAAAAAAGTTAATGAAACATTTCGGTTTCTAATCAGTTCAAGGTCTGAAGACAATATGAAAATCTTTTTCCAGCCCCGTGTGGAACCACAGACAGACACATTCAGAAAACAAGCCACTAATAGCATCAGGCACTACACATGGTTAAAATATTAATGTGAAGGAGCAATCATTCTTTCTGAGATCCCTTAGTGCCATTTACAATAATGTTTAATGAGAAGTTCATTTTAACCCAATTCAATTTGAATATTCATTAATAGATGCATTTATATTGTAAGTTTTTTCCATTTCTAAGTTGTAATGATCATATTATGAATTCTGGTGAGATGCCTAACAGAGTGAATGATACAGCTGGCAAAGGGGAATTGGACTGTTTTTGTCTCTGTAAAGCACACATCAGAACACAAGAAGAGGAGATCATTTTAGTTTAAATAATCTGTATGCAGTGAACATTAGCAGCAAAATCATAGTGCCACAGCCAGTTTGTTGGCTAAGGATTATCAGATTGTATATCCTGTGTCAGGAAACATACCAAAAAATCCTCATGCTGATTAAAGGAATAGACCATAAGACTCAGAATTCTTGTTTCTAGCAGCTGACTCTTCCACAGGGTCTATCTTAAAGTTGCATGTAGCATCTTTTTTGTCTGTCTAAGCTTATTTGCATCTCAGAAAGGATAATTCACATGACAATTGAAAGCAGAGTGCCATTCTTTGACAACTACATTATAGAGCATTTAGTTCATCCTCTAAGTCACATTGGAAACTGCTTAACCTACTTTGACAAAGAGTTATAAAGAGAAGCAGGAAAAAATGAAAAAAGCAGTACTCCACAAATGAATGGATTATTTGTATTTTTATTCTTTAGCTGGTATTACCGTAGCTTTTTTATTAACTACATATTCAAAATTATACTGGGACTTTGTGATTTTGGTATTTGTGCAGAAGTAATTAATTGAACTACAAAAATAATAATAAAAAAAAGAAAGATGTTTTATTGCATTCAATTGATAGTTTGTCAGTTAAAGACTATCACACTCCAGGCATCCTTAAATTTGCTGGATCTGTTACCAAGGTCTACAAAAGCCTGCGCCCACAGCAAGATTCTGGACTGGATCTGTATCAGAACACAATCTTTCTAGGCACTAAACAATATATATTTATATTGGATAAGTAGTTTTTTTTCTGACAATACTGAGGATTCTCTCAAATAAACTCCCCTAATACCAAGAAAAAGATTCATCATGGACTATGCCCTTACCCTTAATTTCTTGGGAAACCAATGCCCATGCAAAATAGCTGCTTCACATCGAAAAAATAAAAATAAATAAATTTTAAAACACCCCAAAATTCTGTTCCCATGCATGTGCAGAATTCATAAGTAAAAAATACAGACTGCCTTAATCTGATGTCTGATACTCTGAAAATTAGGTCAAGAGTGTAAGTTTCTTCAGCTTCACTATATCTGAAAGCTACACTGTTTATATTCATTGTGGGAATTCACCTGGCCCTTTATTGCTGCCAATGGAGGGACTATAATGCAGACTATGGTTCCAGAATCAAAATAAATTATTTATTAACTAAATTTTAAACTCTCCTCATCAGAATCAGCTATTACATCACAAAACATCAGATATTCAGCTACCACACTGGTACTCTTTACCCTGGGTTTTATCCAGAGAATGTTGAAGAGCTTGGGGCTACATGACATATTTTGCCTTCTTGATTTACAATTATTTTTCTACTCACATGATCAAAATGTTTAACTATTTAGGATGATATAAGTTACATAGAGTCCTTTCCTTGCCCTGCCAAAACAACAAAGCTCATAGGAGTTTATTATTAATCGTTATTAGCAACATCAATAGCAATATCCATTACAGCACAGAGATAGAAAGACAATTCTGTTAAAAGCATCTGCAAACTATGTTTAAAGACTGCAAATTATATGATTCATTTAGAAGCTGAAACGAGCTGATGGAGCAGATATTGAGAGATTTAAGTTTCCTTGTTCTATAGGTACTTTCGTGGCACCCAACCCATATTGCAGGTTTCTGTAACTAGCACCTTTGCAACCCTCTTCATGTGATACACTTTTTCGAAATATGGGTTCTTTTCCACTGTGATTTTATACTATCCCCAGGTCATCAACATTTCTTCACTCCCTCAAATAAAAGACAAATTGGAACTTCAAATCCAAAACTGTATACATTTGAAAAGAGAGACAAGAAGAAAATCCATGAAAAAATCATTTGGTTCTTTGCCACTATATCAATTTTCATTTAATATTTTCTGATAGAGAGATGATGAGCAGCCCTGTGTGAGGGCCTAGGACAGACAGACGAGCAGACAAAACTCCCTATCGTGAAGAAATGCTTATCTCTAGTGACAAAGAGACATTCATAATGGTAAAAACCTCTCTGCTTATCTTATTGTGACACGTGTATTCATTGTTAAAGTAGCACACTTCTGACATAGCCATTTAAAAACTTTTTTATATCTTGTTCTTATCTTTTTGGCTTCATAGGTTTAAATTACCTTCTGTTTAAAGTTACAGAGCTCTGGGAAAAATATTCATCAAGTTTCAATAAAATTACTCTCATTTTCTCTTAAAGTGGTCTAAAAGTCACCTCCTTAAAGCATCTGAGAATATTTCTAAGTAATTATGTATAGTCTTAACAATAAAAATACTACCTATGAACTTTTGCTTAGCTCAGAAATTAAGACCTATTTCTCAGCAGTTAAGAACAAGAAGTGAAACTACATTTGTTAGCCAAGTGATTAAAGCAAGTGTGGGAGGAGGACCTGTATCAATTCACAACCCACAGTCTGGCGGTTGAGAGAGACTGAATTTTCAATAATAAAAAACATAACAGTATCATCTTGCACAAAATCAATCCCTTCTTCATTCATCATTCTCCTGTGGTGCAGTACTGAAAAGGAGGGTATTATGAAATATTTTTCCCACAGCACTAAAACCGCCTATTCTAAAATCTTTTAGAAAGGCAAGTATTGAAAACCTTTTCTCTCTGTCCCACTGGCCTCATATTTGTGGTCCATGAAGGAACTTGTTATAATTCTGATTATCCAGGCTGGCTCCTTTCCTGATAAAACCTACAGCAGCTGCTTTAACACTTTTACGTTAGTCTTCCTATTCTTACATGGCTATGAATCAGCTTAATTAAGAAGAACTACAGAAATATGACACATTTTCGTGTGGTAACCCTTGACAAAAATACAGCTGTCATTCCTCTACTTCAATTACTTTCTAATACAGGGCTGAACATTTACTTTTAAACTGAATAAAATTGTAATTAAAAAATATTCATGTTTGGCTAAGATGATATTGGTTCTTAAAGATCTGATTTTATTTTTTTATTCTGTCATTCTGTTCTGTGATTACAAGATCTGTGTTGCTATTAAATGTAGAGCAAGAAGTTTATTCTTTCCACATCATGTTTTAAGTATTCTATTCAGATAGCAAGTGTTCTATCCAATATATAACTTTTTTCTTTCTAAACAATTTTCACCCATTTAATAGGACCTGATTTTCCATAACGAGTATGTCTATCCATGGCAGTGATATTACTCACTTTAATATAATGATATGGTTTGAAATTAAAACATGCTGTCACTTGATAAAGGCAAAAAATGGCTCTAAGAAAACCTGTCTTTCTCACTGTGAAGACACAATGCATCCCCTCTTTTGTCAAGATTTAAATATAGTAAAAAAAAAAAATAGTTTTAGGAAGGAAATTGAAAAAAACCAAAATTGACAAAGGTACTAAAAGGAGTTTAATGGGGTCCATTTGCCTTCACATAGATATGCTACCCTGGAAATATTAAAGAGCTATATAATGCTATTACAAAAAGTGAGGAATTACATCATTACAGGAGACTGACTTTCTAGAAACAGATTGTAGAATAATCCTGGATATAACAGGTAACAGATTTATTTATCAAATAGTTACTACAGAGAACAACACAAAGGAAAGAAAGACTGGATGAAAAGTGCCTATTAAAAGACTTCTAACTATCAAAAAATCAGGTTTTGGTAGAGGCTTCCACTCACAGAGTTGAGGGGGGAGTTGGTGGTGGGAATGGAAGCAAACATGGCTCATTTTAATTGAAAGCTGTTGTGAAAGGGTGCAATTGTGGTCTGAAACCTGTGGTCTCCAGCACAGGTAAATATTGAAAATGGATGATGGAAGTTTTCTACTTTTCTCTGAAGTACTCATGTATTTAGGAAGCATTTAATAAGAGAAACAAAATATTTCCCCAATTTTGTAGTTGCCCTGTAGCTGAAAAAGCCACTACTATTGCAATACCAATTCTATCTGTTTATGCATCATTACCCTCTTCTTCTAATAGCATTAGAACAGGCTAACTCGATGATACATAAATGGTTAGAACTGAACATTTTAATTTTTAAAGGGTGGGGTTTTAATCAAAACAGTAAAAGGACAGGCAGTGAATGATATAAGGAAAACAAGGAAATACATGTTAGAGTGTCCAGTTGATGTCTTTTTGTTCATAGCACTAATATTTACTTTGTAACACACTTTTCCTTTCTACAGCAGTGTTTTCTTTGTCTTTTTGTAACAGCAGTTGTTTCAAAAGGAAGGTCTTTCAGAAATGTAGGTGCAAATATTAGATTTTTATCAGCAAAATTACTCACAGGCTGTTTCTCTCATTTGAGACTAATTAGTACTATATGGAAGGTGTCTAATGGAAAATAAGCATTATGTTTCCTCCTTTCACTGCTGCTTCGCCTCAGGCATATATAGGAAAAACAGCTGAAGTAAGAAAATAATAATTTGGTTTACAAATTTACTATGGCTATGACAAAAAATATGTTCCTTATTAATACAAGATAAAAGAGAGACCTTTGTGATAACGAGGAAGGATAAGAAAGTATTTATAAGACATTAGGAAAATAAGTCACCTGAAATAAAAAAAACAGTGGACAATAACAGTTTCTTACTATGTTTTCATATATATGCATTCATTGTTTTCATTTTTTCTTTAGATTTAGCCTAAAGAAAAATTGACACTAAATCTAGACTAACTTTCAAAAGAAGACCAAAGAAGATGATAAATCCGTTTTACTCACACGTGGTCCTTTTCATCAGGCAAAGATAACTTAATTTCAGAGCCTACAGTATGTCTCGTTAAGAAATAAAATATTTTCATGCACAGAAGGATCATATCTCACAACAAATGCAATACTTTGGTATGTTCTGTTCATATAAATGCACACATAGATCAAATTTTTACGACCGTGGGTATCTGTTGTAGATCTCTGTGTGGGCACAGAGCAGATATACATGAATGAATAGATATAATATCCTTCAGCTTTCTCTCAAAGACTTCCCTCAATTTCTCACCACAGTTGTAAACAAAGCATTTCAAAACCCACTGTCATTGCCAGGCAGTTCTCTCTTTCCCATAACATTTATCTCACATGGATTCAACCTTAGATAACTAAGAAGTGACCATGAATTTTTGCATCAAGTAGTGGAAGTCCAATTTAAGTAAAACCAGGCTCTGAACCTGGATAACTATACTCCTTGCTAATTTATTTAAAACAAAATAGATCAAATATAAATGCTTCGCAGTGCTTGGATGCAGGCATCTTTTTTTCATCAGTCCCAGAGACCACCCAAGTCAAAGCAAAAAGTTTTACTACAGATTAAGTAGTTTAAATTAATCAGGCTAACTCACAACTATCCACATTTTCATCCATAAAAACACCCAAAGCCTACCATAATACCAACAACCCTCTCAAAAACAAACAAACAAAAAAGAAAAAAAACCAAAGAAGATAAAAACAAAAACCACAATAAAACCCCAAACAAAACCAAAGCACCAACAAAAATAAAAAACACCAATAACCCCTTCCAAACAAACCAACCTAGGGTGAATGCTCTTAATAAAGTAGGTATATGAAATCTATCTAATCTTTCTTCTGGTATTGAATATTGTGCAAAGAAAACTGGGGACACCAAATACTAAAATAGGCTTGCATGGGAACATGGTTTGACAGACATTTAAAAAATGCCTGCAAATAACAGTTCTTACTCACTTCTGGAAGAGGAACCTTCATTACAAAGATCATTATCTTTTCTATCCTTTGAATTGACAGAGTCACTCTCAATAGTCTTCCATGGAAAAATCATTCAGATATAATCTGCTTTACTAACACCTTCTCTTCACAATGATATAACACCTATAGAACTGGAACAAAGTCATAAGCAATACAGGAAGGCTCTGGGAAATTCACCACACCTAGTTCTGTATGCGTTTGGATTTATGTACTCTTCAGACCTCCCATTAACAACATACTCTCAGTCCTTTTCTTTGCTCTTTTCCACTGGTGTTGCATCTGTGAGATAGAGTGGCAAGCCTTGAAGCAAAACCAAGAATTATGGTCAAGCTGAAGCAGTGCCCCTGAATTCTAGGACACAGAGACAATATTGTGTCTTCAGTAAATATGGCATGTCATCATTTGCAATGAGACCTCGCCGGCGTCCCCAGCACCGAGCCTTGCCTCACTTGACATCAAGTACATTATCAGGAGCATGGTTAGCCAACCACACTATTCTCAGCCTAATTATGCTGAAAAAGATGGGATACATGTCCATGAAACTGTATGTTCTGAAAGAATAATGTTTCAGTAGCACCACTATAAATTAACTGACTTACTGTCTGTATGACATAGATAAACTGAGAAAATAGAATCCTGTTGAAAAGATGTGCTCTGGGGTGTCTGGAATTCACAAGAGTAACAACTGTTACACCTTTTTTGTTATGCCATGGAACTGGAGTATTTGTTTAAATCCAATAAGATACTAACACTATCAAATGGATTAGTGGAAAGAGGTGATTGGAGAGTTGTAATATCACTTCCATAAAAACAGATTAATTTTAGGTTTATCAATAAGCTAATAGTTAAAGTGAAGGCACCCAGCTTTGATGAGTACGGAATGATCCATAAGCACACACATGCAACAGTACAGCTATTAAGATTCCTCAAGAAGTCCAGAAGGCCTGTATCAATAAATCTCCATGCAGTGGTATTGAGCAGAAAATTAAGTGCATTGTTTCCCGTTTTATTTTTTTTAATACAGCCATGCCATGGAAGAAACAGTAAGATTGCCAGGGCTGAAAAATGCTTCTTTTGTTTCTTATACATCACAGAAACAATTTCACAATAGAAATTAGTTTGGCAACAGGGTTTTAAAGGAAATAAAGTAATATATCATAAAGGAACTTGCCACTCTACTTTTTTTTTCTTTGAAGCATACCTGATAGTATATGAATATAAAAGAAAATGAAGTAATACACACTGAGATGTACTTCCTTCTAAGCAAAAATGTATGAAAGAGGAACGTCCCCCAAAAACAAACAAACCAAACAAAAAAAACAACAAAAAAACAACAAAAAACAAAACAAACACCTGATAATGCTCTCTTATTTAAAGTTCCTGCTATGAGATATTATCTTATTAAGAATAAAATTGGGAATAGGAATAAGATCTTCCAACTTATTTTCGTCTTATGCAATCTGTATTTTCTCATGAGTCTGTTTCACACTTCTGGGAAATTTAAAATGCCATTTGAAAAAATGCATCTCTTCACAGTAGCAAGAGTTTTTAGATCTGAAGCTACTGCTTCAAACATGTTCCACTTTATATTGCTTTTTATTTTAAGAATAAGATGAAGATGTTTGTGGCTTGGTGGGAGCAAATTAGTTTTAAATAGGAAATTGACTTGTTTCAGGTAAAAATTTTACTCATTATTACAAGGCACAAGAATAAATAGTGGTTGCTTTTGTTCTTCAAAAATTCCAGGATGAAATATTCTTAAATGAGTTTAGGGACAGCTATCAGTTACCAGATACCAGTTACCAGTATCATAGTACAGATGCACATTTTCATATTCTGGAATTCTTGGTATTCTGTAATTTCCAATAGTAAAATCACCAGAAAAACTTCAGATTGAGAAGCGTCTTGGCAGTGCCCTAAAATAAAATGTGTATTTATCAATAGAGTCACAAATCAACACAAACATCTCATTGTGCCCAGTTACTGTCTACTCTCACCCCCCTCTAGTTCTCTTCACTTTAAAATATTTCTAGGATAAAACATCAAAAGTAAAAGCTGTCATACAAATGAAAAACTCACTAAGAAAAGTAAAAAGCTAGTCCTGGTATGCAAGCTACCAAAATAATTATTATGTGCTTTGAAAAACACCACTTTCTCAATCTGCTTATTTTTTCTGATCATCATAAAAGTTAAAATAAATGGTTTGTGACATTCCAGTAATGTAAATGTTATGGGAAAGCTAAAAAGGGTGACAGATTTTTAATTAGTGCAATAAAGTGTTAGTACATGTTTATACTTCCACTAAACAGACTTTACTTTGTTCCTCTCTATTCTCCTTCAGTCACTTCTCTAGGATTTGGATTTATTATTCTAAGTTATACAATGCTCTTTTGTTATTACACTTCCTAATTTGAGGATGAGCAGCAATATTCAAGGGTTCTCTTGATCACTTATTCTAAGAGAACTGATTTTGGCACCATGGCAAGAATGGTAAGAAAGTTCTTCCAAAGACAGATATGTTTTCCAAGCTATGAATCACAGTGAGAAGGAGGAAAAACTATATTTGCTTCGCAAAGCCGAGTGCAGAATCAATATCTCAAACCTTAAGCATCAACAACCTCAAAGTGATTTAAAGAGCATGGCTTAGGGATTTTTCATTTTTTTAAAATTTTCTGTCTTTTCCTCATTAATCATTTCCTCATTAATCCCTCTTGCCCAGAAAGACAATGACATACCAGGTACTTGCATGTAACTGAGCAAACTATGAAAACTACTGTATTCTTTTCCAAGATGTTTCCATTCTGTGACATGGTTATTGCAAATTTACATTTTGGCCAACCTGCACAACTCTATTCACTCTCCAAAGTGTGAATTTGGGAGCAAAACTTACAATTCCCAACAGAAATTACTTAGATCTGACCTGAAGGCAAGTATCAAGACAAGCTCTCTCTAACCACAATCAATTCTCTTGTTGCTCATAATAAGACAGTAGCCAATTTTAATACTGATACTCTGAAAATCATAAGAGCAAAAGCCTTTGTAGAACACAGTGCAACTATGGCATCTTCCTGCAGTCTGAGTCTAATTGACGTCAATAGGGACTTCTTAAACTGATGAAGATAATGTCCCAGTAGTCAGATTTGACTCAGCATTGCCTTCGGAAACCTTGGAGTCTGAGATGCAAAAGCTTTGAAGCTTTTTCAGCCTTTTCTGCTTGACAATCTCCTTTCTACACAGCACTTAAAAAGCACTGGAATTGCTAGAGCCCCAAAGCCAGCCTGTGAACTTTGGGAGCTGAAAATCCATGGCCTGACAAACTATTAAAAAGTTCAATACAACTAATTCCATTATTTAACTTTAATAAGTTAATTTGCATGGAAAGAGAGGCATTTGCAAAGCAGCTTTTGTTCTGTTACATACTGAAATATAGTGCTATGTGGAAATATTGCTTCTTGTATTTTGCTATTTTGGGACACAGGAATGAAAAGCAGCAGCCAGTGGTTGTGGTTTTAGCCAAAAGACTAAGAGAAAATGTACTATCTTTGAAGACATTTGCTATAATGATGACTGATGAAATACTATGTGCTAATGGAAGAAATATTATAACAAATTCAAGACCAAAATGGAAACATTGAAACACTACTTATGGAATTAAATACAGCTGGAAAGGTATATTGTTCTTCCCCACAAGAAACTGCAAATTTTCAAATATTAAAACAATACATTAGAACAAAATATTATAACTAAAAATGTTTCCAATAATAAAATAAAATATTTAGTTGAGAAACAGTCCCATAGCCCCTTACAAAAAATACTCTTCAACATTTTTGTTCTTCTTAAAGCACTGCAAAATAAATGAACTTCTGGAATCTCTACAGCATGTCATGGGAAACAATCTAAATTGAAAACTGGGTCTTTAGGAACAGTCATGTGAAACATAAGGCACTTGAACTAATTCACATGAGATATTTGGTGGTATTTCTAAGTCTCCTTTTGACTGGTGGGGTTGTGAGGAGGAAAGGAAAGAAGCACCAGAGAAAAATTCTGTATCTCTTTTTTCTTAAGAAGTCAAACATTTTCAAATGGGAAATAGTAATTTAAAAAAACTACTTAGTTCATGTAAGAGACAAAATTTCTATTGCAAAGCATTCCAGTCAAATAATACTCAGCTTCTTCTGAACATGTTTGAAGCTTCTTTCTATTTACTACTTGATATTTAGTTCATTAAAGCAAATTGCTATATTAAACTGTAATTTTACATCACATTAAAATCACATCTGTTAAATAGCTGGTTTTATAGACATGATAGATGCATGAAGATAGACATGAAGATGCAAAAAAGGAAAAAATAAAAAAAATTAGTTCACAAAGAACAAAGAATTTCAAGATTACTTTTCTAGTCAAAGTGATAACCAGCTCTCCAGAAACAAGAATAATTTTTTCCTCTGGCAACAAAGGACAGTTTGGATAGATATTTTACCCACAGCCATGCAATCAAGTGATCTAGTAAAAAGTATATTCAACATCTCAGAGACACTATAGAAATAAAATTAATATTAAAAAAAAAAAAAAACCTTGAATTTTTATTCCTCTCTGAGAGAAGGCAAGTACTTCTTCCAGGCTTATGTCTGCCAAGTTCTCAGGACACACATGAAGAGGACCAGGTGCACAGACCAAAAAAAGTAGAAATTCCTTTTCCACTATGCCATCAAGGACTAGTCCTCACTGAGCAGACAAATAAAAGTTGCCCAGAAGGAATTTCAGCAGTGTTTTTTATTTGCATTTTTAAGCACATTAGAATTGCTGTATTCAAATTAAATACCTTTATGGTCTAAAAGATATGATTAACAACAAGCTATTGATAGCTAACCACTTAGAAAATTTTTTTCTCCGGTTTAAGACCATTGTATTGATAGAAAGCTGACATTGGCTGTAGTCTTCAAAAAACCTTCCCAGTCCAAACAGAACTAGGAGATCTGCTCCCTTCTGTTGTAAAGCTGAATTCTGTGTTAAGTCTTTAAGAGCTTTTGTGACAAACAGAATCAGGTAAACCAGCAAATATGGGAGCATCTGCTAACAGGACAAAAATCAAACCAGAAAAAAAAACAGGCTTCTATACAATACATTGACATATTACCAAGTTAGGTTGTTTACCAAATTTACATTAGCAAATTGCTTGAGATAAATAGGCAAACTGAGTTTCCTTCAGGTTTAGAAATTCAGTAAATTCTTCAATAATAGTGCCAAACCAAAGGTACTAAATGCCTGGGCTTCTTTCCCAGAGCAGAGAGCAGTACCAGCAGCCCAGCCTCCCACTGTGCACCTCGGCTGTTTGACAGGAGCTGCCACCGAGATGAGGAGGACAGCTTTTTTTTTTTTTTTCCTCCTTTCAATTCCACCCTTTCTTCACCTCCTCACTACAACTGCCAGCAAAAGGTGACAAATTACAGAGCTGGATCGCTCGCCTAGATAGAATCCATTCTAGACCACCCACAGCCCTGCTTGAGGCAATCCAGCAGCTGTCCATGTCAGCAGGCTGGATCACACCTAGGATGAGAAAGGAGCAGGTGCCAGCCAGTAAATTCATGGAAGCAGTGTAATGTTATTGAGGGACAACAGCAGGGAACTACACTTAGTTTTACTTAACTACACCTTGGGGAAGAGTGATCAGTGTCCAACTGACATTTTCTGGGCCAGATTTTCAGTTTGGTTTTAATGGGACTCCTCCCTCCTTTAATATCTTTTTATTCCCACATATACATTTGAAGACCTACAGTTATAAAAAGTAGACAATCACAGCCAAGTCCAGAGCATCAGTGAAACACCTTGGAATTTCAAGGTCCTACATGCACTTATAAGGACTCAAGTACCCCCACACATCAGAGATTTCGGAAATCTTTTTAACCCCTTGCATCAGCACCTGGTACAACGCTGCTTGGGTGGATCTGGCAGCTACTCTTTGCTGCCCGAGCCCATTCGATATCCAGACACTTGTCAAACCTTACCAACAACTCCTAAAGGGACTAATCTTCCATCCATGCTCTGTGTTTATTCAGCATAAAAAGTTAAAATCACAGTGTGCTGGAAAATGAGGGAGTGATCAGTCTCTAATAATGTGGCCAAGACCTGAAGTCTTAAATTCAAAACTACGTCAGACTATCATCTAATAGAACTATATCAAGAGCTCTGAATTGTTTATTTTGGTGAAAATATTAACTAAAAAACTACCAGCTTTTTATTAAGCCTTTTAAAACTCATTAGAGGAAGATCTTAACAAATTTAATTATGAAGTCCAGTTGTACAAACTAACAGATAAAATGTTTCTACACAAGACCCAAAGTGTAGCATCACACTCCGAACCACTGATACTCCTTCTCCTTTGAATATGTAGGGTAGAATACATCAGTTTTTTAGAGCAAAACATAAAATTCTAGATCTTCTATATTGCTGGTTTAGCACCAAATTCACACTATACGAGGTTCTGAAAACATAATTTTTAGGATATTTTAGTATTACTTTGGAGCTAGGTACTTTATCTTAAGACTTTTAGTTTTCCCAGTTGTTGCTAATACATGGCGACAATCTCCAGAAACAACCACTTTGTTTTGGTGTTTTGGCAAATAAATTTGTTCTGAGTGCACCACATTTGTTATGCCCATAGACACAAAGGCATTTTTCTTGTGATTCTTTTTAGAACTTCATTTTCAGGCAACAGCTCTCTGGATTTGCATATATCCAGCAGAAAAAAAGTCAAACCAAAAGCCACACCTAAGAAAACCCACTACACCTTGACTTCAACAAAGGTGTATGATGCAAGACAGTTAATGATGTCCAGAAATCCATACACTTATGAGTATGGATATTGGATATTTTGGAGAAATAAAAGATTAGCAAAGAAATCTAGAGAACAAAGCAAAAGTCCTAACCTATTAAAAATAGAAATGAAAACTGGAAGGAGATTAATTGACCTCTACAGCATTCAAACTGCTTGACTTATTTCTATACACCGATAAGAGACAATGCTGAGCATCCAGGACAAAAGTGTCCAAGCATAACTAAATAATTTACAGTACTGAAAGTGACAATTTGACTTTCATATAAAACAAGCAATTAGACTGCTCCAGATAAAAATAAAAGCAAAGCAAAATGACACCACAACCCTTCCCCTGAAAAAAAAAAAAACAAACAAAAAACCCCACCCAAGTCACTGAATCACTGAATAAAACAATTCAAACCCAAACTAATAAAAATCAGAATATCTAGTAATAATATAGTAAAAAGCTTCAATTTAAGGTTTGCAATAATTGAATTCTGGGAAAAACAAAGAAAGGAAAAGGCCACTCACATCTAAATAAGGAAGCTGTTATCTAGTTAGTAATTTTTTACTTTATACATTTTTGTTAAATTTGTGATAAAAGTTTGGTAGTTTGCATCACTCATCACAAATTCAGAAGTTTGTTCAACTAATAATGTGTAAATGCTGTCCTACAGTGAGTCATCAAAAATTGTTCTCATGTGCTGGGACATTCCTTAGAGAAAACTTAGAATAAACTTAAAATACTGATCCAATTAAAATACATATAAAGTCTTAAGCATAACTCCAAAGGAAGGTTATCTTCTAAGTAAAAATTTGGATTTAAATCTAGCAAATATTTGAGCAATGAGGTCATTAAACTACTGAGGGCAGCTGTTCAAATGCTTTAGGCAAAGTGACACAGTACCACACTGAAATGTTGTGATCCCAAAATATTTGACTGTGTGAACACTGCACTTTAAGTTGACTTTTAAAACTAAGGAAAATAAAATTAAAAACTTACAATATTAAGCACAGAACAGCTTATTTTTACAGGTTGTTACAACACATTTGCCAAGTTTTGAAAAATCTTCAAAAAAATTATAAACCAATCAAAACTCAAATGCAAATAGCAAAAGAAAAGCAGATCACTAAAAAGCACACAAAGAAAGCCTCACTTAGAAGACTATTTCAGGTGAACTTCGTGATGTCATTAACTCTGAAGAGTAGAAGAGACAGCATGCAAACCTGATATTCAAGCTGTTGGAAGACAGTTTCCTCCACTAATAAAAAATATTCAAAAACAATGAAAAAGGTAAAGGAATGCTATTCCCATAAATATACAAATATTTAACTAAACTAAGGTTTTTCTCTAGTTCTTTCTGCAATACTACAATTAATTAGATCAGAAAATTAATGAAAGCAGCCCAATTTTCCTTGCCATGCAACACAATCTTCACTGGTCTTGCTATGAAAGACGAGTAACAGGAGCTTCTGATAATGGAGTTAATTTCCTCTAAACATTCTCCTTTTGAATATGATTCAAAATACATATTATCATTGGGGCATGGTTTTCCGTACATATTGAGTGGAACAGAAGGGCTCAAGACAGAAATTTGTTCTCTTGTAGCATGTGCATGGGCAAAACCAATTTCTTCATTAAGATTACCAAAAGGATAATGATGTCACAAGTGTTGTCCTTAAACTGTTTAGATTTCACTACTGCTTACTGCTAAAGTCTATAAAAAGTACTGGAATATACTTTGTGATGTATCTGATTTTAGAGACCGTGAACATAATTGATTACAACTAAAGCGAGTTCTAAGATTATACAAAACAAGAAAATAATGATTAGTTCCTGCAAATGCATTTGCAAGTACTCACTGAGTTGCTATCAATTAAAGAGCAGTTAAACTTAGTTTGCAGAGCAAGTGTGTAAATGAACACCACAAACTTAGATCACTTGGCTAAGGCACTGGAATTACAAAACAATCCCGCTTCATTCATACATAACTTCTATCTCCATATAAAGTAAATGCTTTATAAAAGATAGCTTAATACTTCTAGGCCAGTAATATTAAGAAATCTAGCATGACCAATAGCATAGAAATCCCTGCATTGATTGTTCTGTCTGAAAACGTATGGCAAGTCTCAACAGAAATATTTCTTGTTCCAAAAAGCAACTAAAGAAATACACAAGTCATTTCACGTCACGATTCATGATGTTTTGTAATTAGTTCCAACTTAACTGACAGAAATACAAAAGAAAATAGATTAACCATTTCATGCTCTTGTGAATTACATGCAAGAAAATGCTAACTTTTCAATCTATATTTTCATGAAAATACTAAAGAATGACACGAAATCATGAGGCTATTGGGTAAAACCTGGATATAATGTCAGCCTTTTTTACTCTGAAGGTTTAACACATACTCAGAAAATGTAACTACAAAACTACAGTTGAAGTTTTTCTGACATAAAATAGAAATCAAGAGGTCATTCTATTCTCCCTAAGTAGACAAAAACACATCTATTGATATTATGGTAGAAACTATTATAATTTTCTGTTTACGTCAGCTTAGAAAAACACTTCACATAAAAGAATGTGCAAACCCTACACTCCCTCAACCTACACTCACACACCCTTTACTATCCTCAGTGTATTGTAAAAGTAAGGTTACTCTGTCTGGAAGCTGTGGTTAAGAGGGCCAGAAAAATGTAGGTTTGCTGCTTTATTACAAAAACTATAACAATTTCTTAACACAAATTCAAAGCCATGACATCTTTCTCAATTCAAGGGATTAAAATAAAATTCCCTGTTTTTTATTGTACGAGGTTTGTGCTGAGGTCCCACATAACCTTTCAAACAAGAGAGGGGGGACAAAAGGGATTGAAATGTATTTCAAAATCTGCACTCATTTACAGAATTTACTCAGCAGATTGTTACTTAGCGGATTCCTTTCAGCATAAAGAGAAATAGAACTAAAATAATATCAACTTTCTCTTTAATATGAAAATATTACAAAATAACCTTGAAAATTACTCTTTACTAGAAGGCTCAGACTAGTTCCATTAAGGATTTCAGTTTCTGTAGGCTTTAATGTATTTCTCAGACAGCCCATTCCACAATAATGCTGGTCATAACCATTTCTTCAAGCACTGCACTCACAGCATGCTTTGACACTACCCATGGCAACATACGTGACTAAATCCATAAAAGAAACACCTGGGCAAAAATGTTCTGATTTTCACACTCCACTCAACACCACTACTGTACAACTGTATTTTGTGCATCTTGAAATAAAATTGTCTCTGTAGCCCCACTGATGTATTTGCCTGCGAGCTCCTTTGTCTGCTGAACTATAAAAGGTCACTAAATCACAAAATGAAAGAGAAGTCAAAAGAAGAGTCAGTAGATTCAGCCACTGCCTCTAGGCCTCCTTCTGACCATGCATTACCTCCAGTGCTCCTGCTGACTTTTTGCCAGCTTCTCAATAGGTCTACCTGTCAAACAAACGCCTCCTGGAAAAATAGGATGCCAGGCAGCCATTTTTCTTTAAAGTTATTACTGCTGAATACATTAGTTTTGATACATAAAAAGCTGTGAGCAGTGCTGTTTCCACAACTGGAGAGTATACTACGCTGAGAAAATGTGGGTGTTTTTTAAAAATCCAAAACTTCTGAAGACAAAGGCTGTTGTTATACCCTTTCAAATTCTAAATGTTATGCTGCTTCATCTGACTCCTCCTCTGGAAGTAAATGCAGTTCTACTTTCGCTTAGATCTCCCACTATGACTATATTTCCTGCCTTCATCCACCACATGAGCACAGTAAAGCCAGACTTTTTAATGAGAATACTTTAAAAACAACAGCAATAAACCCCAGAGAAGAAATAAAGGCCCAAAATATCACTCTAATGGAATTTAGGGAAAGTACCACCACTAGTTCATCCTCTGACAATATTTTTATGCCAACTGAAAAATACATGCTGTTTCATTACAGAGATGGAATGATATTAAGCAATCTTGCCAAAGCAAAAAGATAATCACACGTCATAATATGTAATTAAAACCACATGGTTCCCATAGGAACAGATCAGGAAAACAAGTAACTTAGTGATGGACAGAGCAGAAGAGCATGAACAGAACTGGGTAACTCAGTGCTCAAGAAACGTTATCTTGGTTGTAGGAGCAAGGTTTCCAGAACTTCTAAATAGCATTTAGATATTCTAACAGCCTAACTGCTAGAAAAAATAACCTATGAGGTTATTTTTTCTTTTTTTAGAATTACCTCGCAAAATTCATTATACATGTGATGCAAAAATAAAAAATTTCAGATGTATTAAAACCCACTAGCTAGAAAATTCACTTTACAGATTTGTTTGAGGGTTTCTTTCCCCACAGATTCTTATTCCTTCAGGCTGCTATGCCAAAGGTATTCATTCAGGAAAATCAGTTCACACAATAGTACTCTGTATAGGATCTATTCTTCCATACAGGTCGTATCTGTTCAGCATGTGTCTGATCAACTCTGTACCCACTCTGTGGGCATAAATACATTATTTTCAGACATTCAGATACATTCTGCAAGCATTATAATTAGCCAATACAGATTCATCTCAAAAAAGTAAAGTTGATATTTGCTGAAATCCCAAGGAAATGTTCCAAGTTCACTCTCTGAAAATTATTTGAAGGAGGATGAGGATTGAGACCACTGGATTGAGAGAGAAGGGCCAGGACAAGTCCAGGACAATTTGGCTGTCATCTATATTTCAATTTTTTAATCAAGTCAGTCTCTCAACATTATTAAAATATTCTCTTGGAGATTTCTTTTTAGTTTTAATAAAATAAAATGTGACACAAAACTTAAAGAAAACTGGGGTATGTTTTGAATATTCTATTCATTACTTTATCTGTATTTATAAAATACCAGTAAAGGCTGAAAAATGCAAGTGAGTCTGCAGTTCATAAATTTTAGGGATTCTTTCCTGATGACATACCTTTGTCTGACAGAAGAGGAGCAGTAACTTTGTGAAATGAGTTATCCACTTACATAGTTCTGCTAGAAAGGCCAAACAGTACAGCAAGCCCTTCTCAGGAAATGTGAGCATTAGTATGCTTTTCAGACATTCAAGCCCTTCTGGGTCTGTGAACTCACCCTTCTTAGCTGGCTAGAAGCTTTTTCAGCTCATCTTCTTCCTTCGGCCATGTTTTTCAGATCACTTCTGATGAGCGGATAACAAAAGTTGCTTCTAACAGCAGCAGCCACTCCAACGCGAGCCGAGCTGAAGCTGCCAGGTAGAACCACCATAGAGAAGTAAGAGCAGGGATTGAAACTGGCAGTTTGACTTTTAAATGCTGCAATCTGCAGTAATTCTGAAAAGCTGATCAGAAAGACAGAAAGTACAGTCCTCAGTATAAGCTGAGAAGAAAGATGGGACAGCAATAGAAGGTCTATTCCACACTAATTTTAATTCTTCTGGACTCAAGACTTAAAAATAAGAAACTTACCTATAAAACAAAGAGGAAACAATCATACATGCATTCTACAATAATAATCCTGCAATACAGTCCTTACAACTGCCAAGGCTGTGCTCAGTTGCTTCTCAGTCTGAAAGCGAGTCCAAGTAAATTCTCACCAATTCAGAATAAATTGACAGAACTGTACTCTGAATTCCAGACAGCCTCCAATCGGTTTCAAATAATTTTAAATACTGTTATAAGGAATTATATTTCTCAGAACAGACACAAACCATCCAAGAACCATAAATAGCATATGAGGCAAGAACCAAAACTACTCAAAAACTGGGCTCAGGGCACCAAAAAGAGAGAAAACACAGAAGTAAATTTGCAGGACTGACTGCACAGCCAAATACCTTGGACTCCAGTTAGCAGAGAATTTCAACATCTGTTTTCATAAAGGATATGAAACGTGTCCCTAAATACTCTGAAAAACACTAGGCAAGACAACCAACATCAACTAAGGTAAACAGACTTATTCCACAACCCAAGGTTTACGTCCTCCTGAGTAAGTACTCCCCAAACAACCAAAAGAAACAAGAAAGAAAAAAGCTCGAACTATCACAATTTTCAGTCATTCTTATTCACATTTCAGCCCCAGTATGATTTAGGGAAAACTTAATTATTTCAATGAGCTGGAACTTTTATCTCTTTTATCTTCGCTGGAACTCTTTTATCCCAGTAATTTTTAATAGAAGAACTAGGTTTAGAATTAAAGCAGAATTATCATTTACATCACTAAGATAGGAATCAATGCTGCTGTTGGTTTGTACTAATCAGTGATAAAGGGTACTTACCTGAAGTGAATTCTCTCCCTGCCTGAATCAATAAATATATTAGAGACACAAAAAAAGTTTTTAAGTAACAGGTGAAAAAAGAAAATACTTTGAGGCAATTGGAAAAAATAGGCAAAACCATTCATTGTTAATACGCTTGTAAAACATCCATTTAAACCAAGACTTGAATTTAAATAAGGAATTTGCCTTCAGATTTCTGCATTATCTTAAACTCTCCATGTTCCCAGTCTGGGCCCAAATGATCAAAATGCTGGCTTTAGAACACTGTTCACCACTCCAGAAATTTCTTTTTTTCCATTTTTGTGCCAGTCAAAGCGAATTGAATCCCATTTTACCAATACTGCCAGCAATTAGAAACCACATTTTTCGGTGAATAAATGTCTTAACAAAAAAGATGTCACCCAACTCTGTATGGAATTCTGGCTTCAAAATGTGAACCCCACACCAATGGGCACTTTCTCCCCAGCCCATCACACAGTCCCCAGACCTGCTCCAAGTTCAGGTCACACAAGCTATTCAGGACCTAATTTAACTTCTTCTCCCTTCTGGTAAACTTCACACAAAATGAACTACAAGCAGGTAATTTCTTACACCTGTTAAGAGAGAGGCTTGGCCCAATCTCTTTCACACACACTGGAGAAGGAAGCTTTTCAAATGCATGATAAAGTCAATGTTTTAAATTACCAGAATAAAGACACTCATTACCAGAATAAAGACACTCTTACTCAAAGAGATAAAAATAAGCAGGAAATGATTATCACTTTCACAAATCCAGCTAAGATAGACATTCATAGTACTTAAATTGAGAGGTCAAAGATGACTAGAATAAGTATTTGTGGGTTTCTCCCATTTTCCTCAAATTTGCCACCAAATTTTACTTAAGAGTATTCCTGTTTAACTAAACTCTACAATAAACTGACTTCATTCATCTATCAGATTTATGCATTTCTTCATTCTGAAATGACCTCATGTCTCTATTGTGTATTTAGTGATAAGAAGGTCTCATTCCAGCAATAAAGCCATGTGGAACACATTACTCAAAGGCCTATTAAGTATAAAGCATTCAGCATTTATTTACCACATCGAGGGAACAAAGTCCTTAAAAGGTTATTTAGACTATAGCATGGAGACTAAAATATACCCAGCGTCCCATTGATTTGACAGCCTGCCATAACTGTCTCATATACTCTTAATTAGAACACAATACACACACACACACACTGTCTTCTGGGAAAACATTCCCAATTACAAAGAGCCACAAGAAGAACAGCACTGCTTTTGACAACTGGAATGCAGTTATTGTCAAAATCCTGCTGGATACCTACTGTAAGTGAAAGGTATGCATCTTCCTGAACCTACAGAAGGTAATGTCAGATTGAATGAAAGTCAGTGTTGGAGGCACATCCACCTGCATGACACCTTGATTACTCCAGCTTTTGCTGAGGGGGAGCAAAATTGTTTGCCATTTTCCTTTACCAATACAACTCATGCATCTATTCAAATCAGAAACAGGATTTCGGGGAAGAAAATGCTTTTCAAGCCTTCATCTCTATTGCAAATGTAACAGCTCCACCTTGAGGCAGGACCCAGTGAGTGTTAGCAGAAGGTGCAGCCAAGATGAAGATGTGATCAATATGCTGAAGCCAATGTGCTGAAGATGCATATCAGCATACAGTCAGCCAGAACCATCTGAAACATGGACTGACATCTACCACTGTCCCTTTCTGCTTGTCTTCTCAGCATATAAAAAGGCATGTGCGCACATGATGCACGTGTTTGGACAAATTTACTGAAGTAAAATTAAATATATATCAAATAAACATCAATTCGACAGAGCAGCTCCCAAGGATGATACAAGTCAAGCATAACAAGACCTGACAGGAATAGTCCTCCAGGAACAGGAATTATCCAGGCTTCTCTCTGAGTAGTGCACACAAAAGTTTCAGACCACTAATTTTTTCATTATCATATTCTTCCTAAATGAGGAGTAAAAAGATCAACACATTTCAATGTTTCATTTTAATCACGATTCAAATATTCTGAGATAACAATTTCAAAGCACTGCTAAGCATTGGAAGTAAGCAATCTGCTCTTCAAGTATTAATGACATTATTTATATTTAAATGGGTTATTTTAAAAACTTAAGTGCTAAATATCATCTTGCATGTTCTTGAGACTACTTAAGGAGTTTTATTTTTAATTGACAATGTATTTAGAACCTTTCTAATAAATCCAAATTATGTCAGTTAGATTGGCAAGTCCAGACAGACATAAAACCTGTGTTGCATTTAAATGGATGTTGATTAAGGTACTGAGATAGATTGGTTATGGCACGTATTACACATTTGCTTGAAGATGATCAGTGGGTGGAAACAGTATTTGCAGCAGGAAATCAGAGTGAGCTATACCTGTAGAACAAAATTATAACAGAGTAATGAAAAAAATCATTATAAATGGAGTTCATGGATCTAAAGAGGGCACACAAGTAGTCAACTTGAGAAAAGACTGGAATTAGCCATTTGTGCTGGTTTTAGCTGAGATAGAGTGAATTTTCTTCACAGTAGCTGATATGGGGCTGCATTTCGGATACCTGCTGAAAACACTGTGCACAACACAGGGATGCTTCAGTTATTGCTGAGCAGTGCATACACCAAGTGAGAGCTTTTTCTATCACTCACACCACCCCACCAGCAAGGAGGCTGTGGGTGCACAAGAAGCTGGGAGGTGACACATTTGGGACAGCTGACCTCAACTGACCAAAGTGGTTATTTCGTATCATCTGACATCGCGGCCAGCATATGAAGCTGGGGAAAGAAGGAACGGGAGGACATTTGGGGTGGTGGCACTTGTTTTCCCAGGTAATCACTTCACATAATGGAGCCCAGCTTTCCTGGAGACAAATGAACACCTGCCTGCCCACAGGAAGTAGCAAACAAATCCCCTGTGCTCTGTGTGTGCACAGCTTTTGCTTTCCCTGTTAAACTGTCTTTATCTCAACCCACGAGTTTTCTTACTGTTACCCTTCCAGTTCTCTGCCCCCTTATTGCAGTGGGGGGAAAGGGGAAAAGTGGAAGTGGCTCTGTGGTGCTTAGCTGTTGGCCAGGGTTAAACCACAAGACAGCTCTAGAAAAAAAGAAAAAGGAAAAACAAAAACAAAAACAAAAAAAAAAAAAACCACCAGAAAGAAAAATTGCAGGGTGCTGACAGAAGGACAACTTTAAAAACATGTTAAGAAAGTTATTTTGCAGGTCAGAAATACAAGAGATGAAGAGAGGCTGAAATTTTGTCTTATTTAGGTGAATGGGAGTTCTGCCATCGAGACAAGAAAACAATCCCAGACTTGGGATATGGGTATGACTCATTCTCTTTTTATTCTCTCAAGTGTATAGAAACTCATCATAACATTACCAGCATTGACAAGAGCTCTCTAAGACTGGAAAAGTATTGCAAAACAATTGACCCAATTTATCAGTTAATTTAATCCATTAACCATTGAAGACACAGAGGAACTTCATTAAAAAAGCCATTTTTGCTAGTTCC
The DNA here is from genome assembly GCA_013397955.1 of Grantiella picta. Lineage (NCBI taxonomy): Eukaryota > Metazoa > Chordata > Aves > Passeriformes > Meliphagidae > Grantiella > Grantiella picta. The sequence continues at coordinate 944,756 of VZRM01003969.1, forward strand.
AAGATGACAGGAATATGAAAGAGTCTTTACAGTTGGATAAAGAGAAGGCAGTTCACTACTTTTTTTTCTAAAGTGAAAAGTAATTTAGAAATTGTATTTCAAATTTCTTAATCATTTCTAGCCCAAATTATTACTCTTCACAAAAAATACAGGGTAAGCCCCTTATTTTCTTTGACAAATTCCTTTGTTCTTTATTTTTAAAACTTTATTAAGGGAAACACAATGTTATCCTGATGTGAAAATGCAGCACAAAAATAAGCATTAGTTTGATTTTAAAATTCAGTCAGCATCTATAATTTGCAATGCAACCTCTTTTATGGCTTATTAAAATAAGTGTTAGTGAAACATAATTTTATTCTATACAGCTGAACAGACTCATATATATTTATGACTGCAACAGATGTTTCTTTGGGCTCATTTAGATTTCTTCTTCTTGCATTCCCCTCAGCTGATGAGGTGCCCTTCTATGTTACAAGGAATTCCTTTTACATCACAGTGCTACAGCTGGTTAAAAACACCATCTGCACTCATAAATGCCTGGATTGTATTTAGCCACAATATATAGAACTTGAGAATGCCTACTGAAAGCTGGAGATGAAGTTTTACATTATACTCAATGGCATTTGCACACATTCAATTTTTATGTCCCTAAATACTGTTTATGTTGTCAAAATAACCCAAAGCAGGATTTTACCTGCATTTGTTTTGTGGTGGCCATTTGGACCGATACAAGATCATACTATGATTTCACCTTTTTTTTTTTTTTAATCAGTGTAGCTTAATTTTTAAAGGGTACATCCTAAGCAAAAGAAAAAACTTTACTCACTTCAAATCCATTACTTAAAATCATTATTTTCAAAACCAGTTACATTGATAAATTCCAGTTATAAGAGCCAGTAATTCACACACAGTCCATAACATTATTTACTGCCACAATACAGAGAAGGCCTAACACACACACTGGGCTCCCACTGCCTGGTAAACAGCATTCACAGCTTATTTCTAGAAATAGGTTTTGGGAGCTCTGATCTTCACAAGGTTCAATTCAATCCACTGTTAAACATGAAACTTCCTCAGTGTAGCCACTTATCCAAAACATATTAAAATCTATTACAACCTTCGTCTTCACCCACAGGATTCACTTCTATTAACTGCTTTAGTTCCTCTAACTAAAACAGAAATTATACATTTCTATCCTTTGACTGCATGAGTCTAAGCACTTGTTTTCTCACAGCATTTTCCTCCACCTCAAACTAACTTACCTCGGAAGCATTACAGCCAGTAAAATTACTTCTGTATCATTTCAATAAGGAAAAAAGTGTTTATATAAGCAGTTGCACTGAAACACTATAGAAAATTTAAAAGATTCATATTTTTAATTGATCTGATATTGATTTGCTATTGATTAAGAGACAGAAATTCAATCTGTAGCCTGAAAACATTTTTACTCATATTTTAAGGAAGAAACAACTCACCTAAGAAAGTTTAACATATATAATTTTACTCTCCTGCAAAGAGGTTGTTCAAGCAGTTGTTCTCCAGTGACTTCCACCCTATCCTTTTCATATCAAAATTCAGCCACAAGAAGACTAAAGTGGGAAGCTAAGAAGTTTGCTGCAGAACACAGAGTTTTCTAACAACCTATAAAGGTCACTCACGTCACAAGATATTTCCATGGTTTCAAACACTATTATGTTGTTAATCTTTTTGTAAATATTGCATCTGTTCTGCAGCTTCTGAATACAAAAAAGTGCCAGACTTTAAACATAATAATTAAGGAAAAAATTAAATTCAATCATTCTTCTATTCAAATGTAATACTGAATCCTTTCAAAGCTATTTTCTGGACTCCCAGGTCTGTATTTCACAGGTTTAATTCACCTGAGTTAAAATTATCAGCAAGGCCAGCCTTTACTTCTATAAACTAATTAGAATTTTGAAAACACAACACATGGATGATTTGATGATTCACCTTTGCAACACTAGTCAGTTTGAAGAAAACACATGCCTGAACTCACAGCTTCTAGAAGTCCTATTACACCTCTGGTAGAAAATAATATAATTACCACAGACAAACGCAACTTTAGGAGGATCTAAGTACCCTCAGTTTTGTTTGTTGTTTTTTGCTTGGTTGGGTTCACTTTGTTTTTAACAATTAACTGTAGTGAAGCCGCAACCTGCAAGGGTAGAGCATCGGTCTACCCTTGCAGGGGGCATTGTTGAAGAAGGGTCAACTATATATTGTATACTGAGGAGTCAGTTTTGCACCACTGAAATAAATGGTAGTACTAGTTTGTCAACTTAAAAGGACTGCATTTTCCATCCTGTTCCACTAATGAGAGACTTTATAAATCAAAAACATGACATGTAGAAGCAGAAGGAATAAATATGTATTAATAAGGCACTTTCTTTCTATGGTTCAGAAATTACTCACAGCTATAGCAACATTCTTTTGGTTTACATTTGCTTAATACCGGACTTGAATTTGGAAATCTTTATAGGAAGAGAGAGAAATCTATTTTAATAATTAAACATTTTTTTAAAAATTAAAGAAAGCTTCTCCAGAAGTTTTTTAGTGGTTTATTTGTTATAAAGTGCTGCACTTGAGGTAAGTTCTAAGTCAATCCAGAATCTTTGAGCTGGGCTTTGGTCACTGCTGTCATTCACTTGAGCTACAGGATTTAGTGTCAAGTCATGAAGGGAGAAGAAAACAACTATCACATCTGTTTGAAGTTACACACCTCAGTAAAAATGTGTCCTCAGACTGGGAATTACAGTAGTTTTGTTAATTCTAACAGTCTGATCTACTTGAATAAGTACTATTGGTGAATAAGTGTATCACCAAGTGCATCTGACAAAGCTATCAAAACAAAGCAGAGCTAACATTAACATTTACAGCGGTGTTAAGATGTTGAGTCTACTTGTCAGATGGTAGTCTTGGCTAAGAGGGATGCCTAAAACAAATCTACTTATTCCCCAACCCTTTTTTAAGGAGGCAAAACAATTTACTTCTGAGCCAAGAACTGTCTATCCCATAGAACAATAGCTCACCTTCCATTTCATTTCAGCAACTGAAAGAAAGCAGACTAAACTTTTCTTATAAAGTAGTTTCATTGTCATGTTTAAAAGACTCATTTCCAGGACTAATTCTACTTTTCAGAAATCAAGTGCTCTTGAAAGGAAAAACTTACAGAAAATAAATAAATACAAAATTCCCATCAAATCTCTAGAATATCATCAATGCCAGTATACAGAATAGTTCCACTGAGAGTATGTATTTAATTCTTAGGTGGAACAGCTTTGAGCCTGTCTTGTCTTTCTCTTCATAAATATGGCTGATGGTTTTATTGAGCTGGTTACTTATGTACTGCCAGCTTGTTTGTAATGATATTTTGGAGACATTGGTATTATTCATAATAGCAACAGAATTATGAAAATATATATTTTTCTTTAAGGAATACTATTTCACATATAGTGCTAAATTTAGGGATTACGTGAGGAGGTTGCTCAGTTCTGAGGTATTTAACAGCTGAAATTCAAGCCACATACATATGACGTGTTCAGGTACTTGTATGGTCAACTTCATGCATGAGTGAAACCTCTAGAACACATTCTGGTTGTCCCAAATTTAAGATTTTCTTTCCATTCTGATTATGTGTATGTAATAAGATAATAAACTGTGGTATAAACAATGCAATGGATTCTTTCTGGACCTGCCAACAGACTGAATAAAACTCAAAGTCTTACACAGTAAACCAAAAACTTAATTATGTCGCAATGAAGACTTAGGTTCTAATCACTGAAAATAATTATTATGTCAGATTTAATGAGGACTTTCCCGTCTATTCTCAAAGTCCTGAACATGTCTTTGTTTGGTACATTTCCTTTTAAATTTAGGAGAATGCTGCTGCAGAATTAGAATGGGAGACCAATCTTATTTTCAGATTTCTAACAGATTTCACTATAGGAAAGTGCAGTAAAAACAAACCAGAAATTCTGCTTGCAGAATTTGTCTCATTAACTCCAGATTTAAATGTGTTGTTAATTAGTCAAATTTCTGAAGGGTTTTGAAATACTAAAATAAGATTTTAAAAAAAAATCAGAGAATAAGGTCTTCTGAAAAGAACTACTGTAATATAAAAATATCTTGGTCTAATATACTGCATTCAAAACAGTATTAAAATATTAATATTTAAAATACAGCACTAAAGGAAGAGTAATTATTTAATAATATTGAATAATATTTTAATACTTATCATGTACCTTGGGATTTTAGTCAAAGCTTCTGTGAGAGAAAAACAAGGCTGGAAAAGCATGTGTACATCCTACTTGAATTATGAGAGCCCCAGCACATTACTGTGGATATCCAGGCAACCATTCACCTGCTGCTATCAAATCTGAAAAGAACAGTTACCTTGGCAACTGCTGTATCTCATATTACACTGCGCTACTTCCAAGACAAAAACATGGTCTTAGGAGAGAGTAGTGGAGGCTGGTTTGGGTTTTACATTTTCACTGGCAATGTCCTCAGGGACACCAGAGCAGACATATAAAGCTATCCTAATTCTCAATTAGGTAGAAAAGAAATGCATTTTCATTATATGAGATGCAATGACAACTAGGTATAGTCTCCATCTTAGTCTGTATGTGGACCATAAAAGTTGTAGGGAGGATTTTGTTACCCTTTAATTTACAAAGGGGAAAACTATTCATCAGCTTTCTCAGGAGATTCATGTTGCACCACATGTTTCATAGAAAAGAATACAGCCATGAACTATGTGTTTTACAGTTCTCTTAGAATTGTATAGGTTCATGTGAAATGTACTATAGAATACTCACTGTGGCACCTCTCAGTGACTGCAGTACCCATGCACATCAGATATGAGCCAGAACTGCTGACATTTTAAAGAATACAACAAAACACGTTTGTCTTATTACTAAATTATGCAGGACTTCCTCCAAAGGAGAACAACAGAGTTTTATATGTAATCTAACATAAAATTAAGAAACCAAGAAGCTCATTTTAAAATGGTTTTAAAAGGTCACAGTTATTATGAAAAAACAATTTAACATTTTTGGTATGATAAGCCTCTGTGATTCTGTGTATATTATAGCTTACATTACAAGACTGGCATCCAGAAGCCTAATGAAAATTTCCATTCAAGACATGGACAGAATTTTTGAAAAGCTATTTAAATAACAGTTCCTAAAAATTACAGAGAACAGTGGCTGCATCTATATTTCTACAAGCAAATGTGCTTGTATGCCAAACTTTTTTCAATATAAAAATAAGAGGGAAATAAATTTGTAAAGGCAGGTCCAGGGTATTTAAAGGAAAATTCTTAAGACAATAAAGAAGTGATATATCAAAAATTATACTAGAGGATACTAAAACATCTAGTTAAACTCTAGAGTAACCATCCTTTCACTGAAGGATCAATTATTTGCCATTTGTTGATGACAAAGAAAACAGCTTTTTTACCTGGAACCTGTCAATATTTTCAACCAAGTTGTTATCAGATGAACTTGATTTCAAACACTATTTAAAGCCGGAGGATGCACTTTGCACATGAAAGCCTTTCAGTAATTATGGCTGTAGATCTATTCATTTGACAGGTTACAAAGGTGCTATTCAATTTATTTCATCCTAATGTTTTCCAAGTTAATGAGAATCTCAGCCTGAAACTATTTAAATTCATCTTAAGGAAAAGAAAAAAACAACCAAAAAAACCCTAAAAACAAACAAACCACCAAAAAAAATCCCAAAACTCTCACCTGTCTCAACCCTTTCATCACATGAATGTAGCTAAAACTATAGTCAGTGGCTGAATCTGAATGGTTTAGTTTCATTTTAGATGTTTTCTTGTATATATACGTGTTTTAAATCTGGAGACCTTAATTACTGTTTTCCTTTTACACAGTATAGCATAATCCTCTAAACCCTGCCAAAATCACATATATTCTGGCTTCTTTTGGTTATTCTTCTTCATAACCAACCCCTGCACATTCTTGCTATCTGATCACCACACAAGAACATAAAAACAGAGTCATAAGCAAACACTTCCAAGAAACTGTTACAAGTCAGTGAATCATCATCTTTTAGGATTTTGCCTGGATGTCAGAAATTCTGGGCTTTTTGATTCTCACTGTTTTGAAATAGGGATGTAGTTCTCATCCTAGATTACATCCTAGATTACAGACCTACTTTTTGGATATTTCTGAGTAAACCTTTCTTCCTTCCATGTCTAGACATGTTCTACTTTATATAAATAGTATATTTCAAAAGATTGTGCTTTCATGAAGGGAAAAAACCCTTGTTTTATTATGTTTGCTATGGTTTGTTAGTGTTTCTTTTCTGGTTTCCTAGTAGTCTATAGATAGAGTACCAAAGAAATTTTTGTTTCATACAATTACCTGAACAGGGAGGTACTTTTCAGTACCTACTAATTAATTACATACTATTTTAATTATTACTATCACACTGGGTCTATTCTTCTGTTCATACTAGACAAGCCCCTGAAAATAGTAGCCACTCTCTACCCTGAAAATAGTAGCCACTCTTTAAGGTACTGCCACCCAGTAATGTAGTTGGAGACAGGAGAACACCCCCTGCCCAAGCTGGTGAGACATGAAACAGAAAATCAAAGATTTTATGATCTGTGAACAGAAATTCCTTTCAGTTTCTCTTTACAGTGATAGTTGCTGTCCTACAGTCTTACGTTCTGCTGCAGTTAGAGAGTTTAATTCTCTTTTACTGTGCTCTCAACCCTTGCTAGAACCTTGGTGTGCTGGCAGCTACTGAAGGAGGCCATGACAAAGTAAGTGTCAAAACCACCTTTTTGAGCTGATATCCTTCATATGACAAACTAGGAAGATCAAGGAGGACCTTAGCTCTGCTTGCAACAGAAGAGCTATACGTGAGAGTATTAACAACAAATTAATTTTTATACTACTATTAATACTTACTAGGAGCTTATTAAAGTTTGCATTAATGCTTTTACTCAGAACTGGATATTTCTTTGATTTCTAGTTGTACAACCCCGTAATTCCATAAGTGCTCTTCTAGTGTACAGACAGAACTTCAGAAAAAGGAAATTACCTTCACAGAGGATTTAAAATTAGGAATGCAAGTTAGCATCTGTATATTTTATCTTGCTATACTTTTAGATGAAAGAGAGCTGTTTATTTCCACATTACTTCTAGATTCCTGATGTGACTTGTCTCATAAGGCTTTTAAAGTACACCACTTTTCCTTTATACTTCTTTGAAAGACCAGAGCTACTTCTTGGTTTTGAAACAAAACAAGACACTCATGAGCAAAACAAAACAAAAAACAAAAACAAAACAAACAAACAAAAAACCTAACTAAAAAAAGGAAAAAACCACCCAAACAGTGTTAAGTTAAACATTTGGATTATTCAAAAGATTGCAGCTGTCGAGCAGTTAGATTGGGATTTCCCAGACTAGACTGAAGATAGATAGCACAGGAATCATGCCTTTAACAGTAACTTTTCTCCTACAATGCTTTATGCATCTAATGCATGCGCTTTACATGCATCAGCACAGTTGCGCCTACTTTACAGGCAGCTTAAGTCCAGCAATCAGAAAGGAAGCACCTTTCCTTTCACTCATCACTGAAGTCTCATCACTGCTCTATCACTGGACTGAGTAAAGAGAACCTGCACACCCTATATTTCCATCTGATACTTTACTAATCCAGACTTCATCTGATTGCAGTATAATTCCATGCTCTGTTTCACACGATCATTGATGCCAGGGGATTCAAAATCAGATCTAAAGTCATTATATACAAATGATACCAAAAAACTCAATTTTAACTTGATGAGAGTAAGAAAATAGCTGACAACAGGAGCCATCCAGTCTGATGTGTCTCAGTCTCAGAAAATGCATGAAATTAGGGCTGCTGCTACATTAACTTAATCAATGAATAACAAAGATATCTCTGGTACTGAAAAGACCCAACACTGAAATTCAAGAGTGAAAAACTAAAAAGTAAACAATAATTCACAAAATTAATAAAAATGCTAGAGTTGAAAGCTGAAAGAACATGGCTAAGTTTTCATATAACGGTAAGCAGCATTTAAAAGAGAAAAGTTAAGTCCTTTGTTACCACAGCATAAAACAAGGGCAGCACAATATTATTTGTGCAATTATATGTTCCCAAATATTTTCAAGAAATTTTAAAATAATTTAAACAAACAACAAAACATATAGTACCTGTATATAGTAAGGTCTGATCAACTGGGAAATTAGAAAAAATTATTTTGTATAATTTTAGTTTGGTTTAAAGAAAAATCTAAAACCATTAATTTTGGAAAATATTACTTGGTTAATTGTAATTCATTCAAGTTTTGCTTAGTTATTTCATGCTGCATGTTTCCCACTCAGCCTCCTCTAGTTTTGCCCTTAATCTAATATCAAACTGGTCTTTCTAATGATTTATGTATTTTACAAGATGGATAAACCCCATTTCAGAGCTTGCATGACCAAAAGCCTAGGAATAACTTCTGCTTCTGTTACCATTTCCATATCCTTTAGCTTTGACTCTTTGAAAGTCACATCAAAATATCCTAAGTTAAAGGCTTCAGAATACGACTTTCACAATTACAAATAACACTGCTTATTACACAAAAAATGTTTATTAAACACAAAGTGTTCCCACAGTCAGGTGTTCCTATTTTCTTTTCCATGCTTGACCTCCTAAATTAATCACAATCCTTACAAGTTCCACATAAACTATATTTGTTGTTGGTCACCTCTAGTAAAGAGTCAAATGTTTGCCCTTTCTTTGTGTATTTCCTTTGATAGCTTTTTGTGTGATTTTTAAATAGCACTGACTTATCAAGAAAGTGTCTCAGTCTCAGTGGCAGCAGTGCTTCTAATTTGTTAACATATAAAAAAGCAGCTCTTTGTCATTATAAAACAAAATCGTTGTTTCTGGATAAACCTGTGCATTAAAACAGTGCTGAACTTCAATCAGTTTTACACCATTCTCCAATTTCCTTGTGTCTTACACAGATAACTGTGAGTCTCTGACTCTCACAGAATTCAATTAAAAACATACTTCTCAGCTGAAGTATACTTCTAAACATGAAGCCAAGTTAGGATTATTTTTGACTGGATTACACCAAGTTCATTATTTTCAAGATACCTGGAGCTTTACAAAAATACCATTTTTAAAATTCCATACTTATCTAATTTATGGCCTGAAGAGGTAATTGGGGTGCTTCTCTTTCAGTATTGTTGGACATCTTGTCAGTAAAGCCATATTCTTGTTTTCATCATCAAAAAAAGTATAATAGATTTGCTTTAAAATTGTTCAGTGGTATCACTTGGTTTTGCAAAAAAAAAAAAATTTAAAAAACACCAAAAAAATCAGAGGTTCGTGAAGTAAACACTGTGTTATGTAGACACAAACCATGTAGAGTTAATCAAAAGCAAACCTTTCAAAGGGACCGATACAGCTTAAGGTCTAACTTGTAAAGAATAGAAAGTATCTGCCTCCCATTGCTTTATACAGGCAATGGTAATACTTTTAATACTTGATAAAGGAGAGCCACAAATACTTTTCATTCACCGGTCCCAAAGGCTCTTCTAAATGTCTGTATTGATACAGCACATATTCTGCATAGCATCACTTGACACACTTTAAGGGTATCTCTTAGCAAGAACAAAGCTCTTTCTCTGACAGTTTTCAAAAACCTGGAGAATATTATTTTAGGTAGAAATCAAGATGGTAAGGTCTCTCTTGCGAAGAGTGTTCAAAAAATAACATTTTTTCCAACAATGGTTAATTGGTTTCTTCTCTTCCTCAACATTTTAAATGCAATGCTGTTTGGTACCTGTAATCATTTGTACAATAGTCAATTATGACATCACAAAGGTGTAACATTTTTAGGAAGAATAAAGGAGTATTTTGAGCTCCTGTAGTTCTATGCTCACTCTAAAGTTTCTGGTATTTACAAAAAATAAATAGTCAGAAAGCCAGCTCCTATGTCACAGGCATACTAAATTGGACTATACAATTCCCAAACTATGACAAGTTAATATTTTACTTTTCAAGCAAGAAAAACTAATATATATATATAACAAGGCAAAGCCCACATGAAGTTCAAAGCTGAGATGTCACTGAGAAAAAAAAAACAAAAAACTTTCAACCTCCAGGGGTCTTTTCCCTTCAACACCTAAGTCTCATGCAGCACCAGGGTCATCTGACCACTGTAAGAAGCATAAAGTTTTGCTTGGTTTCCACTACAACTTTTAATTATAGATACAGGATATTTATCAGAGAGACCATGATTTTTAGAGGTGCATATTTACTCAGGATTTCATTAAAATCTGACCAGATTTCATCTTAAATTGTGCTAGAATAGTCACCTTATGTTCCAAACAAAAACAGCAGCAGTGCAATTACCTTGTAGTAATTACTTTTTCCAATGCTAAACCTAAAAGCAAGCTGTTCATATCAAATTCTTCTATGCCCTGGAAAGAATGCTCGAGCTGTTACACCAGATTCTGTGCAATAAAGGTCATTATCACAGCTCTGCATCTTAAAAACACCAACCAGTAGTTGAAAAAATGATGGTGAGCAGTCTTAAAATCTGTCATTTAGAGAATAAGGTATTAAAATAGATTGCAGGGCTTGGATTATGCCCGATAGTTCCAGCAGCTTTCAGTAACTGATTCATAATACCACCAACATTTTCACTGCACAGGAATTGAAAATGAACAGGTTGTCTTGTTCTCCATTTTGGCTCATGGAGGAACATTTGCTGATGAGAATTTTGAACCCAAACCATTGTTTTGATTGATTTAATACTAGAAAGAGGAGCATCCCTACTAAATTATTCCTCCTCGCCCCTTAACTATCAGCTGTACACTGAAATCCCAACCTGTTCCCTCATATCATCATTTCGCTGAAGCAAAAATACAACATTAGTTATTTTCTGCATATTTTGGACAACCACATGGGTTTGCAGAACACAGCTGAAACAAGGGATTCACAAAAGCACCAAACATACTGCTTTTCGTCCACTTCCTGTGTCCTTAAACATTTTTTTTACATTGTGTTAAATTAAGGTGTGATGTAGAAAGGACACCAAGACGTTAAAGACATCTGGACAGGGCATATAATTGTGTGCCTAGGTTTAGAATATTCTGTGAGGTATACTGAGGCCATAGAATCTAGTGTTAGTGAAACACATGCCCCAAAAAAAATCCAAGTGCCAATAACCACCCTGCTTCTGCATTTTTTTCCGAAGACTTCCACTGTATTTTTCACTGTTCATATGCTTATGTGAAAGCCTTAAACCTATACAACTCTTAATCCTTGGGTTTGTTACAGGGAGCTGTATACCCCCAGACCTCATAAGTTCCTCAGCCACTTGAAGAGAAGGAGCAGTACAAACATATTCTGAAAAGAAACTGTTGTTGTGACAACAGACTGAATGTCTTTGAGGCACTGTAGGCAAGCTATTAAAGCCAGCTTTGTTACATATTGCATACTGCACAATACAAGAGCATTCAAACCATTCATATAATCCTGCCAATCAAGCATACCCACCTCATTTATCACAGTTGTCCTCATAGCTCATAGTTTTTTGGGGTATATTTTTCTACCCCCTTAAGAAAAAAACACACAGTAACCTTGGTCTAGGTTTAAAACACATTGTCTATCAGTCTCTCTTCCCAATGACTACTTTTATCCTAAATCAATTTTTCTTATTATCAGGTTAACAAAAGCAAAGGCTGTACAAAGCATGCAATTGCCACCTTTCCAAAGAAAAGCCAGAGGTGCATCCATGGTGTGCAAAGTAGAAGAGCCCAGCCCAGGTCCATGGATGCTGCACTGGGTGCCAAACCTTCTATGTACCAAAAGAGCTAAACTCTTTCCAAATGAAAACAATGATGTTTATCTCAGTTTACGTGAAGTTCAATCTGAAATTTAGTGAAACTTAAGAACTTAGAGATCGGCAGTACACAAAAAATAGCAACATTAAAGAAATGGATTCAAGTGCATTTGATTTCAAAGCAGAAAAATTTTCACAAAATACAGAACTTAGAGAAGCACCTTACTTTAGAACTTTGCAAGCCTAATTTTTGTTAATATCGATTCTTCTTGGACAGAATTCACAGGGTTGAAAGGCATATTTGCAACCTTTTCTACAATATGGCTCTATTTGCTTAAGTGCCATAAGTAGAATCCATCTGCAGTCTTAGTATTTAACAGTAAGTGGATGGTATTTATTCAGCTAGTACATTTTTTCTGACATTTATATTACCTCTAAAGACAACACTGCCTTTGGAAATTCTATTTCAGATTGAGCTAATTGAACTTTTGAAGGCATGGTAATCATGTCATGAATCAGCAGCATTGGTTATGACTTTGAAGAGGTGACGTATCATAGAAATTGATTTTTTTTCAGCCTCAGTGAAAAGGAATCAAGTTGCATAAGAAAATAAATTAACTTAAAGTGAACCAGACTGCTAGTGGTATAACCTCTAAATGCCCCACTCCCACAATGTACATGTACTTCGAAGCTGGCTTGTCTTTATGAAAAGAACTAAAGCGATTCTAAATATAGGTTTACTGCTTTGATTGAATATCACAGGCTAAAAGTCAGAATATTTGAAGAACTAAATACATTACAATGTATACATTATATACTCATGGTAAATAATTTACACTGAATTATTAGCTCTGGACATTTTCTGCCGAAAAAAACTTGTGGAATTTAAACCAAATTACTTGTAATTGATGCAGTTTCTGATTTAGAGATAGTTCACCGTAATCCAGATCATGTGAAGTAGCAAACAAACACTAAATTCAATTTTCCATCTAAAAGGAATTGGAATTCTCAGAGTGGAACCAAGAAGATGCAACAAATCTTCTTCTTCTGTAGATAATACAAGCTATCTCCCAAATGTCTCTAAAAAAATCCACAGTATATAAAGAAAAGCAAGTTCTTATGCTGTATAACACTACTAATGTGAATTTTCTAAAGAGGCCCACATACTAAGAAAGAGTTGAAAATAAATGATCTAGAATAACAAATGTCTACTGGATTTTCATAAGAGATTTTTGCAGGCAGGAAGGACATTATTCACTGCAGCAGCCCAAAATCTCTCAACCTTGTGGAGCGGGAACATGGGCAGGGGAAGAGATGCCAAAGATGGTTAAAAAAAAATTGAATGGACACGTGTTCTGAAGATTGGATTTGAGCTTTTAATAAAATATCTGTCTGTTGCTGTGGCCCTGGCCCAGCTGAGCGTCCCTAGCCCACTGCACAGTGGCAGTGCCCCGCAGGACGAGTCATGGGAGTAAAGCAGCCCTAACTAAAAGGAGTGCTCCCAGAGAGCCTTGGAGTGAAGCTATTGGCCCTCCTTGTCTTCCCTCCCACATTATATATAAATTCTAGAAAGTTCTCCTTTGTCTGCCAATGCCGTGTTCTCTGATTGGAAAATTCAAGGTTCTGTACCCTCCTCCCTTGTTCCCTCATAAGAGCAAGCTATTGTCAATCCAGAATTCTATGTACCCCGTTGGCCCTTTCGGTTTCCCCCCTCCCTTTTTCCCCACTTTAAAAACCACCGCACAACGCAGAACCCCACTTTCGGGTCGCCGATCCAGTCCCGTCCCTTCCCCCCTCCATCTCCCCTTACCCTTTTAATAAACCTCCTGGACCGCCAATCCGACTGCCTGCATCTCTTGTCTCCACTACAGATCTCTGGCTCGCGCGGTTTCCCCGAGAGTTCCGCCGTTCCCGGCCGCCTCGCCCGACCCCGAGAGCGGGCTGCCCCGGTGGGGCTCTGACTGAGCAGCTAACCCGATCTCGAACTGAGCTTGGGGTCCGGGACCCCATAATCTGTCTATTCTAAATTGGCTTTGTCTTGAAGTATGAGTTGAAGAACAGGCCTCTTCAAAATTTCCAAATCCCTTCAAACAGTTTTACTTGCCTTTTTTCTGCTCCAACAATAATTTAGTTGTCCATGGCATATTGGAACAGTTTCAATAAAAGAATGGCATGTACCTCCAAACAGACTAGCAAAAGCCTCCAGCTCTGATATTCACCTATGCAGAAAAAGTAGGGTAAAAACCTGCACACTCTGAAAGACGGGGGATCTCAGACTGCCATACCTTCACAAAATGGAGTTAAAACTTTGAGCAAAAGGAGTCCAAGCACATGCTTGTGGTGTATCAAGGTAGAGGCTTATTGAAAGTAGCCTCTCTCAGTAAACTCTTTTTGAAGGACCCTTTTGCGAGGATCTGGAGCAGACTCAAGCACAAAACGTGTGCCAGGTCATGTAACTGTGACACAATGGAGACAAACTTTCTGTAAGTGTTTAGATGCCCAGAAAACTTTAACTGAAGGCAAGTTAGGCAGCATCATGTCAGGAATTCCAGTTGGGCACTCCATTCCATGGCTGAGACCCAAGGGCTTCTGAGGCTCTGGATCTAAGAAAGTATGCTATTTCACTGGATACTAACAAAGGTTAAACCTTCCATGCCCTGCAGCAATAATACATTAAATCATGTGCTCTACCTCTACTACAAGAAAGATTCCTTTGAAACCATTTGAGATCAAATACAAATGTCTGATGGGACCAAGTCCTGATTCAGGGAGAACTAGCCAAAGCACAAATAATTATAAATTAAAATACTCATTTTATGGCTTAGTCAGGTATATGAATCCATCTTTCACATTTTCTAGAAAGGCAAGCATTGCTAGAAGTAAATTACATATTTTTATTGAAGATGGACATTTTGTGTAAAAAGAATCTGAATGTTATATCATCAGGGACAACCCAGAGGAAAATAAAAGGACAATCTGAAAGCAATTACTAATACATATACAATGAAAAGAAACTTTAAAATGTACCACAGTTTGAGAAGACAAATTTACATTATACCCTGTTTACCAGTACGTAAACTAATGCTCAATTATTTCTAATAATTCACAAGCACGACCCTTCCTGAAACAGATAGTTAATTTAAGCTGACAGAAAGATGAAAAATCAATATGCTCTCACCATAGGGTCACCACTCAGCAATTAACAGGCTTCTGGAAAAATATAGATGCAAGTCTAAATGCAGGTTACTTCTTAGAATTTCATTGAAGCATAAGCTAAGAAAAAACACTATCAAAGATCTCTGTCCATACGTCTCACTGTTTAAATTAACCTCCCCAATAATAGCTGACACTCCTTTTGAAAGTGAATATTAATTAAGAAAAAAATATTGGAAAATGGTTTAGTTATTTGACTTACAGTAATTTACACATTTTCCTAATGAAGCACCAGTGCGTCCCATTACACAGACATCCCATAGTGCCTAAGGAAAATTCTGCTTGCTGTAGCAGCAGGGCACAGCAATGGCAAACACACAGGACAACTTCGTGCACCATGAATGAGGGCAAGATGTCATCAGCTACAGTTTGTTAACAGTTATCCTGGAAATTAATGAGCGAAGAACCCAAACGAAGCAAAACAGTGACTGATGCCAGAGACAATTAGACAACAAAAACCTCTATCAGCTTATGACAAGAACTTTATAGGAGGAGATACATGAGATAATAGTGAAATAAGTCATTACATAGTTTCAGGGCAGCTCTCAGCACAAAGGCTTTTAAGTCTCCCAGGACAAAGTTACCTAATGCAAAGGAAGTGGCAGTCTGCCTTGCACAGTTAATTACAACCCAGACAATCTACTCATGAAGAAACAGCTGTTGAAAGTAGCTTGTTTCCTTTAACTTTCATGTTTTCTCATTTCTGACTTTATTGAATATAGACATACTTGACCAGACATACACAACATTTTGGTCTGGAACCAACTCGTGATTGCAATGCTGACAGCAGCAAGAAGTAATCATAGGTACTTCACTGCAAAATATTTTTCCTGATCATTACAATATAACATTTTTAGAAACAGTTAAGATCAACTTTGCTTTTCATTAAAATACCAAGTTTCTCTTGAACACCTTGTTTTCTCTTATCTTCAAAAGGTAGCCTCTTGAGAAGCTATATTCATTTGAGCAGAAACTACTTTTGCTGCAAGCACTGGACCCTAACAATAAAGCTAATATATGTTATTTGCTCTTGCAGATAATCATAATCTTCTCTTAACAGTATAAAGATTCAATAACATGTTTCCCTCCCAGAAAAGTAAAGTAAGTTACACACCCCACTGTTTTGAAGAGTACAGTGACAAATTTTCCTATGCTCTCGTGGACCTTTCTCACACTTAGCATTTGAATGTCAAGATGTCTTTCTTTTTAAGTCCCTTAGTAAGGGGCTTATATAAAATACAGCTTGATTCTATCAACCTGTCTTCAAGAGCAAGAAACATGCAATCACAGTACACTGCATATGTATGTATATGTGTCTGCTTATTTATTTTTACAATCATATTTAGATTTTTGCTATCTTATAAGGATTTGCACCCTGTCAGTTACATTTCAAGATAGTGAAACGTATACCTTGGGAGGTGGCAGGGTGGGGAATGAAGCACACAAAATGAAACAGGGAGATCTACTTCCATATTAAATACATGGAGAACATAATTTATACCTAAACAATTTTCCTTGATTTATCTTGAATGCCAAAGGTCTATTTTAACAAAATTGCAGGAAATTTACTTTATTATCATATATAAATGTCTATTGATTTACTGGAAACATTAGTAAGATTTAAAAAACCCCACTCTCCACCATTTTATACCTTAGTTGCTCACAGTGAACATGACAGGCTTCCACAAGAGCAACATAAAAGTAAACAATACAATGACAGACATGACAAACTCAGACTACGACTGAATTTCCATAACCAGAATGTTATTAGCAAGCTATTTTTTGGGAGGTGGGTATTAAAAAAGGAGTTGAGAAATCCAAATATTTTCCAACCTTTAAGAAAAATTCCTCCCTACAATGTGCAACACTTCACTCGGTCAGTTAAAAGTCAGTGTCCTGAAATTAGAATGCATACAAAGGAAAAAAAAAATCGGAAAATAAAGATGGGGAACTGGAAGCAAGCAGAGGTCCCATTTGTGACTGAAGAAATCTCAATTTTAAAATCTTCTTCCAATTTACTAATCCTTTCTTGTAGGTAGAAATAAAGTTCTATGTTCTTGCAAAGCATACTCTCCTAATATTTTTTGTTACCTTTGCTTTTATGTTTTAATGGAACTTTAAAAAGAGAATTAGAGCCTACTACCTTCTCTGCATGGGCATTATGCATATCTTTGAGTTGAAAATTATTTTCTCCAAGCCAAAAGCCAAAGGAGTGATTGGATGTAAAAGTACAGAAAAGCTTCTTATTGATTCTGCTGTAAATACTTCAATCTCAATTTCTACTGCTGTTTTCAGAATGGACTGTACAACTCCGAGGAAAATGTTTATTTCGGGAGAAGAAACATGAAATAAAATCCTCTTTAAGCCTCTAGTGCAAGTAGAATAAGTTTTCTATCGAATTAAACTTTTGGAAAGTTCTCTTTACAAAAAGAGAAATGAGAACATCCTGTCAACAGAGGAGTCTTTAGCAGTATGAGCTTTCACAGAAACTAATAAAAGTGAAAAACTGCAGTGCCATCATTTAAATTGGGTTGCTGTATGCAATGACTCTGATATTTTTCTTTACAACAATCTACAATCAATACTATTCCACTTCAAACAGACATTAAAAAGTATCCATGCTAGTTTTGCACAATATAATCCTCATAAACAGATCACATATGATGTCCTGCAGAGGATGAAGGTGGAAAATAGCTATTTAATAAACTCAGAGTATGGAAGAAAAGATGATTGATCCTTGGTTTTCTCCTTCCTAATGGTAGAGGAGGCTTAAGGAAGCAACTCCTGTTGAGCAGCTCAATCACTTTCTGGGTAGAAAAACCACCATTCCTTTTCCCTTTAATTTTCTAACAACTACTCTCCATCATGAACTCTTCCAAACAGCATGGAGAGAATTTAACCAAATTATTTCACAGCAATTTTCTGTTTAGAGCTAATTGTTTGGGTCTAGAACATACTTGTTTCCTTATCCTTAAAAATTTGACTTACTTTACTGAAAGGTATATAAGTATTTCCAATAGAATTAAGATGTTCATACTCCTCCAGTGGAACTAGCTGGCTGTTTAGATGTTAGATATCTGTTTTAAAACATATCATTATGAAGCATCTGTAAGAGACCCAAGGGAAGACCCTGGTGAACAATGGCAATATTATCTGATAGCTGGTATTGGTGCGTAATAGGAGGATGAGATATTTATGCTGATTTTTCAATATTTACTGAGGGAAAAGGTAAATTGAAGATTTTAATAGTCTAAATAAAAGAAATTTAAAGTCTCATTAGATTCTTTGTATTTTTAAAATACATTTCTTTAGTTTGATGAAATTTTCAGAAAAGGTGTTGCTTTAATTAAGAAAAGAACAAACAAACCAGAACATGAGCAAAACTGCTTGGCATTGAAGCACGTAAAAGCTTCTATTGTGACATGCACCTAAAGTCTGTCTCAAATCCTGCCACTCCACAACTTCCCAGAGTGAGAAATTTCAGTATTTCTACATTCTGCCTTAAAAAGTATTATCTATTTTATACTGACTTCCTAGTGCTTTCAGGGACTTCCCCTTAATTACAGAACTTCGGAATTTTTGGAGTAACATTTCTGCTTGTCATCACTTTCCTCCTAAGCTATCACTTTTATGAATTTTTTCACTTTGATATATATTTTTAAGCCTTTTCCTAGCAAAATGAAGTCACCTTCATATGGGTTAGTATTCCACCTCTTCAGCATATTTTAAGATGAAGTAGCTTTATTACGCTTTTTTTTTGTTCATCTCCAAGACTTGAAAACATCGTGAACTTCTGAAACACCACCACGTTATATTTTAAGCAATAAAACCTAGGGATTGTTAGACTCTTGCCACTTAATGATGTTGTGAGCTTTATCATTCCAGCCATGGTACAAAATCTGCCAGTAAAACAGTCATACTATGAGAAATTATATTCTGCATGTGCTTAATGAACCAAGGTGATTTTTTCCCTCTACACAGAGAAGAAGATATATTTGTTTTTGACAGATGCTCTAGTGAAAGATATCATATGCTATTAAATTTCAAGTTAAAAATGTAGTTGAACTTGCTTTTAAAGTAAGTGTGACAGCAATATTCACTCAAATCACCTGAGACCACTTCTTTCTTGAAGTGAAATATATAAGTGCCTACATTCTTGTTAGGGACACTGGTTCTGCATGCATCACGAATGCAACATCTACAAAATTTGGTATTTCAATTACTTTAGGGTATTGAGAGAATATAGCAGTTAGGTGATAGAGGGCAATCTTCTTGACATAGTCTTTACACAGACTTTTAGATACTACATATGTTTGTCTGAAGGAGACAGATCTTTCCATTCATTCCATACCATAAAGGTAACTGTTTTCCCCTCAAAATGAATTTCAGCATAAACTAAATTATGTAAGAACAAGTATCTGAACAAGCCAGCCTTTTCAGCATGCAGCATATGAATTTACAGCCCATTCAGCATAACAATGAAGGACTGATACATTTTCCTAAAAGAATAAAAGTTGCCAAACACACTCTCATAAACTGTTGTTAAGACCCACAATTTTTCTTAGGGTTTGTAAACAAAGAAAGCTGCCAAATAAGGCTGAAAAGGGGCTGCCAAAGCAAGAGGTGGGCTGCAGAAAATTCTTTTTAAAGGTCTTAGTTTAAGGCTCAGATGAAGGCATTGAATTAATGTTGAGAAAACAATACAGTCTAGAGCTGCAGTATCAGTAGGGCTATTTGGCCTGACAAAGAGGAGGGCTGACAAAAGAAATGCCCCCTGAAACCTCTCTCTACAGGTCATGGATGTTGGTCCAAGGTAAAGACTTACCTGACCATCTAGTTAGGGCTGGCAGGGAGAGGTTGCCAAAAGAGATCCCAGAGCCACAGTATGTACAGGACCAGAAAGTGGCTACCAGAGTAAGTGGGGATTGCCAAAGGAAATTTCCCCTGACAGCTCCTTCCTCTGGGCAGTGCCAGTCAGTCCCAGGTTAAGGTTCCACTAGAGGCACTGGTTGTGAGACAGGTAAAGCCTAAGATCTACAAAAAATACACCACTACTTTTGTCCCAAATTTTGTTGCTCATTTTCCAATAAGCTGTACACTCATAGATACATCCAAAAGAGAATGGTCTTACTATCATCAAGTGGTTCTATAACCAATGGCAATAATCTCAGTTCTCAGGAATTCATAGGATTTTTCTGTTTTTTCCTTGACTCTGCAGTGCCGTATCAGTTTTGATAAAAGATCCTTCCACATGAAAATACATTCACAATTACATACATGAGGGATGAATAATCTTGGAACCACTCTCCCCCAAGTAACCACATTGTTCTGAAGTCCTGCAGATTTTTTTTATTCCTAGAGATTCTTTTTTGGCCATGACCTAAGTGCAGAAGGAAAAAAACCCTCCAATGAATCTGAATCAGCTGCCAATTATATATATATAAATATCCAAAACACGCTGATTCTTTTAAAAGAGACTTACAGTTCTATTTTGCTTTCCCTGACATCTCTGTAGACCAGGAATAATTACCAGAGAATGGGGAACCCAAATCAGGCAGAAAATAAAAGAAGATACTATTATATTCACATCAAGGCTAAAGGAGAGAGGATAAATGAGATGAGGAAAGCAGCGCCCTGCCAGCTGGAATTTTACCCAACAAATACAGAGGTTGCTACCTCCTACTAGCTCATTCTTGTACCTTTTACAAGCAATTAGATTCAAAAAGGGAATTGTAATTAGACTTCTAATCAACATAAATTTCCTGTACAGAGATTTTGATGGATCAGAGCAGACCAATGAAGCCAGTAAAACCTCTCTTATTTCCTGTAACATCTGGGCTGTCAATACATGAAAAAGCCTAGGTAGTTCACATATCTCATTTTCTAACAGACTGTCGGTAAAATAATAAAATACTTCGGACATCTTTACATGCTGACAGAAATGCTGCTACTGGTGGAGCAGAATATTTACAGTACATCAGCACAGATAGGCCTAGATTCTGGACTTTTAAGGTAAATGTCTCGAAATGTTTGGCTATCTGACAATACCATTATTTCTCCTACACCTGCCTGCCTGAGTACACAGGCTTTTGTTTTAGATCTTTATGTAGAACTCTGCAAGGCCAGATTTAGAATCCATAGAAAAAAAAGATGAGAAATGTTTTGTCCATCAAATCCCTCTCAATAAATTACGGTAACATAACAACTATACACATCATTCATGTTTACTCTGTCTATGCTTGAGAGTTTATCAGCCCCTTAAATATTTTTTATGAACAGACATTTCTAATTTCTCCTGGCAGAAGGTTTTATTTTCATTAAAAGCTCTTTCAGCAACTCAGGAAGGATGAAATAACACTGCATTCAGGGTTAATGGCAACCATAAAGGTTCTTTACCAGAGTGTTACTGGAAAATTACAGCAAATAATCTTCATGTAAAATAACCTTGCTCATGTTGTCATCTATTACATATTGTCCTTTCTTCCGTTATAAAAATCATACTAAAAGATTAAACTGAATCATGACCCAGAATAAGGTCACATTCTCACAGTAAATGACGTGGAAAGGGGGAGTAGCAAGGAAACACACAACAAAATTCTCATTAAAAGAACAGCACTTACTGACTCAATGAAAAAAGTACAAAAAAATTTTTTTAATTGATTATTCAAAGTGAATGACAGATTCAACTTAGTATAGTTTCAATTCCTCAGCAAAAACAAGCAAACAACCTGTATTCATGAACTAGCTGAACTTTCTTACTAATCAGAACAAAATTTTCATTACAACCATGCTTGCTTACATTTCTGTAGTTTGTTAATTTCTCTTGTAAGTCCTTACTCAGAGGATTTTAATTTTGGTTTTTAGAAAAGAAGGATCTGATTTTGCATAAAAGGCTTGGATTTGGGTCTCTTAAACCATATCTGGACTAAATTTCTTCATTGAAAGATATATAAGCAGGCAGCATGTCTCTTGTATTTCAAAGTCATTTATATTTAGGGTGACCAACTCATCCACTCTTCTTGACAGAGAGCCTTCCTTTTTACATTCATCCCTATTCCTATGACTTCATCTGTTCAAGTTTGCCAGTTTTCTGCCTTTGATAAAGAAGCTTTACTGTGGGCTCTGTACAGTTGTTTCTGTTAGGGGAAGAGAGGGCTGTCTTCACAGAAGTAATGATCCTGAATACCTGGACACTGCATCTGAGATCTGGGCTGATGGAATAGCCATTTAGCTCTTCATTTACCACTAAAAGAACTTGTATACATTTACTTTATGGTTGGCAGGGTAATCTGGATCCATCAAGGTAATCTGGATCCATCTCAACAAATCTGAAGAACAGTGGCAAGACCAATTCAGAGACAAGCCTTGCTAATTTTTCAATTTCCTTCTCCCTGTTTCCTTGGAAAAAGATTCATTATGAGAAAAACAGTATCTTGAGAAAAAACAGTAGCAGCATAGCAGAGGGAATAGACCTAAAACAGTGCCAGTGGTAACATCAGTAAAGCATATGGGGGGTTATTAGGTTTTAAGAGAATGTAGTTGCTTCTTTCATGAAAAAGAACAGGTACCTTTGAAATTAAGAGTGATGTAATACACAATTCAATTATTAAAAAGGCCAGAATAAAACAATTATCTGGATCTGAAAACAATTTTATATTACCTGAATTACTTTTTTACAGCTTATCTTTTTAACAGTTTATTTTCACCAAGAGTTAAAAACAATCCTTAAGGCTGCTCAAATGTGTATTATTAATGATGCATCATCAGACATAAATCTCCAAAGTAACATATAACTTTAGTCCTAAAGAAGTTAACGAATTTCAAATACTATCTTGCATTTTAACATCCATGTGACAGAGGATTACGCAAACCATAATAATTTTTTCCTTGTTCAAATACATTTATTAGTACAGAAAAAATAGAAGCTTTCAATTTTCTACATTCTACCCCCAAATTTTTTTGCACTAAAAAAGGTATTTTCAAACACCATTTAAGTCACTCATCCTCATTCTGTAAATCTTGAGGAATGAACCAAATAAAAACAATTAATAGAAATAAGGATTGCATGGTGAGCCTCTGACTATATACCCAAACAGAACTGAAAACCCCTGCTGACTTTGTAATTTATCTGTTTTTTCTGTGTTCACAAGTATCTTTTTTGGGATTTTTTTTTCTGTGTTAGCTATAGAATTCATTGTACTTTTTCAATGGACAAATGAAATTAAAAGCCTACTAAATATGTTAAAAATTGGTGAGACACATGTAAAAAAAGGCAAGTGGAGTTACATTTGAGAAAAGGTGTCCTTAGGAAAATCACCCACAGGCAGCATTTCAGTGTCTTGTAAGATATACGAGACACAGTAACAGCACTGCCACCAGCCTGTAACTCCTGTGTTCTTCAGGTATTTCATTTAACTGCACAACGAGCAACAGAATAACTCACTAACCTAGAACATGCCTGCAAGACTCTGCAACCTTCCCGGTCCAAAAAGGGACAGAGGGAAATCATCCTCAATCAAAGTATAAAATCAAGATACAAACACTTCCCATTAAGCACATAAAACATACAGTTTATATACTCTATTGTATATAAAATAGAAGCTCTTTCTTCAACTGGCAACATTTTTGCTGGTGGAATAAAACTTAGCTCGTTAATTCCATGTTAATGAATGAAGGTTGACTCCAGGAGCCACTTTTTTATCACAGCTAGGTATCATTATACTACACTAGATTAGAAATATTCATATTTTTGGCTCCTTAATGCATCCAACAAATATAATTGAGAGCTAGACTGAAAAAGAAACACTTAAAGAAAAGTCTGCTTATGTAGAATTTATGTGATGGCTTCAATAGATCAACTATATTTAAACCTTCTATGCCCCACCTTTTTCAGATTTTATTTAGGTTAATTTAACATTTATAGAATGTTTAAATCAAATGGAAAAGAAATAAACTCATTAAAGACCTTGTGCCTAATAACTTCTCTGTTTGGAATTGCTTCGACATTCACTACAGACCATTCCTTTACCTTCTTTCTCATTTCTGCCCACAGCTAAGAGAATCCATTGCCAAATCAGTTTTAAAACGTGGTTTCATTAATTTTTTCCTCAGATATATTAGAAAGTATATATTAGGTCTGCTATCAGCCATATATCTTTGACAGCCAGGCTGTAAAGTACATCTACATTCAACACTGCAGTTTCTGTCCCAGTTGAGACATGAGGCTTAAACAATCTGACTAGAAAACAGAATATGTCATTCCATTGAAGCTTGGGTCTACTCATATCATGTTGGCTTATGTCATAAAACTAAAAGGAATAGGAAGGAATGTGACTTAAAAATAAGACAGTGCAGGTATTGTGCTGCTAAATTAGTGTTTCCTCTAATAAAACCTCAGTGAAAGCTGATTAAACAGATATACTCATTGAAGTATTGCTGCTTTTATAGACAGCTGCTTCTTGCTTAACAGCAAAAAAGATTCACGCTTTTAGACAAGCTTATCAGTTGCATAACCATGACTTTCCTAAAATATCTATTATTTTTACTGCAGTACCAAGTAAGAGATTTTCAGTGGCTCAGAGACATTTCAGGATGACAAGACAGTGACAGAAATTTCAGAATTAACTATAAAAAAATCAGTATTCACATTCTTTAGTAAAAAACATCTATAACAAATTTTCCTGCTTTCCCTTGTGTTTAGGATTTTACACAGCAGGAACACGAATTAAGTGCAAAGACATGGAGCAACTATGAATCTGAGACAAAGGGTACAAGGTCAATACTACCCACCAGACCTTCAAAATGTTTCCATTTGTGTTTCAGTGTAGACCAAGGTTCCTCCGAAAATACTCCCTAGGATAATAGCTTAAGAAATCTGTCACATTTCATGCACTTGAGAAGTTATTTAACCTTCACATTGCTCAGTACATGCCAAACTTGGTGACTGAGAACAGCCAGCACGGATTTACTAAGGGTAAATCATGCCTGATCGACCTGACACTACTTCACTGTTAGGACAGTCAGACAATGAACTAGGCTGCCCAAAGAGGCTGGGCACTTTCCAGCCTCAGAGGTTTTCAGGATCCAGCTGGATCAAGTCCTCAGTAGCCCAGGCTGACCTGAGGACTCAGATCCCTTCCAAACTGAATTACTCTACAATTCTATTAAATCAATATTCGGCAGATCACACGTATGCGTTTTCCACTACATGTGACAGTATACAAAATGCCCTACAGGTGAATATGAATAAATTATCTCTGTGAATATAAATCAGATATCAATACTACAAGGAATAATAGAGAGAAAGCACATCTCAGAACATTTCACATTTCTTAGAACCCACCACAAAGAAGTACAAGAGAAACCAGAAAAGAGACTGCCAAAGGGTGAAATTTTTGAACTCTTGCCTTTCCATATCCATTCATTTTTAATGAGTCACTATGAAAAATTAAAGAAGGTGCTTGAATTTTATATTCCATATTCTACTTTCTACTGTTTAATGAAATTAATTTCCCCCTATTTAAATAAAAAGCAAAAGGTTGATAGCCATTATAAAAACTTAGTTTTGTCATCTAACCATATACTGCTGTAACATACTTAATGCCTGTGGGAGTTTCAGGACTTTCCAGCAAACTGAATCACAGGTCAGCTTGGCCCTCCTTCCTGTATTCATTTCCTACCAAACCATTATCCACACATCACTGAAGAGTTCCCCAAGAGATTAATTAAACTTTTTACTTAAATAAAGGGTATCAGGGGTAGCATTGAAGGTCTCATGTGTTGGGTCTTTTTGCATAATACCTGACATAAGAGCTCAATGTCCTACTTCAGAAAGGGAATGCAGAATATCCACAGGAGCCTTCCTCTAGAAAAGCCCATAAACTCAAAGCTGTTTCATGAGAAAATTACTTTTTCTGAAATAACGATATAATCGCTATATCCCATAAGAGGAAAACATAAAGACTCCTAAGTTCTTATCATCAGTATGACACTTCGATATCAACTATTTATGCATTTTAAAATAGCAGTAGCAACCTACAGAGCTTTTAAAAGCTCTGTATTTATATACCATAGAAAAGGCATTGGCTTAAATTTACTTAAATTATGTTAAAGGGACATATCCCATGACAACAAAGAAAAAAAATTACAAAATTAACTCAGAAAAAAAAAGACAAACACAATACATAAAAAACCAAACATAATACCCCCAAAAAATGACAAAAAACCACACCATAACAGCAACCGAAAAAACACCACCACCACCACCACAAAAACCCTTGAAAGATGGCTACATTTCATAGACCTTGAGGACAGCTGGATTTCATGACCCATAATGGATTTTGAAGTGTGCACACTTCCTACATTATTCTATAAAGGACCTAAGACATTTTGATATTTTCATGCAGAAAAGAAAAGAGAGAAGCGAGAAAAATGACTCCTTGTCAGTCTATCTACCCATTTCAGCCTCACTTACAGCTCCCTAGACAGGCTATAGGGACCTTATTTTGACTTTCAGATACTTCTTACAGGTCATTTATGTGAGAAAATAACCTTGAATAGGTCAATATATGATTCCTGATTTGGAATAATATTTCCAGATAAATTTTTACAGACTGCTCTATCTCCACACAAGTTCTGTGCATTTTCCAGCTGAAAAAAAAATTCAGAACCACCTCTTTAGCAGTTCAAATAATTTATTATCAAAAAACCCCACACTCTGATGCACAGAAAGGGTAACTGGAGCTTAAAGAATGAAATAGGTATATATAATGAACAAAAAATATCTAAGACCCCTGACTTATTTTCTGCAAGGATTGAGAATAAAATGGACTACATTCTCTGGAAACATAAAAGAAAAGGAAAAGGATGACCAAATTGAAATGACCTTTAACTACTCACTTGGAAAACTATTTTTCCTTTAGCACAAAGTTCTTATGTGATGCTTTGAAAATCATTTAAATATTCTTTGCGCTGCACCACTGCCTGTGAAGTACAATGCCACACAAATCATAACCATAATAGTTTTAAGCTTTGCATGTTACTCAATTCTTTTTTTTAATTTTAGAACAAAACAGTCCAAAAATAAGTACATTTTGAGTAAAAATATTATTTTATCACATAAAGAAAATATTGTTAAAAAATCCTTCCAGTTAAGTAGTTAAGAAAAATATTGAAAAGTGTTTTAGAGAGCAAATTTCATGTGACCTGGACAACCATATGGAATTTGCTCTGTGGTCCATATGCAAACTCTAACCTGGACAGTAATTTATATATAAGGCATTCCCAAACAGATTTGAGGATTTGCTTTTCCAAGCCTTTGCAAAATTATGGTAATGAATAGTGTGTTTTTACATCAGTTGAAATGTCAAGATCACTGATACTTGAGTGCTGCATTTCCATTAAGACTAATCTAAGAAATTGACTGAAATTTTCCCATTGGTCTCAGTGGTATTGATTCAGACCTTTATGCTTTTATTCGTCTCTCCTTGCTGGCACTGTGTGCTCATCATAAACTTGAATAAATTATTGCATACTCACTATTCTTCAACAGATTTACAGGGTGAACTTCTACCAAGTTGCACAAGTGATAGCTGAATTTGCTTCATAGTATTTTTTCTTGCACATTAGTCTTCAAAAAATTTTGACCAAATAGTTCTTACACTGCAAATTATACAAAATTATAGCAAAGTTATACCAAATGAGGTAAAACAAAGCTACTGTTGTTGACACTAGAAGAAGTAAGACAAGACACAACACAAAAAGGATGAAGTGAGTCAGTCTCAATG
Source organism: Grantiella picta (assembly GCA_013397955.1). Taxonomy (NCBI): domain Eukaryota; kingdom Metazoa; phylum Chordata; class Aves; order Passeriformes; family Meliphagidae; genus Grantiella; species Grantiella picta. The sequence goes on from VZRM01003969.1 coordinate 972,623, forward strand.
AAATAATGGAGTAAAACATGAAATATGCCATTATGTCTTTGAAGAAAAAAATCTCCACGACATTTAGTGAAAGGCAGTAATGAACCATTAGAAAACAGTACTAAGCTATTATTATTGTACAGGGCAAGTAATAATTTCAAAAATGGGAGGAAAACCCAATTATTTATGATGAAGTACGTTCAAGTGTTAAGGTTTGCACACATCCACTGCAATAAAGATTTCTAAAGCTTATAAAATATACAGTGCATTATAATCATATGATAACCTCAACAACTGTGGTAACATAGACTAAATCCTTATGGCCAAGAATATTGTTGATTCTCCCTCCCTATAGAGAAAGCTATACATCTGTGGTTCTCACTAGGAGAACATCAGTATCTATTCTTTTATATAGACAATTCTCTAAAAATATCAAGATAATACATATACACATTGCAGAGAAATTTTTCCAAAGCAGAGAAAGAATGTGTGAATATTGACATCCATTTTCTCCTACTGAAAAATGGCACGTGAAGAAATCTATATTTAGTGAAGGCAATTAAGAAAAGGGTAAAAAATAAAACCAAAGTAACATTTTATATTTTATGCTGAAGCACAATTATAAGTTGTTGAAATGAGTCAAAACTCATTACCTGAAAACTGGGAGTGGTACTCGCAGAATGACATTCTAAATTAAGGCAATAAATGCTGCATAATTTAAGTACCACTATTCAAAGTGATCTCATTGAGTTAAGGTTTAAGAAACTTAAGTTTTAAAAAATAAAAATTTACCGCAGAAACTTTATGGAAACAGACATGGAATTACTGTATTTCCTCAGCAAAGCCTGTGGAGTTATAAATAACTATTGTTCACTGAAGCAACATTTTTATTACTTCTTATACAGCTTTGGTTTAAAAATTAAAAAAACCAAACAAAACAAAATAAAAACAAATACAGCACTAATGTTTGTCCCTAAATTATTTCAGAAGATACTCAGGGAATGTATTTTGAATAGTTAACAGCATCTCCATGCATGTTGCTCTTTGTATTGCCACTGCAACATTTATAATTCATAGAAGCTCCTGTGACTGGAACTAGATGCATATGTTTTCACTTTATGTTTGGTGGATCTACCAGCTCATTACCATTCACTACTTCTCTTAAATCATTTTTTAGGTATAAAATCCATCAGACTTAATAACATTCAAAATTATGAGTAACATAAGGCACAATTTTAGAGATCTTTGAGAGGAGAGAGGGAACTTGCCTCTAATCTGTAATTATAGCAAAAACTGTGAATATGAACTATGAGGCACTTGCAAGGAATGCTGCTTATCAATTCTTCATATTTCTGGCTACAGTAAACAAAAGTTCAGCATTCCAGTGAAGGAGTAGGATGTGGGGTGGGGAGTTAAACATGCAAGAGTTTCTCCTCCATGGTAGTCTGGACAACAATAAAATTTGCTTCTTCTTTACAATAAATAAATTACATGACTTTCAATCCTTAGATATATAAAATGGCACTTCATATTAAGGTAAAGTACACAGGTCACAAAAGACAACACATCACTAATAGACTTAAAAATATGCCGGGAGACTTACAGCCACATACTTATAATTTTAAAATGTGAAGATGATATTTTGCAACAGTTTTACAATCTTGTTCTAAGCTTTGTATTGTCACTTGATATGATCTTTGCACCTGAAATGGGTACAACCATCTCCACCACATTTCCCTGACAGGTGAAAGAGCTGAATGAGTAAAGAAAATGCATTACAGAGAGGCATCAGGCTAGCACGTGCTTGCAAAATCTGGGAATAATTGGGCTGCTCTAACCTCTGCTTTCATTTTTAAGGTAAAATACAAATACACATGTATTATGTAAATAGGTCTTTACTTTGATCCATATTAACACTTTCCAGATGTAAAGAGATCAAGGAAACTCTGTCTGAGGCTACTGCTGTGGCTAAGTCTAATCTCCCAAGAGACTGCCTGAGAAATCAAATACTTATGTTCATAAAACAAGTGAGCATGTGTGAACCTGTTCCTAGCAGATGCAGGATAAAATGGCTGTGCAACTCTGACCCACTCATACTACAAACTGTATACTGCACCACCTTTAACTTTCACCCTTAAGATAATATCTAATTTTTCCTACAGCTACCTAAATAAAAATAATATAATGGCATATTTATGATGCATTACCGTATTTACTAAGAATAACAGAATGACTAATGTTTTCTGAAAGCTTGTTTCACCTATTTCAGAAGTCAAATAGGCTTCTCTTTGCAGTGAGATAAAAAAACAAGACAACAACAACAAAATCCCCACGACCTTCCAATTTTCAAACCTCCACTGACTTCCACACCAGTTCCACAAACCAGCACTGACACACAGACTTAACCAGAGTCACATGCTCTGGCTTGTCCTATGGCCAACAGAGAATGACATGCCAATATCTGCACTGAAACCCATCCTGTTAAAATAAGAGATAAGAGCTAACCGATGTTCTTGAGACTGCAAATTGCAAACCATGGAAACAAGGAGACTGATGCATTAGAAATCTGACACTTGTCGTGCTACAATATGAACTAAAGGGACCAATTCCTCCCCCTTCAATTCAATCCACATTTTATTTCTTAGCTACACTGCTGTGTCTGTCCTATCAAATACCTTTAAACCGTTCTATTTCAATACAGAATTACTTTACACTTAATATACTTTACTGGATATTAAATCAGAATTCTTAACTTCCATCAAAAAGAGAAAATTATACACTAGAATGATTATCCAGGACTCCCACTGCAGAAGACCAGCCACTGAATAGAAAACCAGCACGTTCCTACTCTAGCCTTCTGGCTTCTCAGCATGTGTGTTTATAATAGCAATTGGCAGACAAAGGTGATTTTTTTTCTGTACAGATTTGATAATGGAAATTTCATTTTAGGTTTGTACCAGGAGATAAAATGTAAGCAGGTCTGGATTTATGGGGAAAATAGTGATAGCACATCTAGTTCATTTACTGAGGAATTTTGTGCCCACTGCCCACACAGAATATTTTCTTAGAAAATAATGAATGATGATTAGCAAACTACTTACATACTAGTATATTGAATGATCATCAGAAAGGAGAAAACAGTGGCCTAAGGATAAAACCTGATTTTCCAGGAAAAAAAAGAAAGGCCTTGTGTGGCTCACATGATGAACACACACACAATTAGAACAAGTATTATTCATGGGTATCTGCATTGTCCTGACCTGTACAAAGATACTAATGACTAAACATCTTGAGGACATTTTTCACTTGAAGGAATAAATAATAAAAATTAATTGCTTCTATTTTAAATGCATGTTTTGCCATAAAAGCTGGGGTTTTTTTCTTCTCTTCACACCAGGAGAAGAATGAAAATATATTAATCCCCAAACAGATCAGAATAAAAGCACACTTTACCATTGAAACAAAGATGCTTTCCACAATTATCCAAAAATCTCAGAGACTGGGTTCCACAAAGCAAAGCTAAGTAAACGAAAAAGTCACCCTTAAAGGCACAAGCATTTCTTCATGAAGAGCTAGGTAAGAGAGTTTAAAGGAACAGAGATAATACAGAGACCCTGAATAGTCCCATAATCTCACAACTTCAGAGTAAATTGGGGAGACACTGTAATTTGACGTTTACAAAAAGACATTACATTTAAGTGATATGTTAAACGTCTCCAATTTACAGATATTATAAAAAATTTAGGATGTTTGAACTCCAAAACTCCAAACAAATGCAAATGTTCCCTGCAATCACATCCACCGGCAAGTACACCAATGAAAATCAGGAACTGTGGATGATTTTTAGATTAAGCAGTATGGTCACATTAGTCTGTGTAAGACATTGCCAAGCATAATAATGAACCATTCCTGTTCTATTAAATTTATTGTAAGAAGGAAGATATACACACTAGCAGCAAATTAGTAAAGAAAGAAACAGCATTATAAGTTACATCTTTCTTTCCCTCCAATCTTGCTTCCCAAGAAATGGCAATATATCCCACATTATGTATAAATTTCTGAGTTTTTCTAACCAAAGGGGATTTTTAAACTTTACTTAGAAAAAAGAAGTCAGGCAATGAGAATATATAGTTTTGAAAGGACTGTAGAAGCATCTGAGATTCCAGTTGAGGAATCTCAATGGGCACTGTTTTTTCATCAGAACGATGTATCTCCACAGGTCCTGCAGGGACACCTTCTCTTGCCCATACAGTTCAAACCTAGACATTAGAAGCTTTGCAGGTAGCTCACTGGGCATTTCATGTTCTTATACCTAGATCCTCGGGAAGTCATTTGCTGCCCTACATTCTTCAGGTTTGGCCTAGGAACTTCTCCTTATGGATCAAAAAACAATGATACAGCTCACTCATCTTTATCCTACTGTTGATCCCTTCTTTTTGTCTTTTTCTGCAGAAAACTGTTGCCAGAAGTTAGTTCTAAACCAAAGATCCCCCACCCCTTTCCCCCAAAAGCAGATTACTTACAGGTGCTGAGACAGTCATGCATGGTGGCACCAAATGCGCTAAAGTCTCAGATCCCAACTTGTCCCCCTGTGCTGCCCCAGGTTTTTTTATTCCTTTCCCAATGGAGAACTATGCCTACCAGTATCAGTGGCCTGCTTTCTTTCTTGATTTTATTCCCTTTTCCTCCAAACACATTTAGAGATTTGAGATGCCCACTGCAGCATTTGAAAAGTTTCTAGCACGGCTTTCAACTTTGTTATATTGCCTGAAATCAGAGACACAACTATCATTTTTCTAAAGGTCACTCTTAGAAGAAATCCACAATGCATTGTAATCATATCTAGCTTATGTAGGAAAGTACAGAAATACTGCTCGTAATTATTTTACAGGAAAGTATAAAGATACTGTTACAGAAAGAATTGTTTCTATTTCACAAAACAGCTGTAGGCAGAAATAAATCCCAGTGAGTGTATAGAAGTGATCACAGAAAAGTAGTTCATATGAAAAAGTACAAGTCCTCATATTTTCAAACCATTTCTCCCGCAATTTAAAAGTGGTGGATACCATTTTTTGCTATTTTCAGCACAGCAATAATAAACCAGAAATTTCTGAAAAGTGAATTAGGCTGCAATGTTGCATTGGCAGGAAGCTCTGAGCCAGAGAGTCAGAGTAAGACAAGTTTAGGTGGCTTAAGGCTAGGAAGGGATTAGATGGAAGTTGGGCCTCTGGAACACAATCTCTGCACTCCATCAAGAGAATCTTCTGCCATCTTTGAAGATGAGCAGGCTGTAAGCTGAAATGTAAGACTAAGTTAATAGGATGAGTTTCTGGCTGGAGAGCAAACACACAGCTATGAGGCCAACAGCTGCCACATAAGCAGTTGATAAATAGAGCATTGCCACGAGTATGAATTCTGAGGAATTATCACCGTGTGCCCTGACACAGCGAATTGTCACACATCCTGTGGCAGCCCTCTGCAATCACAGATTCAGAGAGTCATTACCCTATTCCTTTTTACTTCTGTTCTTCCCTGGGTGTTCTTTGATTCACAGATAAATCACACAGCTTCTGTCTCCCATTAATAATGCCAGATCAAGCCTTTCCACACAAGATACTCAAGCACCAGCAAGGATCATTACCTGACATGGAAGCAACAGTGAAGAGTTCAAAAAAAATCTAACTCACCAAACAAAAGATATCCAATTCTAAGCTTTGACAGTAATACTGGGTGATACCAACAAAAACAGGATAACACAATAATTAGCAAAAAACCTTCCTTAACAACCAATTTCAATCACAATCATCAGTCTGTACACAAGGCAAAATCTCACCTAGAGCCAAGGCACACAAGTGTCCCAGTTCAGTGTATGGTTTCAAACAAGGAGCCCAGACACAGCCACCATGAGGGAAGCATTCCCAGGAAAGGCATCCCTAGGGAAGGTGAACTGTAGTTCTCCTACAGGTTTCCTATAGCTCTGAAAGTTAATTAAATAAAAATTATCATCTAATTTTAATAGTATTACCTTTATCACAAAACAGGATAGTCTCAAAAAGAAGTATTAAATTAGCTTAGAAAATACTCATTGACCATTTGACCTGAAAACACATTTCTTCCGCTTTTGGGATCTCATCACTCGGGTGCATAACGAAGCATAGTCCAGCCCAGCACACACCTGCAGAACTGAAACAGACCTCTGGAACGTGTCAATGAAAGATCTATCAATGCAACTTAACAAATAAGGCAATTGAGACAACACATACCAGGGATAACCAAAGGAAAAAAAACCCAGCCTACTGCTCTAAATTCCTGCATGGAATATCTGCAGCCAAAGTTAACTGGTCTCCGCTCCATCTTCTCTCCTTCAAACGCATCAACACCTGCAGGTTCTTGAATTGTAATGCACTACTGTTCACAGCTTTGCACAAAGGGGATGTTTTCTCTTTTAGACAAGCACCTCTTTATCCTCCTTTGGTCTGGAGCATTAAGGTGGTATATTCTTTCTATCAGAAGCTTCTGCAAAGTGATATTAGTAATTCTGCCTGTAAACACCATTTAATTGCACAGGGGCTGTCAGTTTTAAATCTACACTGAATTCCAGGAACCTATGACTGGCTATGTACAACCCTTTTCTAACTTGACCTTGAGGCAAAATTTCAAAGTCACAAAAGAAAGAGAGTAATAACAACAAAAAAAATTCATCATTTAAATCTATGAACTGTTAGTTTACATTTAGATTTCAAAATGTTGCACTTAAGACTCTTCCACAAGAATTCAACTTAAGAGATATGCTTCTGAAATATAATTAAAGTCTGAAATGCTACCACTTTTTTTTTTCCTTTTTAGCTGATAACTGTTTAAGAGATAAAATAAATATTTCATACTTGTGGGCTGTTCAGCAATGGAAAAAATTAGATATGTTTACAGTCACATAAAAATCTTACTTGCCCTGCAGCATCTTTGTGAGATTTCGTCTGGGAACTATTTTTTATATTTAGAGCATTTAATTTTGGATCAGAGAAGTCAATTTTTTCTGAAATTTATGAAAGCAGAAGCTTCAGTCCTGATATGTGTCTGTGCAAGTGGGGAGAGGGGAAGGGAGATAAATTGCAAACTTCTGGTTTATACCTACCCTCAAAATTAAGAGAACAGAGTATCATTACACTTTTTATTTTCTTCAAGCAAAGAGAAAAATACAATGTAAGCAAACAAGTGAGGGCAAACATGGAAAGTTATACACTTTTGCATATAAACAGAAGCCTTGATCCTGAAAATGCAGACAGTACCCTACCCTCAATTAAAGAAGGCTGAGAGGTGGACAGAGTAGAAACAGTGTCCAATCATAGCCCATTACAGGACACTCACATCAAGATTGCTGTGCTGCAGCTGTGACTCAGCACTTCTTTAACAATTCCCTACATGCTTAAATTTGAATGAAAAAAAGGATTTCACACAGCAGGGAATAAAAATGTGTCCTGATACCTCAGCATTTTAATTTTTTTTAATATCATCTAACAGTTTTCTGTAACTATTTCTATTTCTAGATTTCATTTTTTTACAGTGATTCCATAGGTTTTAAGTTTCACACCTCTGAATTTCAAGCCTCCTGCTCCCCAGCCTGTGGAAAAGCAGGTCCTTGCACTGCTGGGCTGTGCTGCCAGGCAGCAGGAATTTCACGTGCAGCAGGTTCCTCCTCCTACCCAAAACACAACCCACAACTGTGGGCACATTCAGTGCCCTGCACAGGCACTGCAGGGTATGTCTGCACTTCTGTAGGCTGTGGAGAATGTGGTCACCACAGGAAAGTTAACAAGGACAGGAAAGCCTTTGGAGAGCCCCAGAAGCCAGAGTTCTGAGCACTCACTGAGACCTCTGAAGACACAGAACTGAGTGTTTTAAATTAATTTGACTAGTCCCATAGTACTTGAGTTATGAAAAAGGAAAATATTAAACCAACTTAGCTTGAAATGTTAGGTCCAGTAAGTAAAATGGAGCACAGACAATTAATAGCAAAGGATATACAACATACCAGCAATTTTATTTTTTATAATAAATAGGTTTATCAACCTCTTTTATAATAGCCTCTCTCCTAAATCAAATTTAGACAAAAGAATGCAAATCAAAGAATAATCCTAATCAGTGTTTTAACTACAAGATTAATGATTCATTTAAAACAAATGTCTGCTCTGATAAAAGAAAATCTCATTATTGTAAAAAGCTGCCTTAGTCTACTTGATTGCTCCATCTAATAGGAATGTAAATTAAATAATAAAACATAAAACCCATTAATCTCGCTACTTTTACATTAAAAACAATCTTGTGTTGTAAGCTGCTGCTGAGTAAACTAGTAATGAAACAGCTACACAGTAGTTTCAGTTAAAAATCAGCAGCAGCTGGTTTAGCAACATTAAAGATAACAAAAATATAGCTTGCGTATCAATTGCATCTTTTCAGTAAAATACACAAGTATTAAAATGCTGGCAAGGATTACAACTCTGTATTAAAACCTTTCTAGGTTTTAGAGAGACAGGCCAGTAGATTCACTTAATGCAGAGACCATTTTATTTTATCACTGCATCACATCTAAAGAATACCCTATTGCAAGAAGCAACATTAGTGTTTTCCCTTGAACAGTAGCTTTTTGTACATATGAATATGCCTGTAGGAAGGCTTTTGTCAATGTTGGTAATATTTCAGAGGGAAAAGAAATTGCATTCTTAACGATGTTACCATCACAGAAATTCCAGTGCAAAGCAGGCTGGGGAGTCAAACGAAGGTCAAGCCAGTTAGAAGTCAAGTTCCTTGAAAGAGCAGGGTTCTGAAGTTTATTTGTTTTCAGGGAGAAGTCTGCGGATAGGTCAATAGCTTGAGATTTAGAGCTGACAACATTCATGGAAAGAAATAATTTTCAAGGCTGAAATGGCTATGGACCGCTGAACAACAGGATTGAAAAAAAAATGTAGCTCCACAAGTCACAATGTATTTAAGCTCACCATTTACCAACTTTTTAAAAAATGCTACTTGCATGACTGATAAGTAAAGCGGGGTAAGATATCTCTCAAAAGCTGTTGAAATACAAAACAAAAATGCAATGTTTTACAAGACAGAATAGAAATCTTAAGATCATATAAAAATTTTCTTGATTTTCTAATAGATCACAGAATGTCTTAAGTTGGAAAGAGTTTACAGAACATCTAATGCCAACCCCTTGCCATGGGCAGGGACATCTTTCAGTTGCAATTTATCAGCTCAACTATTAACATAGAATTAAAAATTAGGAGAAAGACAGGAAAACAGCAGCTGGAATCATCAAATTTCAGACTCAACCACCGGGATTCTTTAACTGCTAATATAACTTACAGCAATTAGAAAGCAAGAATCAATTACAGTGTTATAATCTCAGTGATCTGTGGAATATGGAAGCCCACATGGGCACCTTCCCATAGCATCTACAGAAATTCTTCCTTTCCCTAAGGAAGGTGAAAGACAGAAATGGGAAATCTTTGAAAGTACTCTGAAAATACTGAAAGTACTCATTCCCCAACATTGCTCCTCAGTAAGTGATAAGACTCATATCACTCTTGTAGATAAAGTTTAAAAATAAAAATTGGGATGCAGAGTTGGAGCCAGCCCACAGCCAATTTTTATTTTCTCACCAACTATTTTCCGCATATGAATAAATTAGCAAGTCCTTTCAAAGTACTAATGAAAAAACCCTATTTCCTCCACTTTCATAATCACTGGAGATATATTAATAACTTTTCACTCCGAGTAGAGCTCCCCATCTGCAGCTTCACAGCCCTTGATTGAATTCACAAGGTACTATTTGTGTATTCAGATCAGAAATCTGATTGCCATCTGTATGCACTGATTAGTTAGTGATCAAATAAGGTGCAAAATATATTCAAGTATGCAAATCAACTCTTTGCCCAAACACTGAAGGCTCAGTTATGCATGGCCACCCGAAATGTGTCCTTTCTGTTTACAATCTGCATAGCTTTGGTATTAGTTTGCATCACCATCTCAGATTGAGCTTCTACTACAAAGTTACTAAACTGATGTTGGGCAAACACTGCACTAGTTTTGATGGAACATAACAAGGACTACCATTAGCACAATAAGACATTTTAGTTGGTTTAGGTTTCTTACATGTTGCTTCACATGCAACAGTCTGGAGAGAGGCATGGTCATCTTAAATTACATCCTTTTCACAGAGACAGAAAACTGCAGGAGAGATAAATTCAGCAGGAAAGAAAAACCAAAAAAGACATGAATGTTGAAGTCAACAATACTGCACCAGATGTAGTGTCTACTTGATTTCTAGACCTGATGCTACAAAATTCAGCAAGATTCACTTCTAAAACCACACAGTGGTTTAGTTATATGGGAAAATGTGTTTGTGGGAACTGAGAGGGACTAAGAACAGTCAAAAGTCTATTCTCTGCATTATGGCCTCTACATCACCAAGATGACAACTTTTTTTCCATGTCTTTCTAAAAACATCTGACTTAGCCTCTTTTTTGAGAGCACAAAATATCCACAAGCATGAGAAGTGACTGTGCATCAGCAGAAGTCATGCATGGCAAACTCCTGACAGGACTTAAGTGCAGTTAGCTCAGAAGGCATTCAAAGTCAAAACTATATACATTCACGACCTTTCCTGCTCCTTCAAACCAAGATAGATTCATTCTACCATAAAGTGGATAATCAAACAAAAACAAAACTGTATGCACAAAAGCACAGCATTTGATCGATTATTTTCTCCATTTTCCTTCTTTGTTGCTAGTAGTAACACAAAGCCAGAAATTCCTCAGTGGGTTCATTTTAGGAAAACATTTATAAATCAATTGTTTCTTTTTAACCTTCCTCTGTTATTTTGATATATTCTATACAAATCAATGTAATATTAGATATAATCACAAATGAAATTACCTGAAGGCAATTCAGAATGTGAAATGTATGTTTACAAAACACACTAATTAAACATTAGCAACAAATACTGATTTTGGTGTAAAAAGTGAAAAACAGCAAGGCTGAAAATGGTCTAAGTTCCTTAATGGTGGCACAGTCACAGAGCTCAAGACAATCCATCAATTTATTAGTTTTTTAATAAGTACATACAAGTTTGTACAGTTCCCTTCTTTTAGTCTAACATATCTTAATAGCTTATTACACTCCCTGTGGTGTTTTTGCATTTGGGAATTCTGAATAAAGAAGACAGATTGTGACATTTCTATTCCTTTTAATCTAACACACTCATTGCAGTTTAAAGGGCATGGATGAAGACACAATTTAGAATCTGCAAAAAATAGATAAATATCTCTAGAAACCGTGAAACACTCATAACGCCTACTCTCAGCTACTTAAAGGCAACACTGTAAAGTCATCATGCCCAACAACTGATTAAAAGAGCTGATGAAAATTATCTAGTGCAGATAGTATGAATACCTCTGAAGCACATAAAGCTTTGTACGCTATCAAACCTTTAGAATTTAACTGAATTATTAATAAACAACTGAGAAAAAATAAATTTAGATATGTGAAAGATACAAAACTGGTCCTAAGACTGCAAAGCTGCGATCTAAAGCTTCCTACATATATTTGAGAAATATTGTAAAAAATACTAAAATAAAAGTAAGATATATAAAAATTTTGCTATCCCTTGTTAAAGCAGGTGTTATCTGTTGGCTACACAGACACATAACTGGACACAGAGGCAGCAACCAAGTACAAAACAGGCTCTTACTGAAAACACTCAAGGAAAAAAACAAATACAACAGGGGGATGGAGTCACCACAATGATACATACCCCATATGTAAAAATTCTACAGCTCTCCAAACAGCTCAAATAAAAAAGTTCCCCTTTAATCACAATTCCCTTCTCTTTTCCTGTCAGAAAAACCAAGGACAAACAGAATAAAGCATTAGTAATCATCTTGGTTACAAGACAAAAGTGTTCATTACAACAGATGATACTGTGATAACCTGTTCACTAGCACTGGTTTAATTATGTTGCCAAGATAGGTAAATGAATTTTCTCCCTTTTCACATTTAGTTTTTCTCATCTTTATGGGATGTCCCATGCACAAATGATGTGGACATGGCTGTCATCTCTCTCATAAACACCACTACCTTCGACTCTCTTCAGAAAATTATGTTAACAAATAATTGGGTAAAAAATATTCCCTGCCCTCATTTTAATTGGTGTGAAAAATAAACACTTCAGGTGATTTAATCTCTCTAGCCTTAAACAACAATTTAAATAATCCTGTTATTGCCAAAATGTACATAGATTATTATTCAGATGAGAATTAAAAAGTATTAAATTGACTCTGTATGCAAGAAATTCATTACTTTAAGGTAGGAACTGGGTATTTTTGGTGACACTGGGGTCTTCACCAAAAGCGGCACCAGCACAAAAGCTCTCCTTTTCTCTGAAGAGCAGCAGCAATCAGGAGGAGAAGATTTGATGGGCTCAAGCACAGTATCAATTTACATGACAGTTTTCACCATCAGCCTATGTGTATTATCCACCTCTTGGTGAATAAATTCACAGAAAGTATGATTCTCTTCTGTCCTTGCCAGTCTGAAAAGGACAAATAACCCACATATTTCAATTCCAAGCCCATATTTTAATCCAAGTAATGGAAAAAGGTTTCAAGAACTCTACAATTTTCTCAAGTGCTCTTAATACCTTACCACCTAAAAAATACCCCCAAAAAAACCCCAACAAAACAAACAGAACATCTTGTTTGATGGAAGAGACTATCATAAACTTTAGGGCAAAACATAGCAATAAAGTCCAATTGCTCTGTCATAGTCTGGCATAAAATGTCAGCTTCAACACAAGGGCAAGTGAACCCACTTACTTTCTGGTGAAAGCTGAAGGATTTTGAAGGGATACACTGAGATACACAGCAGACCGCTCTAATATATCCATTGGTGGAAAGTCATTTTCTCTCTCCGAGCTATCTGGAGAGAAACAGAGCTGTTGGCTCAAACAACAGTGACTGAACATTTTTTCACTCTAGTGTGCTCTGATAAATAAAGGCTACATTTAACTGAGACAGGAATGGGCTTCCACAATCAGTACCCCAGGTTGTATTGAAATATCCCCTCAAGACAAGCATTTTGTTGAATAGCATCTATGAGTAAAACTTTCCACCATTTCTGGCAGACTAAAAAATAAGAATTGAATAATACACATTGAAAAGCCCTCATGAGTTCAAATTTACCTAGGTGAGGTTCTCTGCTCAAGTTCTGAATATCTTTGAAGATGGAGATTACACAATCACTCTCAGATTTAATATCTGACCAGCCTCAATGTAAAACAGATTTTTCTACTATGTAATTGGATTTACCTCATTGCAACTTCTCTCTGATGCCTCTTGTTCTGTCATTCTACACCTACCAGAAGGGTTTGGCTTTATCTTCTCTGTAACCACCCACAAGACAGTTTAGGACAGCAACAGATCGTCCTTTATTCAGGCCAAACAAATCCAGCTGTTTCAACCTCACCTTGTATATCATTTGTTCCAGCATCCCAATGGCCTTTCTCTGGACTCACTCCAGCATATCTATGTATTTCTAGTACCAGAGAGCCCAAAGCTGAACACAGTATTTCAGATGCAGTCTCACAAGCACCAAACAGAGGGAAATAATCACTTTCCTCCATCTGCTCTCTATGTCCTTGTTTTTAGTCTAGTATGTAGTTGGCCTTCTTTATTGAGAGGATACATCACTTTCATATGTTCAGCTTGTCTACAGGGGCACCTAAATTATTTTTTGCAGTTTCAAGTCTCCAGACTGGACTTTTGTAGCTTGATTCCTGCAGATAGTAAACTCATCTTCATTGCCTACGTTTTTAAGAGCATCTGGACTACAGTATCTCATACTTGAGCACTTCATACTGTTATAACTCTTCACAGCAAACCAGGCAAGCTGTGTTTATTGCTCTACGCTAGCATAACATGGAAACACCAAAGGCAAACCAAACCTTTTCATTAGCCAAGAAAGAACTTGGATTTTCAACCAAGGCCAACACAGTGCTGGCAGAAAGCAAAGTTATTGTGTATCACCTCATAAATACTGGACTCTGTTCACATTTCTAGGGAGCTAAGAAAAGACAGCTACGAGTCACCTCTCAAATGCTGTAAGGTTACACCAACCCAAGTGACCTCAAAACATTACCTGACAGCCACAAAATAAGCATTTGTCACTTTTGGTTTTGAGCGTGCTATCATTTACTTCCTCTTCATTGCTCTGGTCCTTTGATATGTGATGTACAGAAAGAAATATTTCTTAATCTTCATTTGGCTCAGAAAAACAATCTCTGTCATGCCATTGGGTGTCTGACCATGAAATTAATTCTGTGGAGGGGAGGGTTGGAAGCAGTACTTCATTATGAGCAGACACCAAATCTCAGTCTCATTTTCTTTGCACTGTTTACCTCAATATAAAGATCAATGTATCTGTAAACAGAAGGTAGAATGATATATAACGTCATACACTGAAAATTTTGCTTTGGAAAAATAAATGGAAGCTGCCTAGCATTTGATACTGTAATTTGCTGATGTAGCTTACCAGGAGCAAAATGATCTTACCAGCCTAGTATCAAAACTGAATGTCTAATTCTTTACTCCTTTACAGCCTGTGTTCCTATACATCTTTAAACAATGTGAGTAAAATGCTACCATTTTAGCAAGATATGTTTCCTGGTTTTAGCAAAGGGTGAAATATGTCAAACATCTCAAAGAGAATTTGCCAAGATCTTAATCTCTGTTCATTGCAGCCATTACACTTGAAACTGACTTTTACTGCTAAAACACAACATTTTGTGACCACAGTTGATCTTCTACAAAGATTTAGTAAAACCATCCTAAGGCAGCACTGGGGAATAATTGCAACAATAAAGTATGGACACATCAACTCTCAAAAGACAGCGGAATGGTCACACGGTGCTGGCTCCTACTTCTTACCTCCATTTCTGTAAATGCATTTAAAAAGGCAAAACACCCATATCACTCTCTTTCTTGCCATCTTATATGTAAGTCTATGAGTTAATAAAAGTTCTGCATTAACTATGGCATGTTACAGAGTCACAAATAGGACAGAAAACTCCTGCATTGAATACTTTGAAATGTATTACAGACTGGTGATAATATACAAGGATTTGACAAGACAAGAGCTCCAGAAGAAAATTCAACAGCGTGCACATGTACAATTATAGAATATCCTGAATTGGATGGCACCCACAAGGATTATTAAGTCTAACTCCTGAATCCACACAGGATAATCTAAAAGATAAACTTTACATCTAAGAGCAAGCACTTCTTTAAAACCTACAGACCTGAGGCCATGATTGCTACCTGGAGGATCTTGTTCTAGTGCTTGACCACTCCCTCAGTGAAAAGTTTTTTCCTCATAGGCAACCTAAACTTACCCTTTCACGGCTTTAAGTAATTTCCTCGCCTATAACTTTCATGATCAGACACACTATTTAATATATTAT
Source organism: Grantiella picta (assembly GCA_013397955.1). NCBI lineage: Eukaryota > Metazoa > Chordata > Aves > Passeriformes > Meliphagidae > Grantiella > Grantiella picta. Next base: position 988,113 of record VZRM01003969.1, read on the forward strand.
GTAACACCTACCTAACATCAGCTGTTTCTATTTCAATATCTGCTGTAGATAACAGCGTTCTACATATAATCACATTTCAAGGAAGTAAAATAGTAACGACCTCCATGTTTTTCTTGTTATTTTCACCTTTTTTGAACTTGCTTATCTATTTCAGAACACCGTAAATATAAATTTCTATACGAACAGCAAGAAAAGCTAATGAGATTATGGCAGTGGTTAAGGCACTCATTACATGATGTTGATTTAATAAAAGGAATTATTTTAAGAACTGCAGCACTGTGAAGATAATGTAAAACATTTTCTTTTTTTCTGCAGTCCAGCCAGCTGGAGACAGTTGCTCTTATGGAGGCAGGTGTAGACTAAGGAACCCTATTCACAGCCTCATTAGAACAAGACTGAGTGAAACAGAGGAAAACAGAAATGGATAAAGAAATACAGAAAGCAGCATCTCAGATGTGATCCTACAGGCTGTGGAGCCAGGAGAGTCTTCAGAGTCCTAACCCACACAGAACTCTGTGCATCAGCAGGCAGCATAGGGAATAACAAAAGCAGAAGTCACAGCTGATAGCTCTTGGGACATGGCATATTCAGAAGCTACAGAGTTAGATAAGCCTCTTCAGTAATCATGTTTACCTGCACGAGGAAGTGCAACTGGAAATAGTACCTTCTGGACATTCTTAGTCTGTACATCTTTGTAGGTGCAGCATTCTTTTTGAAATCTATACCTATTTCACAGGAAGGAAGCTGTAGATGAAAATTTGACTTGCCACTTTTAGGATTTTTCTTCTTTAAATAGGCATAATATAGGCATAGGATAGAAAAGAACAAGTTAATTTTATTTAAATCTGAATTTCAGATACAAAGCTTGACACAAGAGAAGAAACAGTGTCACAAAGCTCACTTGCTGATCTGCAAGAAACTGGATAGAAACAACTTTTAAAGCATTAAGGGGGGGGAACTGCACAGGATCATAATCAAATAGAAAAAAACTTGGGAGTTTAGTGTGTTTGGGGATTTTTTGTTGTATTTTTCTATTTTCTGATTGATCAAGCAAAGTTTTTAAAACAGACATTTCCAGCATGTAAAGGGAGCCTACAAGAAAGCTGGATAAGGACTTTTTACAAGGATATGTAGAGGTAGGACAAGGAAGAATGACTTTAAACTGAAAGATGGTTGATTCATACTAAAAATAAGGCACAGAAGTCCTGACTGCTTTAGCTTTATAGTTAGGCAGTTGTTTGGGGATTTTTTTAGGAAAGATGACATGTAACAGCATAAGTATAATAAAACCTTTTTGTTGATGTTGCCACAACTGCCCATTGAAAACTCCCTTTAAATGGCTACATTCTTATATGGTGCAGCAGATTATGACTGAAGAAAAAGTACTGGAAAATAAGATTGAGATACCATACCACTATTCCCTGATACTAAGCTATGTTTGAGTGCAGCTGATTCTCTGGCAGAACAGTTACACAGAGATCTATTTCAATGAGAACCTCTATCCTAGATACAGTACTCTACAACACCAGAATACCATTTTCACCCCTACTACTGCCTGAGTGAGGCATACATCTGACCAGACAGAGTTTAAAATGGTAATATGGCACAAGATTAAGGTTTAAATTAACCCTTGAAATGCTAAGAACATATATGTGTCACTGTGGTGCAGTTTATCCAATATATTTAATTGACGTATTTTGTCTGACTTCCTGTTGCATACAAAAAGCCCACTTGAATCTTGCTGTGAAATACACTTAAAGACAGTTTCCAGATGACCGGATCTTAAAAGTTCTGATCACCTCTATGTCCACTAATTTTGGTGAACTTCTTGTGATTTCACATTCCAGCCACAGATTTTTAAAATATGTGCTCACATTTAGCATATTGCTCACCACCGCTGCACTGAGATATTTCTAAACATTCATTCTCTTTCCCACAGACTGACAGGGTTTGAAAGATAAAAATATGACGCAACAAAAAGCCATGCACCCTTATAAATACATTTACATCAAGTAGTTCTTCTGCTATTAAAATAATGGGTACTGAGTAAAGATCAAGTATGCCCCTTTCTATCTTGATAACTGCAACCTGGAAAATGTAGGTTTTTATCATCATCATCCAAAATGTCTTAGGAAAAAAATCTGTTATCTGTTAAAATATACTCTGAATACCATTTAACTAAAATATTTTCTCTTATAAATAACTGTGAAAAGAATTCTAAAATACTGTTTAAAAACATTTCAGTTGCTGCACTTCAACTCTGGTAAATGCCTGTTTTATAATTAATATGCACCTCAAAAAAAGTTACTGTAATTCAACTTACAACTTTAGACAGTATAGTTACATATATAAAATAGGTATATATCCTAGAATTAAAAAGTTATCATTTGTGTTTAAGACTGCACTGTGTTAATTACATGCATATATATATTTCCTCTATTATTATTTTCATTATTATTATTATTATCATCATAATCATCAAGTTCTCTGCAGTTAGTTTACTTTTTGGTTTGGGAATGGAATATCATGGAGCCAGTATGAGCTGGCACGAATCAGGCTGAATGAGGAAGGACAGCATCTCCACCATGGCCTCTCATATGCCACTGGTTTTCCTGGAGGACTTCTCTCTTTGCTCACAGCAGGAATACACCTGAATATCTCCATAATACCCAAGATATTAGCTGGGGCACCTCAGTTTTCCTTTAGCTACAGGTTAATGAGAATTAGCTGAGAGTTGATGAAATTATATACTGTCCAAATCCTTTTGTAGAACCCTATTTTGATCCTTCTGGGTTTATAGTCAATAACAATACATTAATTCCACAGTAAACCATTAGTTAGATTTTGTGTTTAGAAAATATGCAAGAGGCCTTAGGACCAGAAATTGGTGATAGAGCTTCTCCACAGGCTTTACATAATGGTTTCTCTTTTTTATATTATTTCTCCTTTAAATTAACCCTTTAACTCAAGGAAACTTGTGGTTTAAATCCCTGACCATTGCTACGTACATGCAGTGTAGAAAAGTAAAATTGCTTACAGTATCCTCAAAGGTGGTAACCAAAACACTATATATATAGCTCATTAAATATGTTTTAATCAGATTAAAACTATTCAGCAAAGTTGAATGTCTTTTGTCCATAACTCATTGACTCACATGCATTAATTGTTTTTGCTCCTGAAATAATATCTGGTAAAAGCTGAACTTAATTCTTGGACAAAGACCTCAAAGAGTGAGGTGAAGATAAATCACTTACAAACAGCTTTATATAACCAGCCCCAGTGAGGCTTCTTTATTTATTGAAAGACTGTTAGAAAATGTATTACTAACTTTTAATTTGATAGACTGTACTTGCCCAAAATAAATCTAAGCCATTTCTAGACCATCACAATTCATCAATTTAACTTATTACATGAGAAGAAACTGTTAATTGCCTCCAGAGTAATTTATTTAAAATGAAAGTGAAAATAATTAATAAATTAATCATCCTTTTCAAATATTCTTGCCCAAAGCAGTGGGACCACTTCTTTTCAAGACTTTTTTTCCTACCCACAGAACATAAGACTGCTCAGTAAAACTCACTGAGCACCCAATTTAGTACTGTGTTTTGCTGAGGGACACAGCTGCTGCCCTGAACTCTTCAGTCTTCAGAGTGGTTACAAGAATCAAAGGGCAGTGGGCAAGGACTAAGTTGTGGAGTCAAAATTTGAGTCATCTCTGATGACTAATCAGTATTTAAGAGCTAAGCTTGTATTCAAACCACTTTACCTTGTCTACAGCTACTGAACACAACTCCAACAATCTGGAGTTTGATATTTCAATGAACCAAGTGTATTTGTAGGGATATTTCACTTGGCAAGCCATGGAAAAATCTCTAGATTTTTATCATGTTATTACACCCTTTTTCTATTTCCCAGAGGTGGTAACTCAATAACTGCAGGATTAGTCCAGAAAAAAAGGAGTCAGAGGCTAAAATCCACTTGAGAGCTTTTCAATGAATTTAAGGAAGGCTAACCAGGCATGCCAGAGGGGTGTGCAACTTATCAATGACCTATCAAGTTTCCATGGTGCAGCACTTCTCGCGATTCTAGTTAGGTATGATATCTTCACTTTAGGAGAGATCTATGCTTGGATTTATAGCAGACAGAGCAGATGCTGGTCTTTGTTTTCCAACCTCTTGCAAATCAAAATAAGAAAGAAGGCAATCTTCACTTTCCAAGTACAATAAAGGGATTATCAAAACAACATAGGCTGGTGGGATATTCTTCTAATTAATAAGGAAAACATGGCACACCGCATACTTGGCTTTCAAAGGAGATGTTATTATCTCAAGTCTTAACTTTGTGGTCCTCAAAACAGTCAACACCTTTATCAAAAGGAAAATCTCTTAGGAAAATGAGAAAGTACTAGTCATTTTCCCCAACATCCAAATAAAACAAGGAATATCTCAGTTTTTGTCTGCATGTCACCTGATATCTCTTGCACATGAGATGGCTGCACCAGCTGCTCACCAGGGACATGGGTGGCAGCCAAGTCTGCAGTCAGCCCAGGCTGCTGCAGGATACAACTGGGAATCTTGAAGGGGACATATTGTCTCTTTGAAGGGAGAAATCACTCTGTCTCTAATACATTTGTCTCCATCAAGAATGTGTTTTTTAATGCTATAAAGGGATAAAGTCACCCCACCCTAGCGGGTTCCCTTCCTTTCCTGTATTGCACTGAAAATACAGCCATTCCAGGCCTACCTGGAAATCATGACTTTCTGGTCATTTTCCTGGTTGTGCTTCCCTGCACTGCCTCTCTGCCCCTGCCCAGCTGGCTGCCTGTGCTGCTCCCGATCTCCTGCATGACCCAGAGTACACCTTTGACTATGCAGAATCATACTCAACAGAACAGAAGAATGAGAAATATTAAATTCCTTTTCATAAAGTTCAAACAAAGGAGCAAAAATTAACTCAAGTCTATTCAGATTCAAAACAAAGGATCTCTGAATAAAGTTCTCCCACAGCTATAAGACCAATCTTAAGGAAAAGTGCACTGTCAGCACTTGCTCCATGGACATTATTTCTTATTCATAGGCTGCCTACCACATGGCAAAGAGGAGTTCACAGGGTACAGCTAGTGCAGTGGGGCTGCAGGCTCCAAAGTAATATACTCTTTATTAAAGAAAAGTCCTGTGGTAATTCAAACTCAGCACTGCTTAAGGCCTGTGTAATTAGCAAGGGCAGATTGTAATATGGCAGGCCTGCTGAGGAAAATGAGTTTCTGAAAGCTGGGCTTAGGTAAGCAGCTCTTGCCATAGCATTTAGTGCCCATTTTAATTGTACACATTTCACCATAACATTGGCTCCAAATTACAGTAGATTGTTAAGGCAAATAACATCTCAGTTATTTAGCTGCTAGGGCCAGCCAGCCTGTGCTTTAAATGGATGAAATCTCAGGAAATGCATATTCTTCCCAACACTGGACCACAAAGGTATATTAAAAAAAATCTTCTAAGCACTCATTAGTGCTCATTTACTTCTGCAGTCTACAAATGTGATGTCTAATTCTGTAGGACTTCATAATGTCTGCATTCATTTTGGCTGGAAATAAATAGTGGTTCTCAGTCAGTTCAAAATACTTAAGCATGACTAACTCAATGAGAAAAACTGTTAGTGTTTTTAACACAGAAAATATTAACCTTATTGTATATTCATGGTTAACCAAAAGAAGCAGCATGTCTGGCATTGGCTCTAAGTAGAGATTACTACTCTTCTTTAACCACCCCAAAGAGAAATTCTGTTAAGTTCAAAAGAAGGATAAGCATCTCAGTCTCAAGAAAAATAAAAAAATGTTATGTACATTGTAGCAATGTGGTTCTTCAGATTTCCATGAGGTTTTTTTGTTCCCCTGCTCTGTATGTTATTGGCTGTTTTTGAAATATGCACCCTGCCTTACCCGAAATCTATTGGTGTGTTCCTTGCCTGTCTTCCCTTCAGACCTCCCAGGATAGGCTCCAGGGGAGCCAATCCCTCCCCCTTCTCTTCCCTTATAATGCCATGCCGGCAGGAGCCCAGGGTCTCCATCTCCGAGCTGTCAGCCCCTCCGACCTTCCCCTGCTTTCCTCCCCCTCTTCCCTTCCCTTCAACCCCTCCCGAAGACACTAAATAAACTTCCCTGGCAGAACGGAGATGGGATCCAGTACGTCCTTTTGTCTTACCACGTTTCCTGCTAGAATTTCTGTGGCTGGAGACTCATGCCACGCTGAGCGCACCCCGGGGGCCGCCCGGCCCGGACTTGGTGGAGACACGCACCCCAGGGACCTCGTTTTGTGAGGCCGCCACTTCCTGCCATCCTCCCGCAGAGAGAAACATCAGTACATAGAAACACACATGGTAACCTGTCAATAAAGAGCAGTGCTCTATTCAGAGCAACTGGCAACATACCCTGGACAACTAGCGGAGATAGTTGCTCCTCTTAGAAAAGCCAGAGCATGTACCAACCTCAGCAACATATCCACCTCTGTCCTTAATATTATGTCTACATTTCCCGGAAATGACCACACACAGACAAAAACCACAATGTTTGACACGATGTTTTACCATCAGTATTAAAAACCAGTGACACACTGGTAACAACACAGACATCTCAGTGGGGCTCAATGTATAAAGCTTTCACATAGTTTTAGTATGAAAATCTTCTATGTACATATTTATTTCTTCAGACAAAAGAGTCCATTAAGAATTACCTCAATCTATTTAAAAGCTGTTGCTTAAAAAAAAAAATGTTGTTCATTTTAACTGAACCTTAAATGTAGGTGTCAAATTAGATATTAAATCCTTTTCATGTAATATTAAATATGTATTACTTTCCCTCCAGTTCTACCATGTTCTGTATCCACAGCCTTTGGATACCAAGCTGTTGCAACAAACACATTGTAGATGTAGTGTATGTGGCTAGCCTGTAATTAAAAAGCATCTTAAAAAAAAAAATGACAAAAATTATAATGTCAAGGACTTTTTGTAAAAGCAGAATATATTTCTTGAGTCCTTTTTAAAGAATAATGTATTCAATGATCACTAGTATGAAGGGCTTCAACTTGAATGAGTTCTCAATACTCCAAGGAAAAACTGAGACACAAGAAAGTTTTCCTTTTTAGGAGGTAACATGTAACATTTGCCATGATCACGATTTCAAAAGAAATTGCTTCTCCAGTTCTCCTTTTTCCTCAGTTACACGTGAGAAGTTGCAAGGTGTAGAAAAGGGAATAATAACCCCATCATTAAGAAATGCCTTATATGACATATAAAGTTTCTACTTCCTGGGAAAATTAGAGGAGCAGCTCAGTATCCTCACAAACCAAAACAAGTCAAACCTTAATACCCAAAATCCAGCACTACCCTCTTACAACAAGAATTAACTTTTGCTAACAGAGAAAGGGAGTGAAGTAATCCGTCATTATGTTTTAAATCAACTCAAATGCAATAAATATTTGAGAATTAATGGAATTTAGTTTTGTGCGACAGTTCCTGATATCATCTAATTTTTTTCAAAACAATGTAATGTAATCATCTGGGAAACTCTAAGTGCATTGCCATGTATGGTGTCACACAGGAGGCCGACAGCACTGGTTTGTAAGAAGAAAACTAGAAGCTGTAACAGGATTTCTCCCTTCCCCCTGACAAGCTGTAGACACAAGTTCAAATTCCATAACTAAAACAAATATACAAGGCTCAGCTGTGCTTACACGTGCATAATAAATTATCCTATGATCCCCTACTTCAAAATATGTTCAAATTCCAATTGATGACTGCATTGAGTCAAATGAAAGGAAAGTTTTATGAATCTTAAAGCATTTTGCCTTTCTGCATAAGAAAAACATTTTTACCTTTTACTTGTCTCCAAACTTTTATCAGCATAAGTATATACAACACATTCCTACTGCACTTCCTTCTTCTTAAAAAGAAGAATAAGTTCTTGTAACTGAACAACAGGAACTGTCCAAAATTCAGCAGAGGCAAATGCAGGTTCCTGCACCCAGTGAAGAATAACCCCATGCTCCAGGACAGGCTGGGGCTGACCTGCTGTAAAGCAGCTCTGTGAAGAAGGACCTGGGGGTCCTGGTGCACAACAAGCTGTCCCTGAGCCAGCAGTGTCCCTATGGCCAGAAAGGCTGATGGTGTCCTGGATACATTAGGAAAAGTGTTGCAACCAGGTCAAGGGAGGTGATCCTGTCCCTCTGCTCAGCCCTGCTGAGGCACATCTGGAGTGCTGTGTCCAGTTCTGAGCTCCTCAGGACATGAGAGACATGGAGCTCCTGAAATAGGTTCAGTGAAGGGCTAGGATGAGGGGTCTGGACCACCCCTCTTATGAGAAAAGGCTGAGGGACCTGGGCCTGTTCAGCCTTGAGAAGAGACAACTGAGAGGGAACCTCACCAGTGTCTGTCAGTATCTGAAGGGAGGTGACAAGAGGACAGAGCCAGGCTCTTCTCAGAGGTGCTGAGTAAAAGGAAAAGAAGCTATGGGCAGAAACTGATGCACAGGAAGCTCACCTGAACATGAGGAAAAACTTTTCTGTGCAGGTGACTGAGCACAGGTACAGATTGCCCAGAGAGGTCGTGGAATCTCCTTCCCTGGAGATATTCAAAGTCATCTGGACACAATCCTGAGTAACATGCACTGGGGGACCCTGCTTGAGTCGTGAGGCTGGACTAGATGACCTCCAGTGGTTCCGTCCAATCTCCCCATTCTGTGATTAAAATATCAGGACAATGACATAGCACTATTATACCAGCCATGATGCAGACTGAAGACAGCAACCATGGAAGGTCATGGGCTTCCCATGGTAATGAAAGAAGTATACAAGGGCATAGTCCTATACCTCTTTCCCTAAATCTATTTTCCTGCATACAAATCCTCCCGTTTACAACAGGCACCTGAGTCCTAATACCGTCCTAGCACGGCAGAGCTGCAAGATTTCAGGAAAATCTCAGCCTCTTTGGCATCATGTATGGAAACAGTGGCAATGTGGAGGTGTACTTCACACAAGCAGCAGCAGGGAAGGCAGAACAGTCACTCCTTTTGCATGAAAGCCTGTTAGAACAAAGTCTAAAGCAACAAAACAAGTTAGCCTTCAACCAAAACTTTACACAATAAAAAACTCAACCACTGATGTAAAACAGACCCTGTTTCTGTGCACAGGTTAGTCATGCACACAGACCTCATGCTTGAGGTGCAAATTTGACATTGGTTTTACATTCCTGACCTTCCCACAAAGGGCATTGGAGTTCTGTGGATGAAAAGCACTACAGGGACAAAGTACAACTTCAATAGTATTATAATCATAGCAGTAAGTCACAACTGATTCACATCAATGTGACTGTAAAATCCATTCTTTTAAGTTCCACAGTAAAACAAAAGAGGAAGGTATAGCATATGAAACAGAAAGGATATAAGGTTGGGATGACTGAACAGCATTTTTGAAATATAATCACCCATGAGAAAGTCAGCAACCAGATCCTCCAAAAAGCAGCACAAAAATCCATGTAGGATAGAAATACCTCAATTCCTAAATGGTACTTTTTTCTTTAATTTTGTTTCTCCTTTCATGTGAATTTCACAAGCCCTCTTAACCTTTGCTTGATTCCTCTACCCACAAAGTCACCAATGAATTCATGAAGGATATACAAACAAATTAACTGGAGCATTTACAGAAATTTGCAGAGTAGATTCTATAAACAGCATTGCTTCTACATATGAGTTCTTTGTCCACATCCCATGGTCAAACAGTTTGATGGAAGAAATAAGAAAAATTACAGTGAATAAAATTTTATCAGTGCTTGTGCCATTAAACCAAGCTGCACCAAATATTGCCTGAATTTTTTTCCTGAAAAGCTGACCACTTAAAACAACTTTCTGGAGATAATTAAATATTAAAAAGAAAGAAACAAACAAGCAAAAAGCCGACAAGAAAATAAGACTTGAATGACCTGGATCTAAGAAATTTTCTCAGCTGAGAATATTTAATGTGAATTTGTAGACACTGGGTGCCAGTGGGACTGGCAATGAAGACAAAAAGTCAGAGTATCAGATCAGATTTCTCAGAGAAAAGCCAATTCTCAGCTCCCTAAAATTGGCAGGACTTCTTACTTCAGTCTCAAATTAGGTGTTGCTCCTTTGTGCATTTTTATTTTTTGATTCACTGTTTGATTTGAACTATTAGCTCCACTGCCAGCCTTCTTCATTCAGAAGACAAGACTGAAGAAAAACATTTTTCAAAGAGCTAGAGACTTACCGGTCTCTAGCTTAGGATAGCTGAGATACAGACAAGTCAGATTTCAGAAGTGGATTCTACAGTTATTTCATTATCTGCAAAGGGAGATCATTCTACCAGGAGTGACTTCATGGTCAACACAGATGATTGTCATGATCTACCTAAGGCAGCCCTGGAACAGTTTGGTTACTTCTGCAAACCCAAGTGCTCCCATGTGAAATTTTCTCTGCTTCTCACAAATTTAAAACATCTACCTTGGGGCTCAGAAAAGACAACTTCTGAACACTAGCTACATCAACACCACTCATTTACCCTCACAGGAATAGATTTCATCCCAAGATTGAAATTCTCACTTGATTTGCTTACATTTAATAATTGTTACCAGTGCAACTGTTTTAGCAAACAACACCTCTGCAAGGTCTTAAAAATAGCAAATCTGTAGACTTATACTGACATAATTTTTCCCCACAAGCCCTTTTAAGAAAAGGAACTCAGCTCCATCTGCTGGATTTAGATTATTTCTCTCTGAGGCTGAAGACCACACAACACAAATGGATTTATTTTCCATTTGTTAAACATCTTAAACATCTATAAAAGGAGTCCAAACTGCTGCTAAGTAGATACCTCCCAAAGTGCCATAAGGGCATCGCTCCTACCTCAGGTTCCATTAACACATCTCATTACTAACCTTAGGAGCAGTAACCCACCCTTGGCAGACCTGTCTCCAACTCAGAAGTAATTTCTTGTATTTTGCCCTGTTTGCTATGATAATTATAAATTCAGAGGCCAGGAGGCACTGAAGCTAGGCTGTCTAATGAGATTCAATTATTTATTTCAAACAGTTAAGCAAAAATCACTGGAGAAAAAAAAAGTGCTTAACTAGTAAATATTAACATGGTCTTTCAATCTTAACTTGTAATACTGTAAAAACCCACCCACTAGTTACACTGCTGTGTTAAGAATAATTTTAGAAGTGAGTGTTTTACACCTGATGGGAAGCAAATTCTCTTAATAAAGGAATATCCTCATTTAAAGAAAATACCTTACAATGAGTTTAGAGGTTCCTAAATATATATTCACTATTGCTTTTTCCCTTAGTATGCAATGTTTCAGCTCATCAAATACTTCTAATGAATAGCCAGAATGGGATAGAGATACATAAAATTTCATTAAGATACATTTTTAAAAAACTATTTACAATAAAAAAATTCTAAATCAGAGTTTCTGGGGGCCAAAAAAAAAGCATAAAAATATTTTCACCACCTGTCTGAGGTGACTAGTCTTACTAATATATGGCTTATCTGTGTCAATGAAGCAATAAGAATTGTATCAATAAAGCTTTTTAAAAAACTCAACCAAACAAAACACCTGAAACAAACACACACATCAAACACCTTTACACCTTATTATTTTTATAGGCTTCATTCCAATATTATTTTTATAAGTGTATTTTCTTTTATCTCAATGAAGCATAGCTAAATTTACACTGGAGTAACTCAAAGTAGAGAAGGAAATGCATGCCTGTAGATTGAATTCTCTGTGTACTTTGGTGGGATTTTGTTCATCTAAGCACAGGCACAAAATGTTTTAATAGCACAGTGGGCAGTTCAGTAGAAAAATTCCCCCTGAGCTAGTCACCAGAGGAGAAACTGACTTTTCTTACACTCTCTCTTCTTGAACAAGATAAATGGAAACATCTACTTAGTACACAGAGGGCAAATCCATGGGAAACAAACCTTTTCCTCTTCCTATACTTTACAGAATTCTTGAAGCTCATCAATCTGAGCTCTGTCTATTTTCCCAAAATAGGAGGGGATTTTTCGCATGTTTGTGAGTTATTTATTTTAATTAAAATAAAAACGAAAGCTGCACGGTTTCCAACCACATTTGTAGAAGTCCTTTGCTGCCCTCATGTGTTTCACGGGAAAAGTAACCCTTGAAGTCTACACACAAAACAGAAGGGCTTCTCCAACCAAGACTACTTCTGTTTGAAAAGGGCATAGACTATAGAAATAAAAAAAGAAAAATAACTGAAAGTTTATTTCCTTGTTCTATTAGAGCTAAGTTGGCTGGTTTAAAATTTAATGACTATATATTAAACGTGAGAAAATGTATTCAGCCTGACGTATTCATAATCCTGAAACAACAGACTTCAAGGCCAGCAGGCCAATTTAGAGAAAGTCGGTCATGTTAGACTAGTGGAAAATCTTAAATTTTTAATGAAAAGTATGTTTTTAAATAAAGCATCGTTTCAGCACCTTTCTGTTGCTTACATTAACTGACAAAGTAGTTCCTTTCCTGTCCCATTAGAGTGTACCATAGAGAATAAAACCATGTGACTGTTGCATTAAGGCTTCTGTTACTCTCCCAGTCAGTACATCTAAAGCTATGGTGACTCTGGCAAGCTTTTCTTTGACACTCCTGCCAGCCACTACACCCTGCACTTCTCACAAGGGTCTCAGTGCTCAGCCACAGTTTGATGGAATTTGCCCCAGAGGTTCAGACCATCCTTAAAAAGGTTTCACCATTCAGTTCTTATGTTACTGTCCTCGTCCTATCCAGTCCCTACCCTGATCCCAGACCTCAGTCTGTCAATATGAGTTTGTAATAGGTTGTAATAACATCTCCATCACCAATCCTTGGTTTACAGTGATAAGCCATATCAGAATAACCAATATAATTTGCCCTGTTACAAGCTCTTCCATACTCTAAGTCATAAATAGCCCTCCTTGTAACAAAACTGGTGGCAGTTCAGCCAATCCCCCAACAGCCATTCCACGGGAGGAGGGGGGCAAAGGCAAAGCTGGATGCTGATCCCTGCAGGTTTGCCCCCCAGCACAACACTGCCAGGTTTGCTACTGGCACCACAGGACAGAGCACCTGCACCTTCAAGTTGTGTTAACAACAGAGTGGATGGGGGAAAGCAGCAGAGAGAACTGAGATGTAGAGCAAGATTAAAACGCACAAATATCCTATTTACAGGCACTGCGTAAAAACACCTGGTGATGGAAATTAACTTAGAGGGCTCTGTTAACTAGTCTAATGCAGCTCTTAACCGCTGAGCACTGACCTGCTTGCCCAAGTACCAGCACGCCGTCTCTAAGGAAAGCAATGGTTTCTCCCCGTGTGCTCTTCCAGCACAAGCTAAACTCCCTGGATAACAGGGGCTGCGGGCACCGGGCAGCTCTGCCCTCCCCACCGTGCCTTCCCTCGCTAAAGCCTCTAACCTGCATTCCTGCCGCTTCCCTTTCCTGCTGACGGCCCAGCGTGCTGGTACCAGCTACCCTTCCTTTCGGAGCAGGGCGTGAACAAATTTATAACCTGGGAGACACCTGAAAGCTCAGCTGCCCTTCGCCCCTCCTTTGGAGCCCTGCGCGCGTCTCTCACACGAGAAAACAGCGCTGGAAACACGGCTTTGCCCAGGCGCCGCCGAGCACCCCCAGCCCCAGCTCGGACCCGATCCCCACATCCCCGCAGCAGGAGCTGCAGGCTCTCCCAGCCCGGGGCGGCGGTGCGGGGCGGCGGTGCCGGGCGGCCTCTCCTGGATGCCCCGCCTGTCCCCGCCCCGCCGGCAGCCGCAGCGGAGCTCAGCCTCCGGCCGCGGGCCGGGAAGGAAGAACGGAGGGTTCAGCCCCTTTCCCGCTCGGTCCGCAGCTCCGCGGTGGGGCTGCCTGCCCGGGCCCAGCCCGCCATGGCACGGTGGCCGATGCGGGCGCTGGCGTTTCTGCTGTGCGTGCTGCGGGCGGGCAGTGCCGCCCTCCCGGCGCCTGCGGGCACGCGGCTTAGGCAGGAGGGCGGCGGCCGGGAACGAGGAGAGGCGGCCCTGCGGGTAGGTGTCCCGGCCGTGCTTCCCCTCGCCATCGCGCCGGAGCGCGGAGCTGCGGCCCAGCTGGTGCGGGCTCGGCCGCACGAGGAGAGGCGGCGGTGCAGGCCGGGAGGCGGAGGCAGCAGAGCTCCGCGCCGGCAGGGCCGGGATGTGCCCGGCTGGAGCCGCTTGCCATGGCCCTGCCGCGCCTCCCCACAGATATCGGGCAGCTCCCTCCCGGCCCGGTGTCACCGCCAGAGCGGCTGCACTGCGATATGGGGCGGCCCGGAGAACGGGGCTGAGGCGGGGAGGCCTTTAGGTCATTGTGCTGTTCGTTTGCTTCGTAAAGACGGGAAGCGTGTTGGGGTTAATCTGAAGACGTTTTTTGCGCATCTCTGAACAGCAGGGTTTGTTATGCTGTCAGAGAAGGACATCAGATGAGTTTGGCACAACTTGTTCTCAGCTTGCCTGTTTTGTCTGTTTCATGTCAATTTTTTGCACTTAGCAAATGCTCTTTTGGTATCTGTTAGAGTTGAAGTTAGTCTAATGGCTTTCCTACTGCTTTGCTAGGGATGCAGGATGAATTTGAGGATAACAGCTGTTGTTATCCAATTTCATACTTACTGTTGCTAACCTTTTCTTTTTCTGCTCTTACAGTTTTGTCCCTGCTGCTAGCTTAATAATGCCCACAATTATTTTTTTGTTCTTCTAGGAAAGCACTAAAAGAATTAGATTATTGAATTCATCATCAAAAGATAATACGACTGCAGTCTATGGAATAAATCAGTTTTCTCACCTGTTTCCTGAAGAGTTCAAAGGTACATTATCTGGTTGCTTCTAATGCCTTTTCTGGTTTTTTTTTTTTTTTTTTTTTTTTTTCCAAGAACCTNTTATTCTTTCCCAGAACCTTGTGTCTTTCACATTTACAGATTCTTCCCGTGATGATAGTCAGCTAATTTACAATGGCTGGTACCAAACTGTAAGTACTTCTGGCGGATACAACAATCTTTTTCACGTTCTGAAGTCTTGCAAGGTTGAATTGCCCACATCCTAAATATGTTTTAGTATTCAGGCAGTTCTATTTTTCCTGCTTTCTTCAGTTGCAACAGTTTTAAAAATGGAAGATACACAAGGTTCTCAAATAAGTTCATACAAAATTGACTACAGTCCAAACAATGCTTGGAGGTCCAAGGCTGCATGACAGCTATGGCTTTCTGGGGCAATATGACATACCTAATTTTTTTTTGCTGAAAATTTGTCTGATACCTAACCTAATGTTCCCTTCTTGTTGTTCATGTCTGTTGTTACATTTTCTATTCATCAGAGGATTTAACATATTTTTTTTAAATTTTAAATAATTAAACAAATTTTTAATTAGTGAAAAACCAGCAACTTGCCAGTGTTTCAGAATCTTTAATTTATTCTCCTCTTATTTTCCCCTTGTACATGGCTAAAACAAGTGTTTTTTGAGTAGGTAAAATAATGTGGAAATTTACAAGCAAAATTTGTTTTATGGGGTGGTTATGGTTATCATTCAACTTCAGAAAGTCTTCACACTTCCTTACCCACATATGCTACATAGAGTATTTCTGTTCTTTCTGGAACTGTAGGAATATTTACATTCATTCTGGAGTATAATGATTATTATAAAAGACATTAATTTTCTGTGGATTTTAGAAGGAGATGTAATCTCATGGTTGTAGCTGTAGATCAAAGTTACCTCTGAATTCTAATAAAGTAGTTGTTTGTGGGATTTTTTGGTCATAGATTTATAGATTTTTGTATTCTGTTTAGCTCTTTACCTAAGAAGCATACCTCACAAACTTCCCAGATACGTAAAAGTGCCAAAGGGAAAGGAAAAACCTCTGCCAAAAAAATTTGACTGGAGGGACAAGAAGGTCATTGCAGGAGTAAGAAACCAGCAAACAGTAAGTCCTGGTGTTTTCCTTTCCTGGTTCTCAGCAGGTTGGCTGTAAGGCACAGTGAAGGTTTTGCAAGAGACCAGCACTGCCTGAAGGCACCTTGGAGCGCTGGCACAAGAGTGGCCAGTTGAACAGATCAAAGTTATGTAGCATTTTATGTGAAGTGGTATTAGACTTAAAAGAATGAGGTGTAAAAGTTTTGCATTTAGAAACTGTGTAATATATTTTCTGATCTAGTTAACTAATATGGCAAATATTTTGTTCCATATGCATTTTGTATTTTTCTGAAGGAACCGTGGTAAGTTCAATGCTTAACCTTGTCCCCCTGGTTCATCTAGAGAGGTGTAGATCCTTTCCTGTTGTTTTTCTCCCATAACTGAATCCCTTGGCTGGTCAACACCTGTATCTTTAGCAGTGAACTCCTCAGGGGATGTATTCATGATAGGAAAGTAACCAGACCCCACACAATCACAGTTTATCCCAAAGTGGTTATGGTCACTGGTGAAAAACAAGCTCTTCAATCCCCAGTGTCTCCTTTCTGTGCTACACACAGGGCCTTTTGAGGAATAAATTATGCTTCTTATTTTAAATGTCACAGTTTAAAGAGCCTAGACCTGCAGTGTAGATTTTTACTGTCTAAGAATGTTTCTAATATGTTTAATTTCACTTTACCATTTCTTAAACTGTAATCTGTTGCTACAAAATTCTAGAAAAACTTACTAACTAAAAAACTAGTTAAAAACTAGTGGTTAAAAACTAGTTTCATTCTGAGGCCACATTTTTTGGTGGAAAATAGATATCTCGCATTAAAAAGCATCCACAGACCTATCTTCAAGAGCAAAAATTCATCAGGAAGGTATCCTTAAAATAAGACATCCATAATGCATTTCTAGCTTTCAGAGAGCAGTGCAGGGGGGAAAACAAATCTGTATTTTAAATGGATGATCACACTTCTTTATTATTGCCTTAAAACAGAGTTCAAGGATTGTGTTTTAAATGAAGAGCATTGGAAGACCTCTATTGCCTCTTTTTTTCTTCTCATACCAGGCTTCAAAAACAAAGCTGACTTCTGCTTTCTCCCCCATTTCCCTTTTGTATCTCTCAGTGTGGAGGCTGCTGGGCTTTCAGCGTTGTAGGTGGCATAGAGTCTGCCTATGCAATTAAAAGAAACAACCTGGAAGAGCTCAGTGTGCAGCAAGTTATTGACTGCTCATACAATAATTATGGCTGCAACGGGGGATCCACTGTGAGCGCTTTGAGCTGGCTGAACCAGGTTTGAAACTCTTTATAAAAGCCTCAAAAGACTTCATCAGCTTTCATATTAGCGTTCTTATTTACTGGAAAAAAGTGATGGGGAAGGTGAAATGTACAGATTTTTAATGTATTTATGTGTACATATATGTATACACATATGTGTCTCTGTATATGTATGCATGCTTATTTATTTAGTTTGAAACCAAGAGAGAATTTGTTCAAGCAGAATTGAAATTTGATTGGAACTTTATGGTCTATATATGTTCTTGTGAATGTAACAAGTCAATCCACAGTGGCTGAAAAACTTCCTGAATTGATTTGCAAGTATACAGTACCAGTGTAGACAGAGCCACTTATGCATATACCATTTTGTGGATTTGAGGCCCCATTATATGGGCAAAAGACATTTTCTTTTCTCAAGTTTCAATACTTTCTGTTGCAAGCACCATAAAATTATGTGTGTGGAAAACCTCAGACTAAAATGAACTGCGTTTCTTTGTTTCACTTGCAGCCCAAAACATTACAAATGCATACAAAGTTTCTACTTCAATTGTTGCTGACACATTTCATTTAGTGAAAAATCCAAAATGTGTGTTAGTAACATATGTTAGCAGAAACATTTTAATATCTTTGAAATAAAAAGTACTCTCTCAGATTGAATTACAAGAATATAAAAAGAATTTTTCAAAATTTTTGAAGAAATTTTAATCTTAAAGTTCTAATTTTAAGAAACTGTAGTTCTACCCCTGAAGAGTAATAAAACCATGGCTAGTAACAGTCTAGATAACTTGTTAAGTTCGAATATCAGGAACAACAGAGGATACTCACATTGATTCCTCTGAAACCAAATTTCTTCTTGGTTAGCAACAGAGGGACCGCAAATGAATTAGGCTGAAGAAGTCACTGTCATAAACATACTGTACTGCAAAAGACATGAAGAGTTTAAAAGGATCATTACATTATACACTAGCATGAGAGTTTGATGCCAAGAACAGAATTGGACTTTACAGTATTTTATATAACTTCTTGGGATATTTGTGCTTCTTGAGCTGTCCCAAGGAGAGGATAGTTTTGTGTGTGGAAGTCATTTGAAGAGAAGGAATAGTCATTCATTGAATGAGCATCTCTGTGTCTTGAAATGGATGGGATTGCTCATGAGGGTAGTCTAAACCAGAGATGCCTTTTAAATTTCATCCTTTATTTAAAGATTTCTGAATCCCTTCTGAAGCTGTCTCAGTGAACAAGGAATCTAGAGATAGTAAATACTTATTTCACAATATGACATTCTTATTTCTAATCTTGCCCAGAGCACACTGAATTTTGAGTGGGTAATGTGGTCATTTTCTATACGCTTTGAGCTGCGTAGTAGTGAAGTCAAATGCATTAAATTCTTGTTCAATTACCTTGCAGACAAAAGTAAAACTTGTGAGAGATTCAGAATACACTTTTAAAGCTCAGACAGGACTATGCCATTATTTTGATCGCCTGGATTTTGGAGTTTCAATAACAGGATTTGCTGCATATGACTTTAGGTATCTATTACTGATTCTTTTTATTTGCTGTAGTTTTCCGTCTGTGTTCAGCAATCATGGAGTAAGCTGGAGTGAATAGTGCATTGGCCAGGCAAAGGTTATGAGGTTGGCTGCATCACTTCTGTAGCTGTGGGCTGGAGAAACATTAATGCATAACATCTTTGAGAGTTAAGGCTTGCCACAGTGAATCCACTCAACACTGCCATCACTAAGCCTGTTCAAATGAGAAAGCTGAAGTTTGTGTCTTGAAATTAGGTCTTTTAAATTCGCTATGTTTAAACTGGAACAGAGTCAGCTACAGCTTCTAATATGAGTATTGCACTGCTTTATTATGGGAAACAGTAAATCATACCAATAGCAATTGGAATTTATTGAAAAAATTAGGAAACATTCAGCTACTTTGGTATTCATTATATATCCACCCACATCGTCTCCAGCCCATGACTTTAGAAACAGTGTTGTCAACTGAATTCTGTAGAGACTTCAGCTTTTTAGGTTTCTGTGTGAAGAAACTTATTTTCTAATTTTTGTTGGTACAATACAGCTACACACTGAATAAAGGCAAAAAATGGTATTCTGACTAGGAATTGTATCACTGCTAGATGTAAGTAACTAAAGTCAATCATATGTTTGCCAGTCTGTATTTGCCAAATTTAATTACTGAACATACCATGCTGTGATGAAAATTTCCTGTTCCAGTATATTGGACAATTAAAACTCTGGGAAGATGCTAATGGTAAATGTCCTGTGTTTTGATATGTTTGAGGTACATATTTTAGTGTATTATTATGTGTAACGGGTACTTCTGTAGGTTTAAAAAACAGTGGGAAACTACAATACAGACTAACAGTTCATTGAAAGCTGGTTTTAGTTGAGAAGAATGGTGTACAAAAGTGATGATGTAGTACTCTCTCTGCATTGCCCGCTGACTTGACTTTTGGATCTGTCCCATAGTTTGTGTGTCCTATATTTGGATAATTGTGTTGTAGTGTATGAAATACATAATTACTGATGTAAGTTACGTGGTATGTAGAATTCAGAGGAAACAGAATAATTATTTGATTTTTAAACTTTTCTTAACAAGTACATTACAATCACTAGAATTGCTTTAGTGTCCTAACTTCAGTAACTTGGCTTTTTTACTCACTCTTTTCACAGTGGTCAAGAAGAGGAGATGATGAGGATGCTTGTCAACTGGGGCCCTTTGGCAGTGACTGTCGATGCAATTAGCTGGCAGGATTATCTCGGTGGAATCATACAACATCACTGCTCCAGTGGAAGAGCAAACCATGCTGTCCTTATCACTGGTTTTGACACAACAGGTGTGTTTCCACCAGCTAAACTTCAGCACAGTAGTTTTGTTGGGTTTTTTCTTACTTGCAACTTGCCTTTTGTGGGACAAGTGATTAAAATCCAGAACTTGGTGTTTTATTGAAAGCTGTGTGAATTGATGTCACATCAATTCTGGAAATGCAGCCTGATTCCAGGAGAAAAACTCCTTCTGTCATTGCTTCTTCAGTTCTGTGGCACTTCCTTCTTCTAAAGTCAAGACCATGGCTATGTGTGTCTTTATGCTGGAAGAGCCCATATCCAGTCTTCCCATGACAGAATATTAGCTCTGTTCTCTATGGGAGCAACAGTGGGTTTCACTGGTCTATATCATCAATCCGTCAGAAAAGCTGAGATACTAAAATGCTAATTAATTAAATTTGTGGAGTGTTAGGAATCTAAAGCTTCCAAATCTCATGTTGTCTCTTATTCATGAAATGTCTCTTGCAGGTAGCATCCCTTACTGGATTGTACAGAACTCATGGGGGCCAACATGGGGAATAGGTGGCTATGTTCGTGTTAAGATAGGCAGCAACGTCTGTGGTAAGTCTGACAAAAAATAAGTGAAGTGGTAAAGGCCACAGGCTGGGATATGTTTCTCCATGTAAGGAAGGCTATAATAAAAATACTATAATAATATAATAGAGATATAATGGGATCCTCAGGCAATACAGAACATTGCTATGCTTTAAAAGAAGTTAAATGAGTCCAGATGGAAAAATCAATAAAGTGGTTACTAGCTTGACCAAGCCATAGAGCTGAATGATTGAAAAGCACCATGTAAAGGTAAAGCTGTATAAGAATAACAAATAATTAAAGTTCTTTTGTCCCTGACCATGTAGAGGTAATGGCACTGTAAAGTATCCTGCCATGTGTCATGGTTCTAGGTGGGTACCATCACTGTACTCCTGTAGCTAGAACAGCTGCTGTCCTTGGCTGGTGGGTGCCATTAGCTCTGGGTTCAGCTTAGCAAACAAATATGAAAAGTGAAACTGCTTGGGAATTGTGTACCCTGCTTGTGGCTTTTCTTGTAGGACAGAGATACATCCTTTTAATGCTAGTTCCATCTTGTGCCCTTTTAATGTTTGCATGAAATTGCTCTTTGGGTTTGAGGGATTTCTGTAGCATTAAATACCCCATTTATGCAGGATATGGAGGTAAGGCAAGTCAAGCTCCTGTTTAGCATCAGAGATTGCTGAGCCAAATTGCTGGGATATTGCCACTAGATAGGAAATGTGTGCCTGTTGCAATTTTATGTGTTAAAGTAACACTGGAAGTCTTCCATTGGCTTTCCCTTTCCATGTGTGTTTCACAGTAGCTCTCAGTGACTGCAAGAGGTGTTAGATTACCTAAATCTTCTGCAAATAAGAATAGATAATATTCAGTTTGCCTGCATTTGGTAAAGATCAGAACAATGTATCCAGTCATAGCTTTCTCATGTTGATGAATCTTTTGTTCTTGTTGTATAAACAAACAACTTGGAAAGAGACATTTAGAAAAAGTCATAAAGCAAGTCAGAGATGGTAGAGAGAACAGATATGTTATGTTCAAAATCTGTTCTCTGAAAAGGCAGAGGTTTTCACTTTTTCTGTAGCGTACCACACGTGAACAATCCAGCAAAGAACAGTAGTTGCTCATTTTCCCACAGAGAGGTTATCTTCTGATTTAGAGGTGCTCTGATACCACCAGGATATAAAATTTTGAACATAGAAGCAGAGGAAGGAGGAGATTAGATTTCAACTATACACACTGCCAGGCAAGGAAGAAATAAAAGGGTTGCAGATGATTCCCTGGATTGCTACTGTCATGGCATGGAGGGCAGAGAGCATTATATGAATATGAATTCTGGGAAGTCTCCACTTCAGTATTTATTAAAACCAAATTTTACTTCTTTTGTAGGTATAGCAGATACAGTTTCAGCAGTATTTGTTTGACACTTATCTGGGCCTCTACAGCTGGTCAAAGACCACAAGACCATTTGGACATGCACTCTATATGAGATGTAATTCAAAACAACATTTTCTAATATAAGAAATAGCTGTAAGTGCAATTCCTGCAACTCCTGGCTGCAGATTTTAAAAAATGTATTTATTTGGAATTTGCATTGAATGCCAAATTTCTCATGGAGTAAGAAGACTCAGAATCTACTGCAGAGTGCACACAAGAAGTTACAAAGATGGACCAAAGCCTCAAATGTGAACTTTATCCAGGTGTTGAATACTACTCTCTATAGAAAAATCTTGAAAGAGCTGATGGCAAATGAGAAGGAATTTGGATCAAAAAATCAATAGTATAAGAGTATATTTGAATGTAAGAATCATGAGTAACAGTTTAGAAAGTCAGCAATTGCAGAATGCATTGAATAAACTGAGTGTTAAATTTCCCTCTAATTGAATTCAGAGGTCCGACTTGCTGGGAATCAAAAAGGGGTTCCAGCTTTGCTATGATACAAAACTGCAGCTGCAGGCAAATATAACTAGAACTCAAAACCAAGTATGTAATTCTAAAATGCTTTGAATTTTTCACCTGGAATGCTTTACCTATATCTTTTAAGAAGGCCTACTGTGAAAAGTATTGAAGCTATTCCATAATTTTTGCACTCAATTTCTGTACCATGTTAATAGATTTGTTTTTTATAACCTTTTTATGACAAATGCAATGAGTATTTATAATTGTGTATTGGTAAGTGTTGCTGTTTTAGTCCTTCTAATTGTTAATGTTTTAAATGAAGGGAAGGCCCAAATGTGATGTGTCTTTACTTTGGCTTTTGCTACTTACTGAATTTACTTGGCTGAAAACTTCAGTTGAACAAAATGCAAAGTCTTCTGTACTCTGAGGGTTGTGTAGTCTGGCCTTCCCTGAGTGTCTTACAAAAAACAGATAGCACAGTTGCATAACTGGAAAACAATTGCCAAAGTTCCTAGGGGGCATTGATAAAAGTAATGTAGTCACAGCAGTATGAAACACTGATGTGCCACCGGTGTTTTTGAGCTGCTACTGCCAGTGAACTGAACTGCTGTGGTAGAGAGAACTTACCAGAAATTCCAACCTAGAGTCTATGTATGTGTCTTTCCAAAGGAAGCACTTAAAAAGACAAAAGTCAATTTAAGGAGAAGATTACCCAGCTTTATCAATATTCTCTAGCCAAAGTTGCCTTTTATTATATATCAATTTGAATAAAAACCACTTTAAATGTCTATTATACTCCTGTTTGGACTTTATTTTTTTCCTTAGAAGACTTAACAAAATATGAGCTTTAATACTGCTTTATTTGAAATGCAAAGTACTTATATCTGCTATTTTTAACAGTATTTCTACATAAGGGATTTACATTCTCATGTAACCCATAGATAGCAACATGATTCTTGATGTATTATAAGTTCAGGATGCTTTAGTTTCTATAGATTCAGGACTTAGTTTTTTGAATCTAGCTTTTGAAACTTTTAACACAAAATTCCTTTTGAAATTGCACTAGAGATCAGAAACTAATATTTTTCTGGAGGTGATGAGAATGATTACATCCTCAAATAGTCATAAATTAGTAACAGCCATTAGGCAAACAAGCAAATACAAAAATATGTACAAATAAGTCGTGATCCTGATAACTCCATGTAATTTACTCTGGCTCTCTAAGTGTAAACTTTAAGAAGCCAACTAAGAGTTATATTGGTCATTGAGTTGTATTGGGCTATCATTTTACTTTTAACCTAGTCTAACTCAATACAAATTATTTTTTCTACAAGCAATTAAGTTTCCTTCACAAGGCTACTATTCACATAGCTGTCAGACATAAATACATATTTACACGCCCACACTCTGCGAGAATGGCTGGTAACACCACTCAAGGTGAAAGCCATGAAGTTCTTTACAGCAATCAGCCTGGAAAGGTAGGCTAGTCAGAGTCATCACTGCTGAAGTAGGAGCTGTCACAGTATTCTGCTGTGTAAAGGAATTTATGAATGTTTGGGTTCATCTTTGGTATCCAGTGTCTTGGCACTAGAAACGTTGAAAGATTGAACAAATCCACAAACACCTTGTATCTGTCACTGCAAAAGACAATTGGAACAATAATTCCATCAGCACAGAAGGCCATAATTAGTAAATCCTCAGTAGTCATTCCTTCTCATGTATTTTATAAGATTCCTTGCACTAACTCTCCTGAACATTGCAGAGCAAGAATCCAGTCCTAACTTTCTAGGGCATAGCAGATTAGGCTTAATCCCACATAGGGTGGGATCCCTAGCAGAATTTATCCAGGAACAATGTAAACCTGACATCAAGGAAGAGTGGGGGAACTGTCTTAAAAAGTCAGTGGACATTCAGTCCTCAGTATCAGTCTAACCATCTGCTTTCTACTCTGCCCTCTGTTCCAATGGCTGTGATAGCAGCCATAGCCCACAGACATATGTGGTGGTTCACGGCTCTTTGAGAACAAACCTCAAAGAAGATCCTCCTGTAAGGAGGTTATGCAATTAAAGGTCATGCTAGGGAATAAAAAAACTCAGTTACACAGTAGCTGGGACTCACTTCCAGCCTGTGTCACCTCATTAACTTGGGCTAGCTGGCACACGAGCTAAACAATGCAAGGTTAATACTATTGCTGTCACTCTAACACCTGGACCTTTGACTGAGAATTATAGATGACACTTTCATTGAGTGATTGAAAGTTATTTTTGCCCTAGAAGGCTTGGAATTTATATATGTCACCTGATAAATAAATGTACAACAACCAGGGGGAGATGCTAGAGTCCCAAAAGAGAAGCAGCAGCCCTTTGGCCTCCAGTGAGCTGTCTGAAATACTCCTCCCACAATATTTATGAACTATTCATTGCAGGTGACAAGGGAAACACGTTATTCTTACCTCACTGTTGAGCGCAAGTAGTGGTAGCCTGATGAGCCTCCAGTGCCAGCCTTGCTGCCAATCATTCTGTGCACCAAACAGACATGGTTGTCTAAAGGATACAAAAGGAGAAAATAGCACATGTTCAGTGTTTAGGTACAACTAGACGGTCACATTTATTAAAGGTCATACAGAGATCTTTACAGGGATACAGAACTAGGTCTTCAGCAATGCAGGAGTTAATTCTGCCATTCTTTAGTCAATTAATATAAAGTTATTTTTAATTAAGAATGAGCACACTAATTATTATACATTACTATGCTCTGTTAATACAGAGAAGGTCTAATAATACATCCAGTTATGTATGTCTAGATAAGAAAGGAGCAGAAGGAATGTTCACATATAAAGAGATGTCATAATGACTTTTTGGCATACATTGTAAAATATATACCTGTCCCTTAAATAAAAGAGTACACTTAAAGCAGGTCATAGCAGTGATAGCTCAGTGTATCTAATGATCACAGAAGCAGCTCTTTATCTTTCCTCTTGGCTGAAGTACAAATAAAAAATGTAATTCCTAAAGCATAAACTCCCAAGCTCAGTTCTAAGACTGGGTGAAACTCAGAGACAGAACAATTTACTTGCATCTAGAAGAGAGAGTGTCACAGTCAAAAAAGTCAAACTTACACCTCCATTTAGTCATGAGCACATCAAGATCCATAAGGGAAGTAAGAAGCTGAAAGGGAACCTGGAAGCGAGGCTCCTCCCTTGGAAAATGAAAGAGTAGACAGTGAGACCTCTTAGCAAGTGCTGTATTTTTCAAACTTGAACTTCACCAGTGCTTAGTGATTTAAAGTCACTTTCCTAAATTGGTACTGAATTATCAGTAGATATTTTTATAAATGCTTCTGCCATGTAAGCCTTGTAGTTCCAGAAGGACTCCAAATCATTCTAGGACAGGTAGAACAAGGCATTTACTAGTTACAATCTGAGAAGCAGCATCTGGTCAAACAAGAACCGGCTGCCCAGAGGGGACGTGCCACCTCCATCCTTGAAGATACTCAGAGCTCAGCTGCACACAGCCCTGAGCAGCCGGGTCTGACCTCTGAGCTGTATCTGACTAATCATGGTTCCTGTGGAGGGTTGAAATAGATTGCTTTCCACAGCCCATTCCAACCTAATTGAACCTGTGCTGCTGTTCTTAGCCGTCACCTCTCCTCCTGCCAGTCACCATTAAAGACACATTTTACATTACCTGTAGAAATAGATCATTAAGGCTCCCTTCAGTGCTTTGTAGGACAGTCGTCTCTCTCCTGCAAGATACAAGTGTCCTTAGTTTGTTGCACATTCTCCTGCAATTGTAATGCTATTATGTGATTATAAATAATGTCTAAACCATGCAAAGTGCACATTGACATATGGTAATACAATCTACCTTTACTGAGCAGATGTTCATGGCGTTTTTCATCAAATAACGAAAGTAGTATGTCTTTCTGTTTTTGGTATTCAGACAGTAAGTCATCTTTTTCTTCTGATTCTGCTTTGGCCTTTGGTATTTAAAACAAAGACAAATTTTGGAATTCAACAGGGAAAATTAAGCACTCAAATGACTCATTATGCAACTTTTATTTAAATAAATACTGTGAAGTTTGCATATTCGATATAAGAACTGTATTTTCAAATAAGATATATGTCACTATCCTTTGAAAAGTACAATTACCAAGAAATGCACAATTAAATAGATGCCAACACAACTCAGACAAATATTCAAATAAACTGGCAACTTATCACTTATTTTGGTCTAGAGGCCTTGAAAACATTTAATATTATTTTGTGTGGAGTCTGATTTATTTGTTTTCAAGACAAAAAAATTACATCCTTGTAGAGCTGTGGGTAAGAAAATTGTAAATAAGAAAGTTTATATAAGTTAGAAAGTTGTCAACAGATATTCTCAGGAAGCTGATTAATTCTTATTATCTTTTTAATTAAAATGAAAAAATATTAAAAATGTTTTTTAAAGCTACAGTTCTTACAATATTCAGGGATTTTCTGGTCCTTATTTGCCAGCATAATTCAGATGATCACATTACAGCAAATTGCCACATACTGTTAAACAGAAATGGGCTGTTTATAGTGACATTCCATATTCACAGCTCAGCAGCCCAAACTTCCTATATATTCTGGATTGTAGATGCAAGTACTAACTAAAGGTGCAGTTGTAGTCTCCATAAAATCAACTTAATCCCTTCCATTGATACTAATCCAACCCTTTTGCAATCAAAATCATCTATGTATCTCATGCTTTTAATCATCTTAGATGTCAAATTTAAAAAGTATTCATATTTCCTGAAGAATGTGCAAATTTTTCTGCTTTTTGCAGAGACTGATGAAGATTAAGTGAAGTGAGTGAGAAACTCTAAGTGAGCCAAAAGTTACATTTATGTCACAATATTATTTTGCCAGCTGTCTTTGCTTATGGGTAGTTCAAGAGTACACTATATACCTGTATCAAGTCAAATTCCTCTTCTAGACCTTTCAAAACATTCACTTCAAGTTGTCCCCAGAAATCAAATTCTTCTGCATCTAGTCCTGGAGTTCTTTCCAGCCATGCCTTTAATAACAATAACAATAACAATAATAATAATAATAATAATAATAATAATAATAATAGTAATAGTAATAGTAATAGTAATAGTAATGTTTTCAAGCAATAACAATGCAAGTGCATTATCCTATAATTACAAGTTATAGCAACAAATATTATACTACTACAGTCCTGGTTGAGTACCCTGTGGAAGTGCTTATGGCTAAATTCAGCATGTCCATGGAGATGATTTACACCTGCATAATGGTGCCATACCAGCCCCCTCAGGTTCCAAGGAACCTGTCTCATTCTAAGGGTGTCTTTAAAACAAACTACAAGAAAACAATCTTATTCCACTAGGATGGAAATATAAATATATAGGATAATAGTAATGATAAATCTAAGAAGGGACATAGAGAGCCATCTATAGTTTCTAACCTCTCTAATAGACATCACTAGCAGTGAGACTATTTTTAAAGTTTTCTTCTCAAAAGTGCTTACAGTCATGAAAGAGAATGCAAATGAAACAGTACATTTACATTCTTACTTCGCAACTTCACAGTGCAATTTACCAATTTACAGACAGAATTTTCAGATGAAAAGAGATACTGTGAAAAGTCAGGTGGTTTAGTAATGACTAGCTCTCTTTCATGCAAAATTTGGTAAGAGTCCAAAACACAATTGACAGAGAATTTGCCAACATGCTAGCCTCTCTTAAGGTAGGAGAATTTATCACTGACACTAATGAAGGACATTCTTGGGAGATGGGGGAAAACAAAGCAAGGTCTAAGACAGAAATTGTTACCTCCACAAGTTGCAGTAATGTTGGTTCTTGCTCTGATTTAAGCAGTAGGTCATAATCCTGTCCCTTGAAGTTATCGCGGTAATGCCTTCTATTATAAGGAACTCTCAGGCTTTGGGGAACTCCAATTTTGTTCTCGAGCAAGCGAAACTGCAGGCTCTGAAAGCCTGAGGCTGGACTTAGGTAGTATCTTTGGGAACAGAAGAAAAGAAGATACAAAAATGCCGGATGTTATTTTACAACGGTTGGTTATCTTGTTCATCAAAAACCCCATCCATATTTCACATTTGAAGAATCAAATAGCTATCTCAGTATTTTTTATATGACTGCATTTAAGAAAAAAAAAAAAAACCCAAGCAATTTTAATGCAACTACAATGTTCATAAAACATAATCTTATTTTCTAGTTCTCTTCTTTCTGCATACAGAGATACATTCACGCGCGTATGTTTGCACTGTGTTTTAAAATGGCAGCTTTTGTGCATGTGATGTACAGGAGGCAACATTAGTGAATATCATTTCTTTTCCAAAGAGAATAAGTAGTTTCACCCCCAATCACTATTACAAAAATTTTCACAGCAATAAAGTGCCGACAAATGCATTTCAAAGTCTTGTTATACAGCCTAATTCCTATATATTACTACATATATATGTGCAATACTATATATTGCCTTACTCTATACAGTAGAATAATGTTCAGGAAAAACTTCCAGTGGGTTTTTTTGAGGGATTCATTAATGGGAGTCTTTAAGAGTTAAATTGTCTGACCATGCTGAAAAACAATTACTAGTAAAAGTAAACTGAAATCCCACATTGCTAGATAATTGTAATGCTTTTTGAATTGCGAGTAATTTGACAGAGACAGATCGTTGATTTAATCTTACATTTACTTATCAAATGACAGTATGTGGTTGAAAAGCAAGTTTGGATCGAAACAGATGATTAGCCCATGGATTTCCCCTGCTGTAGAGTAATGCTAAATGATACAGATGCTTCAAACTTCAAACAAGTGAAGAAAAATTGTAGTTTCCTTCTCTT
Source organism: Grantiella picta (assembly GCA_013397955.1). Lineage (NCBI taxonomy): Eukaryota > Metazoa > Chordata > Aves > Passeriformes > Meliphagidae > Grantiella > Grantiella picta. The sequence goes on from VZRM01003969.1 coordinate 1,017,471, forward strand.
TTAATTAGGGAACATTAAAAGACACAAGGGAAAGGGTACAAAATGCAGAGCTATTTCTGTTGTTTCTGTTATTTTAACTTTTGACTCTCAGACCAGTCAGTAGCACCCTACCCAAAAGTGTCAACAATTCACTTGCACTTCTTTGAAGAACGTGCTGGACTCACACTCAGGCTCAATTTCTTAATTGACCCTTGTGCTTTAACGTCATATTTGCCTCTCTAAGGTGAACCCTCAGCTTGCTGAAAGACACCAGCACACATGAAAAATTCACAGTCAGCTCTAAGGATGGGAATTACCAATGCATGGATTGCTGTGGAGAAATAGTGAGTCTTTACCTGAAATCAAAGAAGTCCAGTGCAGTCATAGTTTCCAAAACTGAGAACTGCTCCACAAGTAATTTCAGAATCAGTGAAATTCTGTTCATTCGAGTAATAACCTTCAGCATGTTCCTCTCATCTCTTACCTGTAGAAAAAAAAAGATGATAACCAGAGAGAACGGTGTTTTCTCTAGATCCTACTTAGTTATTTCAGGTCTTTTCACTGTGGTACATCACTATAGTTCCCAAGTCCTTCCCATGTGAAATCCATAGAAGCAGAATCTCATATAGAATAGAGTGCTCTAGTTTTAACTGCAAACTGAAACTATAATTTTCAAAGATTGAAATCCATTTTCTTCTGACTGATGTTACATTACAATTAGGACTATCATATAGGGTTTTTTCTATGTTTTTGACTAAAATAGAAGTCAAAGAAATTAAATTCTAAAGCAAAATAATTTATATCATAATTTCCAATAGCTACAATATTATCGTAAGTTTATATTATATAATATGATAATTATATACTTTCTGTTATAATTACTTCTAGAAGAATTTCTATTCTTGTGAAGGAGCAAGGCAGGTATGGAAATTACTTAAAAGTTGAGAAGCAGAATAATCTGACAGCTACATGAGGAGAGCACATCTAAAACATGTTCCTCAGAAATGTGCATTAGCAAGCAGAGAAGACGAGAAAAGACTACATCTGGTGGGAAATAGAAAATATTAAAAACACAGAAAATCGTTTTTTGTCTAAGCTGAACACTTTGCCTGCAGAGGAGTCTGCTAAAATTCCTTTCAGTTTCAATGGAATTGAACTCCCTAAAATCTGGGCATGCAACCAAGAAATATCAAACTACAAAAAATGGCAGATAATAACCATTTCCTTAATTGCCTGGCTTGACCTTAACATTGGCATTTCAAATGCTAATTTTAAACAAGGTTTCATTTTTCACTAAAATAAATGATGAAAAATTCTTCTTCTTAAGAATTGATTTTGGTCAGTTATAATTTGATAAAATGTTAAACCAAAAAGCCAATGAAATTAGGAATGTAGTGGATAACAGAGAACGTTTTCATTGGATCTTATGAAAAGAAGGTTTCTTGTTTCAGTCTGGTCTAGTTTCAAATTTTCTTTGTAGACATGCTCATGATGTACTCAAGGCATTTCTCAAATTGCACGCAGTTAGATTTTTTCCTGTGGATCTAGCATGAAGTCAAGAGCTTTATATTGTTACCTATTATTTTAATGTGTGTTTAGCTTTGGACAAATGTGAAGAGTTGCTTATATTTTTAATTTTCAGAAATTGTCACACAGTATTACCCTGCTTTGGATTCTTGCTTTTTTGTTGGATTTGCTATTACACAACTATAAAAGCAAGTTCTACTTCTCACAGCAGATATGGGATGCAAGGATATAGTATGTAGACTTCAAAAACTGAACAAAGACAGAAATTACCTTTCAACATAATACCTGTGAGCCTTCTGCTTTTCAGTTTTGCCTCTGAGCCTGCTTTTTCTGCAGTAGAATATTTCCAACTTAAGTCTCTGCAGTTACCCAGCTCTAGGAAACTATGAGAGCATTTTGGCCTATGAAACTGGCCTTGAAAGGTGATCTACACAAAAGCATACTTCAGGAGGAAATAAGATTTTGCTGATCAAACATCTGTACTATCAGGATATAAGAGCCACTCAGCCAAATTTTATTTGGTCTTTTGATGCTGTTTTTCAAAAGAGTACATGTTGCTTTAGTAAACTCAAGTATATCAGGCTGAGAGGCAGGAAACAATTGAAAAACAGGGCTGAATTTCCCAAAAATTAGTATGTTTTTAACTTACGTGACCATTTTGAAAGATCCCTCGCACAGAGTCCATTTCCCACAAAATCTGCTTAAACCAAAGTTCATATGCTACAACAAAAAAGACACTGTTAGCATCAACTTCAAAGTTAATTTGTTTTTCTCTTCTTAGAACAAAAAAAAAAAATTCTCACATTGTTTTGAAATGAATAGCCTACATTTACACTGCCAGTGCACAAAAAGGTGCTGACACATGCACTTATGACCTGTTACAGTATTCTGCCCTTTACCTAAAGCACTACAGAAAATAATCTAGAGTCAAGAATATTGAGAGATTTTTTTTAAAATATGTTTTTACACATCAGATATTTGATCTACACATTGTTCATTACAAAAGGAGGAAAGAGAAAATCCAGATTTGATACTTCAATAAAATCTAACTTCAGAGCTGCTTATAATCTGCATGTTTTCTGTCAATAACAGAAAATATCATCAGGCCAGGCTCTGCAAAACAGGCAGATATGAGCATTAGGGAGTGCCTAATGAGTGTGATGATTTCTACACAGATTCTAGATGGTTAAAACTGGATTGAAGTTTGAGAGAAGGCACAAGGCAACACACAAAATTTGCCTCCAATAAACTGCATAGCAGTCTGTTGCTTGGACAACACCCAGATTTTCACCATCTTAATTTGTCTAAGAAATGAACCATCCATATCCTGGTTTACCAAATCCAAAGGTTATGCTTATGGCTTCACCAGCATAGAGGTGATTACAGCCTTACAATTTGTAGAGGGATATATACCAATATAAAAGCAGATAAAAGACAGAGCTGTTGCCGTGCTAGTTCTAAAATGAAAACAAATTGTGTATTGCATGTTTCAGCACCAAATAACTCCCTGTGGCAAAAACATTGGTCAACAACCACTACACTCCTCCACTTACCTTGATGTGTCACAATGAAAAGATGCTCATCATGTATTCTTTTCCCTTTCTTTTCACTTTCAAGTTCTTGGGCATTCAATATTTTGTCCAGCTTAAAGGTAAAGGTAAGATTGTTCTACTATTAGCAATGGCAGTCCTACTGCGTACAGCTAATTTTTAAGGATAATAGTTTTAAAAAATACACATACAGACTTCACACTCTAGGTTATATGAAAAGTTTGACTAAATTGTCTCAGGCATGACTTTTACTTTTTAATTTAAAAAAATTTTGCCTAAAGTGGAACATTCAGGTACCTCAAGGAAAAAAGTTTTGAAAATAATCTTAAGGGTAAATATCCAGGACACTTTCCAGATTTTAGATCTATACTGTCATGTCCCATGAAAACAGAGTTCCTAAAGTAAAATTCTGAGTAATCATGCAATAACACCTGCATAAGAGCTCCAATTTGAGGCTGTAGTAATAATTTCAGTTTTGAGATTACTAAATTTCTTTTTTCAGTCTAATTTACAATCTAGTCATAGCTGTTTAAAAAAAAAATCTTTGCAAGGTTCCAAACAGTATATCAACAAATCAGTTCAAAAGCACAGAGTAATTCCCCTCACTGCAGTTCACACTGTCAGGAAAAAAAACCAAAAAAACCAAAAAACCAAACTTCTGGATTCTTTTATTACATATGGAATTTTATTTTTACTTATTTCTTAATTACTTCTAGTTTCTGCAGTTTTTGTTTTGGGGTTTTTTCATGTCGTCATCCCCACCAACCCCCTCTCCCCCTTAGTCACTGTCCTTCCCCCTTGTTTTCTGAAATTTATTTTTACAGTCAAGTATTCTGGTCTTTCATGGAAATTGCAAAGTCTGCTGATGTACAGAAATTGCCAAGCGATAATTTCCAGACCAAAGAAAGCTTTTTGTGGTGTGTCACTTTACAGTTTAGGCTTACCAATATGGATAATTCCCTACCAAACCCCCAAAATAAAATATCCATCTTCCCTGCAGTTTGAGAAGCATTCCCACAGAGCACACTGAGGGCCCAGCTGAGATGGGCACCTGTGCCTGTTCCACTTGGAGAGCTGTCTTAGCAACTGCTGGGAGAAGTGTCAAACACAGGTCCTGCCTCAAGTCATAAGAGCAACCAGGACAGCAAACGTGAAATCATGAAACTTACTTGTAGGTATTCTCCATAGATAAGCCCACCTTTGCTGGCTTTATTTATTCCTTCTTGAGATTTGTCTTCATTTTCATCTTCCAAAGATAGCTTGTTAAAATTAAATCTAAAAAGAAAATGAAGTATATTCATAAACTCTTTAATTAAAGAACTATGAATATACCTGCCTTTTTAATAGCAGGTGCATCTACAATTCAAAAAAAATGCTTTCTTTTGATAAACAGAACCAGTAGAGCAGGTTTTTGATAAAAACTGAAATTCCTCTTGTCACAGTAACAGCTGGTAGCATTACATCTAGTTCATCAAATAACAAGCGCTCACACAAGTCCTTGTATGATCTCTTTTCATTTAGCAATAGCTACAGCTGTCTACTTGCTGATAATAAGTAATGCCTCTCTGAGATTTCATATTTTGCACTAACAGAATATCATTTGAATTGAATTTATAAAGCAAAACATAGAGAGGAAGGACTCACAGGTAATTCTTCCCCGCAAAGGGGCAACCGGTCATGATTTCAGGATCCAAACTCGCTGAGCTGCACACTGGGGAATATATTCTGTTAGTGTTCCCAAACCTGCTGCAGCTCCCTTATATGTAACCTTATCTCACTGCCAAGGCCAGCCCCCAAATTCCCCTTCTTAGCCCTCAGCCCATCCCCGCTATTCAATAATTACAGAGACTATCGCAGCACAAAGGTCAGGAAGTTCATGTGTTGTTGGTTCTCCAGGATTGTGTTTTTCTCTCCCAGTTAGAAAATGAATGGATGACATGCTTGTTTTGTCCTATGGCACATGCTTTTTGTGCTTTTTACTGCAAGGTTTCCGGCAGTTGTTTCTTGGACGCAAGTGTAATGTGTAAGGTGTAAGTCAATGAGAGGTCTGTATGATAAAAAGGCAATATTCAATAAATTCAGGAATTGCTAAAGTGGGTTTTTAACCTGCAGCCTTTTGTATCAAGAAACTATTAGGTTTAAAAAAATCTAACACATGGAAAGGGGGACAGGGAGGGGCAAAAACATATTTCTGTGGCAGTCTAAACAGTGCTTATTCAAAGAGATTTCAAGTAATATATATCATTTCAAACAATATACACAGATTAAATAAAGAAGGAAAAGCATCACGTACCTCTCATACTGGTTTTCCAGTTACTCAATTCATCATAATTTCTTAATTTTATCTCCTTGCACAAAAGTTTCACTCTCATTTATTGACAAATGTTACTCAATTCTATCTGGTCATCAGCTTAACACACAATGAAGTAACATGTAACATGCATACACTTCTTTTCTGCCTGCCAACCCTTTCTGAAAAAAAAGTTAATGCTCAGTTTCACTGCAAACAAAACTCCAGGACCTCTGTGACCCTGGATCATTTGCTCTCTGCCAGACTTATTCTGCTTAGTGTTGTCTGTGCGGTGGTTTCAGCTGTTCAAGTCACTTAAGAGTAGTTTGCTCATAAAAAAATGCATACATAATATTTGGGTGATGAGATGGATACCCAGTTATGCCAGACATCATTTGTCAGGCTTCACACATATCAGCTTAAAAGTAAGCCACAAGAAAAGCAGGACCTCACCAAGGGCAAGGAGTTCTTCCTTCATGATGTAAAATCTGACAGAGGAAAATAATCCTCTCCTCATGCACATCTACACATGTGCTTAGAAATGCAGACAACTAGAGATGAAAGTGAAGACATCAGAAATTAAATGTTGAAAACTGCTTTTCACATATTTGCACTCAAACAGCTTGACTTACAAATGTAGAAATCTTGCACATCCATAGATCTTAAAGGCATGGAAAAGGAAGGTTTATGTTATCATTCCTATATAGCTTCACCTGAAATATCCAGATTGAGCCTGCATAATGAAATCAAGCTTTCTGTTATCTCTTCTCATGGCACAAACAAAGAGTGTGAAACTAGTAAATAAAAGGACAGTTGGAAAATACTGAATGCTTAAGCTCATAAAATATGTGATTGTGTGTTTTCTTGTGCAGTTTTATTTACTTCTGTGGAACACAGAGAACAATAAAATTTCCGTTCAATTATCTCTGTCAACCTTTACATTGCCTACCCTTTGACTAGGCAAAGGACTTTGAAGTATCAGAGCCCTTTTAAACTCTGTGCTTAACAAAACATTAACTCCCTATTTGGGAAGTAATAGTACCATCAATTTGTTCAGGGTTAGCAAACTCACTTGCAGTCTAGCTGGGGATACTCTCTAACCAAGAACTACACAAACTCCCCTTCCAATTTTTCAACAGACAAGCTTCAGTCAATCAAATAAATCAGCCAGACAACAGCCATTTAGAAAGTTTTTCCAGTGTTTCCAACATTTCAAACTCCTTTTTTAAGGACCTCATGGCTGATTGGACCCAAAGCTGTAAATTGGCTAATTCCTGAAAAACTGAGTAATATTATGGATAATATTTGCATCCATTCATTTAAGAAAATTTAATCTCACACTAACTGAATCCAGCTCTCTAACCATTGCAACTACAACAGATTTCAAACTCTCCAAGATCAGTGGAAAAAGATGTCTTGATGAGGACTTGAAAACACCTGAAATAAAACCATTGACAATACAGATCATTCATTCATTCATCCATCTTACTGGCTGCCTTCATCTGATCTCAGTAAGGCATCAAAGTGTGCAATGAACTTGCCAGTAAAATAAATTTTTTTAAGTGACCTGTATGACCTGGTTATGAAACTGCCTGTTGGCAGTGTAGATGACAGCAGAGGACACAGGAGCCCTCAAGGTTTGGATCAGCTCAGAGCCTTGAACTCTGGCATGGTTGCAGACACCCTTAGAAATACAAGTGATTCTGCCACGCTACTTAAATTTGGGGTTCACTGTAGGGACCTGAATTTTATTTGAGTGGCCTTTATATCCTGACAGATTTTATTGCCACTTTGCCATCTCTTACTACTAGCATAATCATAAACAAGTCTTGATGAAAAAAGCTTTTCAGTGTGAATATATCTGAAAGCAAAACAAAACCTTAATTTTAAGTGACAGTATTGCTTTTTTCTCAAAATACACCTTCATTTCCCTTTTTCATGTTGAACACTCAGAACCACAAAGAAGCAGATCTAACTCCACACATAATATGCTGCTCATGCTGCAGATGACTGAGCAAGGCTGTGAAACCAGGAGTGTGTGTGCCTTTGAGCTTTTATATAGTTATTTGTGTATTTACTTTTAAAGCATGGAAGTCAGATAAAACGCCTTTTCATCACAGAGGACTCTAACCTTCAGCAGACAGTGAGAATGTTCTGTTTTGTGACTGGGCTGAACACAAGACAAACAGTTACATACATCAGGAAAAAAAAAAGCCCACAGATTCCCAGAACTGCCCTTTGTTGCCTTCAAATGAACTGTCCTGTCCTTTATGACCAAGCTCTGGAATTGTCAAACAGCCTTCTTACTCCACCCTTGCCCACTTTCTGTTCAGCTCCCCTTCCCCAGGTGGATGTAGGGTGGCTGGACTGGCTGCTATAGGGCTGCAGAGCAGAAACAAACTGAACTTAGTTGGACTGAGAGAAGGGATTCATGTAGGCAAAAAGGGAGCCTCTCTCTAGCCTGGGTGAAGGGAAGCTTGATGGGAGGCAGAGGTGGCCTGGAGCAAGATTTATGGACACAGGCAGAGCCAAGAGTCTGCATGTTCTCACTGTGGGGCTCTCTGTCTAAACCATTACAGTCTGATGGGGACAGGTAAGTAAGCCTGACCTCCCCTGTACTGTCATGAATCCAACAAGAGTGTGAATTGGAAGTGACCTACTCACCCAAGCCAAATCTCAACTTTTCCTACATGAAATCACTTATGGAGAAGAAAAAATGCACACGCAAGTGGTTTGGACAGCGTCACCCATCCTACTGCTCAAACTCTCATTCTGATTACAAAATCACTGCAGATTGTCTAGTGTTTGCTAACTTGAAGAGCTCAGAGAACTTCCCACTACAAACAAGTGACGCTTGAATCTTCCCAACACTTTTGTCCAGCAATTGCAGACTAGGAGCTATGCGGCACACATGGCTTCCACCCGTGTAACAGCGGCTACAGTGAGTCAAAGGTCCAAGTAGGTCATGCAATGCTGAAAAGTTTCAAAAAGAAAATAAAAGATGTCCTGGGAAGAGCAATTAGAAAAAAAGAAACAAACATTAAAAACCAAAATAAAACATCATCAACAACAGCAAAGAAAGAAACCAAAACCAACAAAAAGGCCCCCCAAAATTTAAAACAAACTAAAAAGCGAGTTTACAGTGCAATAATTTCCCCAGCATTTTCATCTAACTTTCCAATTTTGATAACCCAGGACTACCAGAAGTTCTTGCATTTAATACTTGTGTCCTTGCATTTAATAACCTTTTATGGATTCTGTGAATCCACAGCCTGCAGCAATGAGTTCCATAACTGAAGTACATATCATGTGAAAGAGTATTTCTTTGTGTAAGTTTCATACTACCTGCCAAATAATCTAGTCATTTTCATTTCTGTTTGGTAGTAAGTCATGGCAAATGAGAAATAAGTGTTCTATAACTTTTTAGTCCCAGTCACCCTGTTCTGCACTTGTGCAGATTCTGCAGTGACTTTTGTGAGATGAAGTACTCAAAAGGAAAACACCTTTCCTATGTATAGATTTTGCATTGTCAATTTAATAAAATTATAGTGATGGAATAATTTGGACAACAAACCATAATAGTGAAATGCAGTACAGCAGCTACAGTTTTGCTTGACAAGGTGCAACTCAAATTGCAGAGGTGAAGCCCCAAATGTCCTAAAAGCCAGAACCTCACTGTGATGGCTACTCTGCCATGACTGAACAAAAATCACTCTCTCACCCAATTTAATAACATAACAAGAGACAGACAGGTGCATAAAGACACATAAAAGGAAGGTGAAGAACAGAAGATTAACTTGCCACCAAAATGTGTCCTCTGCTGAAATGAGTGTTTTGTGATTTTTCGAAACTGGATTTGCCATCTAACTGGCATTTGAAATTAACAGTTGGTTTTAATAAAACTAAAATTTGGTGACTCTGGGCTAAAACAAACAAGCTTAAAGTTGATGCAATATATTAATAATCCAATCAGATATTTCTACCTGGGGGAGGAACCGAGCTCAAGGTCTTGCAAACTACAAACAAAGAGATGAGATAGTGACAGAAAGATTCTTTTTTTCTTTTTAAATATTGCATTTGTCCAAATTCTGAAACACAAAGAACTGTGTCATCGCTTCCCAGTATACTTTTGACTTTCATTTATGTTTCACACATCCCAGCACAACCTTCCCTCCACTGTCTCTCATTTGTGGCTCAGCAGAATGCAGCAGTATTTCTTTCACATTCTGATAATTTCTGGTTGATAAATATTCCCCAAGTATGGAGAAAATGTTCTTTGACTTCAGTTGCCAAAACACCCTCCTTTCATCAATGTAAATGTATCACTGCCAGCCAGAGCTATAAACTTCAGAGAAATAACATATCTTGAATACATGGCACAGCATTGTCCCAAGGCAAACCATTATTAATGCCCTGCAGCCACACATGGCAGGGTGCAATTCCTTCATAGAGCAAGGCTGTTGTTTCTCCCCTCCTGAACACCCCAATTCTGGTTCCCAGTCAGGTCCAGCGAAGCACAAATCTGGAACCATAAGCTACTCCCATGCCTCCACATGGCTCAACTCATGCTGCTGTTTACATCAAAGTACAGCCGTCTGGCAAGTGCAAAGGGCTGGCTTAGGACAAATGTTGATACAAATTTGCTCACCTCATCCTGTTCAGTATTGTCATGAATGGTTGGCATGATGGAATAGGTTGTACACTTCTTAAACTGACAAATGAGAGCAGCCTGGGAGGTCTAATAGCATGCTGGCAGATGGGAGCTAGAATTCAAAATTACCTTAATGCACTGAAATTAATAATGTGCAGCTTCTGTAATGCAAAGAGCAGTACTTTTGAAGTTCAGCTGTGATAACTAAACTAGCAAATAAGAAATTCTTTAGAGCAGATATTATACTGGATTTTTCAAACAGAAACTCTACACGGCATGGAATCCCTCCTTTCCATCTAGCATCAGAAAGAATTTACCTGTTATGCCCTGGGCACCACTCTTCAAGACAGACGAAGACAACATGGAAAGGGCTCAGAAGAGAATGGCGAGAACAAGAAATGTTTGATGTAGAAAACATGTCCTGTTAAGAAAGATGGGAAGAATTTGCCTATATAACTAAGAGAAGATCGTGGGGGAGAAGTGAGAAATACCTTCCTTTAAAAAGGAAGGGTTATAAGAAACTTCCAGTATACCAGAGGATGGGAAAAGAAGAAACCAGTTAAATTAGGCAAGATAACACAGGCATAAGAAAACAAAAAGTAAGGAAATTTCTAGTCTCTGTAAGCACTAGGAAACAATGATGAGAGCTCATAATTTCTCTAGTCATAACCAATCCCTCCTCAATGTAGAGAGAGACTCAATGAGTCCTCAAACTCTCCCTGAGCACCTTCTGCTGCAGCCCCTTCTTCCCTCCTGCCCGCCATGGCTGAACCCACTGGCAGTACATGCTTGAAGGATGGAGCAAGACAGAAGCTTGCATATAAAATTAGTTACCAACATTCCATGAAATGGCAATGACGGTTCATTATAACAATCCAGATGGTGATCTCTCCATTGTTTTTTTTTCTCTGTTTTCCCTTTATTTGCTAATATTTTTGTATGAATTGAGTAAAAGTATTTGTAGTCTGCTGTATTAGCAACTGCATTACTTATGTCTTAAAAGTAGATAATATTTGAGATGCTTCTATTAAAAGAAAGAGCTAAGCAAAACATCAGAAGCATTAATGTCAAGAAAGCACTTAAAGAGTTTCATGCAATGTAACAGACATTGGAAAAAACAGTTTAACATATTCTAAAAATACAAAATTGTTCGATGAAAGCTAAATATACACCATATACATACTTGTGTATGCACGTGTTTTATCTCAGCAGCCCATAAGAATTCTCAGAAGACATTTTGCTGCAGCTAGGCTACAAAGAATTAACTTTATCAGAAACATGTTATCTATTTGTCTCAGGAAATAACTATGTAGTTACGCTGGCTGCAGCATTATTTTTTAATTTAGCACCATAAGAGAAGAACTGAACAGCACTTAGGACTGACTTCAAATAATCATTTGAGTACAAAACTTACATTATGTATGAAAAAAAAAGTAGTGACCACCTCTGTCAACAACAGGCTTTCCTAATCTTTTCTGCATTAAGTATTAGGGAATGTGGGGTTTAAATAACCAGATATATATGCTAGGAGTGAGTGGACAGAGCAAGCTACCTGTGACCAATTTACAACCTGGAAGCTGTTTGCCCTAGCCATTTGGGAAGGATGAACAAACAAAAGATGGTTGGTCTTAGCCTCCTCATGTTTGCTTAAGAATTAGTATAAAACAACCATAAAAGAAAGAATTTTTTAAAATCAATTTCTTATGTAAGACACAACAGGAAAACACAAGCTTTGTTCATCTGAAACATTACATAACAACTCTTTGTAAGGCAGCAACACAAAAAAGTTGAATAATTTGCTGTATAGAGAGCGAATAACTTACAGTTTGTACTTCTTAATTCTATGAACATAACAGTATAAAAGATGGATATAATTTGTTTTATGTACGCAAGAACTCAGGCAAGAGGCGTTGAGTTCTGTGAATTACTGTGGTTTGCATTAACAGGACTCAATGGATCTGCAGCATTCAGCAACTCCTCAGCAGGGCATCAGCTGGGGTCAAGTTACAAATAGATCTTGAAAAACTGCTTGAGTCAGCACAAGTGCTGTGCAAAGCCTGCCCTGACAGAGAGTCCCACCAGTGAGGCAACAGTGACAAATGGAGCTGGGAATTCCAAGAAGTACAGAAGTCTCATCAGCCAGGAATAATTAAATGAAGTTCAGTGCTTTGCATTGTTGCCTGTAGCATTAACAATACAGCCAGAAAATAGCAACCAACCAGGCAGTGAGGCAGCAAGGAGCCAAGCTAAGACACCTGATAACCCAAGAACACTGTAGGTGACTAGCTGGACAATTATTAACAGAGAAAGAACCAAACAGATCAAAAAGAGAATGTGGGGAGGGCTTTTTTCTTATTTTTTCCTAAAGCATTAATCAAGTACAACCCAGGTTTGAATTTTCCAGTATTTTTATTCACTTCCATTAGATGTTCAGCTCTTTGCTTGAAAGAAATTTCAAACAAGATAATATAGCACATCTAATACAAAAGCACTCTCTGTCCTTTTGCATAAGGAGCTTCTGGAATGATTGACTCTGCATGTATTTTCATCCTCACCCACAGGGTTAGTTCTTGGGAGCTGAGTTCTTAACAGTTCATTTTTGCTGAAGTCCACAAGAACAGGAAATCTGGAGCTGGGTATGAAGACAGCTACTCAAAGTGTGGATGAACTCCACCCTGTTCCTAGTGGGAACCTAGTGAGAAACACTGATTTCCCTCCAGACCAGAAAGGGCTCTTTATCTAGTTCAAGAGAAGTTATTCCGTTCTGAACAGCAGAGTATTTTAGTGAAGATAATTGGTCTTTCTAAAACAAAAGGAAAGAAATTTGCAACGTGATGCAATACACAAGTGCACCTGTACTACTTCTAGCATATGTACTTGAAATGTATATAAATGTGCATATCTGATCCTGTAATAAAAATAATCTTCTCTTTTACAGTGCAGACTGTGTTAATGAAAGGCACAACATAGCAACCCTGGCAGGTAAATTACCTGGTCTCGTGTCATCTAGTATCACGTCCCATTTAGTTTCCTATAAAAGCCATTACCTAGCAGAGATCACAGTGGTAAGGCAGCTTGTTATCCATCCCTTCCTTACTGAAATAAGAACAGCCTCATGGACCAGCTTGGGAGATTCATTCAATCAGATGCCAAAGGTATGTGACAAGGTATATTAGAGTACTTTACCAAGGGTTTTCTTGTTTGTCATTTTGTCCAAAAGTAGGAGTAGCATACCTTTTCAAGATCCAAAGAAGAAGGGAGAGCTAAAAAAAGTTTGTAGAAAAAAAATTGTATGCTTTCTTAAGAAGTAAAAAAGTCTTTAGCTATTGGCCCTCTGTGTATTTAGAATAAAGCTAATACAGTTTTAACTGGGCAAGTGCTTCTCTTAATAATATACTTGAATGATTTCTACATTAAGGCAAAGAGGAAATCAGAAATCTATCTAGACTAACTAACTCTAGCACAGAGGCCATACAACCTTCCTGAAATAACTCCTTTCAGGTAAGAGCTCTGGCTGAAGATAAGCGATCTTTTAAAAAGCCATTCTTTATTAATATATAATAATGAAAATTCAATCACAATTAAACATTGGGAGTACAAAATTAAAAATATTGTACCTTATTTCTCCTACGACTTAGCTTCCAGTTCTTCCCACTCAGTCCTGTTACATCTTTTCCCCCACTAGATCAAAGAGCCTGTTCTTATTATCTACCAGTTACTGTGCAAGTAGTTATAGATGGTTAGCAATTGCCTGCTGACTGAAGTAAAAAAACCCTTTAAATCCAATTTATAGCTATAACATTAAAGATACAGTGAATTTCTGAGGGGATAATTTCTGAATGCCCCTATTGTTATGGGAATTTCTATAAGCCCACAATAGTATATCCATGTATTCCTAGTTACACATGCAGGGAAGTAATTTCTCCTTTAATAACATTTACTGGGAAATCAGGTTTATCTGTCTTACCATGATGGCTCTTAGGTCTTTTCCAGTATTCAGGGTTTCCTGAGGCAAAGCACCTGCAGCCCATCCTGAACATATGAGCTACCTTACTAATTCTTATATGCATGTTATATATTTGTTTTCTAATATGTGTTTTTCTCCTGAGCCAGGATTCCTCTATTCCTCTCATTTAGTTACCTTCTCGCTTTTTTACTTATCCGTTCTCTGCTCTTTGAATCTGCTACAAAAATTTAGTTTATTGATCTATTTGATTTTTTTCTCAAGTACCTCCATTAAATGTCCTTTGTATTGCTACTAAAAGAACATTGTGCTCCCAAGACCTTGTTGTCTAATGTGTCTAAGCTTCTACAAGGCCTTAGTGTCTGTCTAGCAGCAGCTTGGATACTTCAACTCACTTACAGCTAGTTCAGCTGTGTTGGTTACACAACCTTAGGCCTGGTACACACAGCCTAAGTGTTGCACAGCATAGGATGTGAGGAATGCCCTTAAAGGGAAGGAAGGGTTAATCATTTATAATCTCACACCCATCCGTTATTGTGGTGTGTTATCTTACTACTCACTAACTGAGACCTGGAATAACCATTCTGTTATTACATATAACTGGAAGGTATTTATTCCTCATGAACAGACCAAACCACAAATCAGTGGCTAGTCCTAACTTACACATTTGATATCACTTTGCAATCTACCCCATGTGTGAAATTTCGCACCAGAAGTTTACTATTTGACACCTACTTGGAGTAGCTAATAATTGTTTTTCTTTTTTTTTTTTTTACAATAACATTTTCTAAAGAAATCTGGAAGTAGAGTAAGGATACTTTAAGACACTCACACAGTAGTGCTAATTCCTCGGGGGAAAGCCCAGAGTAATGAAAGCAGCAGCATGCTATTATTAGATAATCTTGCTCATTAAAAGCAAACCTTTTGCAATCAGGTGAAACATCATTTCTACTTACTACTATTTGCTGTAATAGCTATGCACAAGAGCTGAAATACAGCTTAGTTACATATTTGCAGAGATTCAAAGTTACATTTCTGCTGATTAAGGCAGCTAGTGTTTTTTGATGGCACTGGACTTTTATGTAGGGATATGTTATCATTCTCTTACCTAGCACAGTGCATACAGGAGGAATAAAAACAGATAGCACTATCTGTGGAGAAAAGGATCTGACCTGCCTGTGGTCTTTTGTTGGAGTCTACAGGCAGCAAATGAAGACAAGTTAGGAATGTACTCCTCTCAGCTCTTTTTCAGGGAACACGAAAAGAACTCATCCCACTGCCCACACGCTGGTGAAAGAGAAGCCTACAGCAAACCCAGAAATCCTCTGCATTCCAGTATGATGTACAAAACCACACATGACTGAACAGATTTGCAATGGACTCCAATAGTCACTAGAGCTAGGAGAGAAACTTTTGGACAGTTTTGTAGCAGAAAACTGTCTAATGACAAAATGGGGTCAGAGTAGGTTATGTAATATTGATCCAAGGTCTTACACAGACCTTAAAAGAACAACACAAAGTAAATACTTTCCCTTCAGAAACATTTTGAAATCCAGCACCATTTGGGATTTCATTATCATGGTCCAGAGACTGTGGAACAACGAAACACCCCAGAGTACTGATGTGGTCACGATGTGGCTGATGTGGCTTTGGTAGATGACTCTCACATCCCTTTGTTCCTTTGCCCAGCTGTAATAGCCTCAAGTAAACCAAACTTAAAAAGACTATATATATACATATATTCTCTTCCTACCACACATGCAAACTATTAAACCTAATTTTTGGTTTAAAACAGAAGAAGGTAAGCATTTAATTGCTGTTAAACAGTGATCTAAATAGTGTATTTTCAGATACTAATAATTGTCTCACAAACTTTGATTTACTATTCTCATGGACTTAATGTCAAAATAAAGTAGTGGCTAGCAATCCATAAAAGAAGCACTTTGCACAGAGACTGATCCAATTATGACAAGGTATAAAAATGGTATCATGAAGTTTCCCTCATCTGGACATTTTGAGAGAGAAAATTATGTTTAAATCCATGCTGAAAAGATTATTCAGCGTCAAGCATAAGAAAGTTACTACAGTTACACGTATTGATTATATTCATTACTGCTATAGCCCTTAAACTTAGAATTAAAAATTGTTTGGTTTGCTTTATTTTAATATCAGTTTGTAGAAAACATGGGGTAAATGAAAACTAAACCCATTCCCATTTCAAAGTTATGGAACCAGACAAGTATAAACCTAAGAAAATGAAATTAAATATTCTTTTGAACCTGTAACTTCCTAAGTCTTATCCTGAAATTTTTAATACTGAAAGAGTGAAATTCTCTTTCATATCATTCCATCTAATTCCTTTCTAGCCTTATTTCTCAGAGCATGTGTGAAGGACCAGTCCTTTAATGTGTTATTACTGTAAAAACAGATATTTGATTTTTCACAGTAAGTTCACAGCAACCTATGGCTTTAGGTCACTGAAGTATGTCAAAATCCAATCTTTCCCCCAGAAGTGGAAATACTCTTTTAAATTAAGTGGTTAAACATTGCTTTAATCTATGCTTTAAATTTTGAAAGATAGGATTTGTACTCAGGGCAGCACTGAGCTCACCTCTTAGCACACAACTCTTCCATCCTCAGATGCAAATTCACTATTTAAAGAGAGAATTTACAATTAAGGAGAAATTTTACATCTGCTTTTCAGTATCAGAATTATGTTGATTCCTTTCTTAAATGACAGTTAAATGCTAATTTTTAAAAAGTGTTTTCGCTTTGTTCCACATTCAGGAATATTGGAAAAGATACGATTGTGTTTAATAAAGAAACTGCTGCCACAATCGGAAGACAGAAGGAAGTATCATGAGGAGTTTGCCTCATCCACTTCATTTCATGGTGTGCACAGGATTGTCCACACGCAGAGCAAGGCTCGCAGAGCACTGTGGCTGCTGATAGTCGCAGGCTGCCTTGCCATTGCCATCTGGCAGATCTGCAGTCGCGTCATCTACTACTTCAGCTGGCCAACCACAACTACTGTGGTGGTGCAGTACGTGGAAAACATCAAATTCCCTGCTGTGACCTTTTGCAACTTGAACAGGTAAAAATTACATTTGCTGTTTGCTTTTGGGACGCAACATATCTTTATCTGAAAGCAGTCAGGTTCCACGACTTGATTGGACAAATCACATGGAAAACAGGAAAATATAGATATGAGGGGCATGTCTTCTGCACCACCATATGATACTTAAATGAAGATGAAAATACGAGAATCCAGAAAGGAAGGCTGCTTTTATAATCTTCCCCTTCCTTCAGATGAACAGATGACCTGATTTTTAAGTTTCACAACAGAAGTTGGAGTAGAAATACTCTACTAGTGGTGGTGTTCTACATACGAATGTTGCTTTTACAGTGTTACTAAGGGACAGCCATCAGCCACAGCCAAACCGGAAATAAAAGACAGGATTAGCAAACAAATTTAAATAGAAACCTCACACAAAAGTAGAAATCTTGCAGATACTCTTTTTTTCAGAGGTGCTCAGCCGTTGTAACTCCAGCTGATGTTTGTGGTTTTTGCAGGAAGGAAGCATTTGGGCTATTTGGAAGACATGTGTCTAAGAAAAAACTTCACTACAGATTTCTACATTTGAAACCAGTGGCCAACATTCAGAGCAGCCAATTTGAAAATAATCTAATAAAATTCTGGCCTGATTTTAGAGCAAATATGTAATTTAGGAACAGTTTTAGAAATACAGAAAGTTTATCGAAAAATAGTAAGTTTTCTTATCTTCTACCTTTTGTCAGCACAATTGGCCAGAAGTCCACATCTCAAAAGCCTGGAGCTGTTCTGCCTCCCTATGCCACCTTCCCATTACCTGCACAAAGCCACCCTGGGTTGGTACAGCTGTTATAAATGTGCCCTGCTTCCCCTAACTATAGCAGCAGCACATAAGGAGGCAGCTACTGAGCATGGCATTTCTCCATCAAAGTAACAGTTTGCTGCCATGTCCATCTGCCACTCACACTGTGCTTATCCTCCCCCTCCTGTTTTTAGTAATCAGGGGGTTTTTTGTTAGCAGGACAAAGAGGCACAGGACCCCCTTTGTCTTTATTTTTTGACTCAAATCCAGTTCTGAAGAGCTGTTCCTGCTAATCTTCCTATAACTCAGCCATTAGGCTTTATTATACAAATACACTAATACATTTTTAAAAATAAGATAAAATGTCAGTTCTGAAGAACATGGCATTATAGCTTCACTTGTGCTTATTCTCTTTTTAAACTTAGAACTCCTGTTAATCCTTTACTTCAAAAAAGAACTTCAATGCTGTACGTAAGAAAAGCACCACCAAAGTGTCATCATGTTTTTGAGATTTTTCAAGTGGGTTCAAAGAGTAAGGATCAGCCTTGATTTAAGCCACTGTGCCACCAGCTCATGGGAAGGTAGACTGTCTCTACACTGAGGTGTAGTGCCTTAGTAAAGCAGGTACATGAGAATACTGAAGATGTGCTTAGAAATCAATTTTCCAAATTAAGGAAGACAGCTTTTTTTGAAAGGGACAGCTCCTCTCAGCTAGTTTCCTCCATGTAAATGCAATTGTTCAGCTCATCATCAGTTCTACAAATCTGGTTGTTTGCTTATGTGAATGGTTAATCCACTCAGGGGATTTGGCTTTTATTTTTTAATAAACAACCACACACAACAGAAATGCTTCCTGTATGACTGACCAGAATAGCCATGGAAAGGTGTCCATTTTCTTTTTCCAGATATGGAAGATACTTTCCTAGAGATAGAGACTAGATTGCTTATTCATGTTGTAGAGATCAAACTGCAACCTGATGGGCAAGAATCACTTACAGTTTGTGGGCAGTCAACAAATTGCGTCACAGTTTTGTCAAGAGTAGCCTTGAGATCAGTCCTATAACTGCAGAATTCCAAGCAATTCTTTCTCCTTCCTTCTCACTGACAGGTTTCAAGCTCATGCAGTGAGCAATCTGAAAGTAATTTTTTTAATTTGGAACATTGTATCTGCAATTCTCCGAAAATTTGCTATGGAAGATAAATATTCCCAGGAGTTAAATTATTTCCTTCTTGGGAACCAGAACTTCAGCATCAAAGAGTTTAAAAGGAAAAATGGGTTTTATCTGAATAGCAGCACATTGCTAGAATGTGATTTTTTTGGAAAGCCATGTTACCCACAGGTAAATACATTCATTTTACTTAAACAGTAGCATGGAAAGGAAGGGTATATATTCTTACACTCAATTTAAGACATCTAGCTTTGCCAGCTACTCCCTCTGTGTTCCCTTTATAGTCAGACAGCCAACAAAGAGCAAAGTCCTGCTCTAAACTACCCCGAGGGCCTCGATTCTCCCACTGACTGCAGAAGTAGCCTGCTGGACTCTCTGAGCTGTAAGATGGTATTTCAGTTTAAATTGCTCTCTGCCTGATGCCACTTCTGCACAGACAGCAGCCTTTGAGAGCTGCCATACCTCCAGGCTGTATCTAACAACCTTTTCCATCAGCAGCCTATAATGAAGGACAGTTTGAACGAAGTTTTTTGCATGACATAAATCTATTGTTTTGCTCTTGAGGTCAAGAATCTAGACAGACAGGATAACTATATGCAGAGTCCACAGGAATTTTATATATTGAAATGAAAATAGCCCGTCTGGGAATTTTGGACAACAGCCAAAACATATGAACATCCCATTTTTAAGTCAATTCTTCTGTAAAGAAATTCCCAATTTAAACAGAAAATGTGAACAAAACAGTCAGGCCTATATTCTTTATGTTTAATCTAACCTTTAGATATGCTGTAGTTTCTAAAATTAGGCATTGGAGGCTTCTCTTAACTGGAAGATAGTAGTGTTGATAACTAAAAGCAAAGCAATGAGATGCAGTCATATAAAATGATTAGGTAGTTTTGGGAAATAATGCAAATATTGTACTTTCACATGTAACATGACATTTAGTTTTGGAACAGTCTTCACTAAGCAGCTAATGGAAAAAAATTAAAAGTTGGTTTTGAATATATAATTTCTATATAATGTAACAGGTACAGAAACAACACACGACCTCATTAAATTATTCTGAGCAGCTCATAAGTATTAACAAACAATTAAATTTCTCCTTTAAACTCCATTTTCTATAGAAAGGGCTGAAATACTTTTGAATATTTCCATCAATTAGCACTTTTTCTTTTTGGGGCTCAATATTACTCAAAATAAAACAATCAAAATAACCCAACAACTGCAGTAGTCCCTCTGTTGCATTGTAATTAACTAAGGAAACTTCAAGTGTTCTTTCTTTCATTTCACTCTTCCCTATTTTCCTTTATTGAAGGATTTTGAACATGTTTTCACTGAATATGGAAACTGCTTTACTTTTAATCACAATGATCTTTCAGCAAGAAGAGTGAGTTTGTCTGGAAGAGGCTTACATTTGCTTTTTGATGTCCAGCAGGTATGGCTATCCTAAGGATTATAAACAACAAATCGTAGTACTTTATAAATTAGTAGAGGGGTTTTTTTGTTTGGTTTGGAACTTTTGTTTGATGGGGTTTACACAGACCTCCAGAATTTCATGCACATAATTCTAAATCAAGACTATTTCCAAGTGAAAGGGTATTTTAAAGGAAGAAACCCAAATACAGATTTAAAACCACAGAATTTTTATTGACTCTGTCCCCAGCTAAGGGGGGAGGGTTGTGAGTGAACATACACATGTTCACCTACAACTGAAACATATCAGATGAGTGATTTAATTTTATACAAGCAGTTTGGGATAGCATCACGTCACTTTAATAAAAGGCCCAGTAGGGAAAGTCATCTGGTGCCAGTTTCTAAGTAACACCGAATTTTAGTTACAGCAGCTGCAGCAGCTCAGTGCCAGCCAAGATCTGGTCTTTTCACTGTAAATTGTTTCTGACATTATAATTGTCTTTGATCAACACAAAGCAGAAAACATAAATATCACCTTGTGAGAACAGGGAAGAAAACAAAAAGATTGATAAATGACTTAGACATTCACTTTTGTTCTCTAGGAGTTATGAGTCAGGAGTGAAAGGTTTTGAAGAGAATGATGGGAAGTTTGCTGAAATGTGATGGGTAGTTTCAAGTAAAATGAACAAATATCCAAGTCATAAGTAAATGCTCATCTATGATGTCTTGATTTTAAAATTGGGGGATGCCAAAAGGAATAAAGTTGAAAGTTTATAGCAACTGGAAGGAAACTCACAGAGGTAATGAACAAAGGAAATTCAAATCAGTTTGTTCTATACTTCCCCATAAATTGTGAAAAAAGTTACTAGAGATACAAGGCTAAATAGCATAGTACCACATTAAATATTGCTAAAGCTTCAGATGGTAAGCAAAGCCAAAACTACTTTAAACAATTCTTTTTGTGTCAGGACAAATTCACCGATGAACCTGCTCTTGGTTACACTGATGCTGGAATAACGTTTGTTATCCATTCACCCCAAGAGCTTCCACGCTTTGATGGTTTAGGTTTATTGTCACCAGTCGGGATGCACGCACAGGTCGCAATCCGCCAGCTGAAGGTAAGGATTTTGTCCAAGAACTAAAGCAGTGGTTTTTACTGTCTCTAATTATCTTCTGAAGCACTGACAATGAAGTAGACATTATGGAAAGTAGATATTTATTATGCCTTATTGACTCCAAAAAATAACATTTCCTCCAGACACAAACAAAATTACTGCTACTTTGGGGAGGATATCACTGGTTTTCCTAATTTGTCTCTACCAAAGTCAGCCTTTTTTTCCTATAATTTTACCATTTCTGACAGATAATGATAAATGGACACCACAGCATTGCCCTATCAACACATTCTGCTACCATTAAGAGGGTCTCAGATTCCTAGTGGAATCTAAGCAGAGCACAGTACTATTTTGCACTACGCTGTCTGTTCAGGCCCTACTTTTTCTGTGAGAAAGGGGAGATGATTTTTTAATCTCAAGAGCACAGATTTTCATTACCCCAAATTAAATCACCATGTTGCTGCTTAGGTTTTCAACAGGCTGCCTTCAGCACTTTAAAATGTGAAAAATAAATACCTTAATTTAAAACACAGGCAAAAAAAAATTATCTTTTGTTATTATTACCCTACAGTCAATTATCCAAGAATACCCATGGGGAGAGTGCAAGCCTGACATAAAGCTTCAGTACCACAAGATTTATAGTACTAATGGATGTTTGCTGGAATGCAAAGCTCGGTACATACAGGACTGGTGTGGCTGTTTGCCATTCATTCTTCCAGGTATTTCTCAGGAGTATCATCCTACCACACACTGATCATCTTTGTGGAAAACTTCACATGTCATTGAATAGCAAAGGAGATACAGCACATTTTGAGGGATACCTACAGCTAAGATTAATTAAAATTCCAAGAAAGCAAGCAAGATATTTGGTCAAGTCTAGGCCTAGCATCTGGGTCGTTGTGTATTCTTAGGATAGAGTCCAAAAAATGGAAAGAAACAATTATGCCTCAGGAGTGTGAGACAGGTCTGCTGTCCTCAACCTGACTTCCTAAGGAGCTGGGACTAAACCCATAAGAAGGCACATATTTTCACACATACCCCAGAAAACTTGCTTTGCAGGCAGGTGTTCAGCAACCACAGCAGAAGAGCTTGCTTGAAGACAGAATCCGAGTTCCACCATATGAGCTATGGAAAGAATCTGGCAGCAGCAAAGCCTCTACAAAAGCCAAAAAGCTGTATGGAGCCTTCTAATCAGCCTCAAATGTGGAGCATCAGGTGCATGCTGTAATATTCCCCTCAAGTATGCAGGCTTCTTAACCAATCTAGAAATGTAAAGCAGTAACACTGAGCCCTCACACCTTTTTCAGCATTAAGTGTAATGATAGTATTGTCACCTAAAGCAAGAGCTGGATCCCAGATCTCTACTCTTGCACCTCTTTTTTTTCCACAAGTTTATCACGAGAAAGCCAGTAGATCACAAGAAACACTGCACTGTCTGACTCACTGTATTTTTAAATATACTCAAGCAAGATAGAATGCTCTTACTAAAGTAGACCCATGAATGTGTAATCCGCAGCCTGTTTGTTTGAGAATCCCCAGGAAAGAAGGCTGGCAGTCTTCTGGAAAATGTCATGAAAAGGGGGCTGCCAAGGCAATTAAGCCTGGGTCTCCCATGCCTGGGGTGAGAGCTTTGTACAAAGGCAGTTAGATAAGGGAGAGCAATGCCTTCTGGAACTGTGTGCTAAACTGCTACATAACATTTCCATGTGAGGGGAAAAAAAATTAAAAAGGGATGCAACTGAGGCCAACTGAAATCTGGACATTTTGCTCTAGCTCAGGATACTGTCTTACCCCTTAGATCTCCAAACAACTCTTGCAGGAAGCTCAGAACATCTGCAGAAACACATGGGATGTAATCATATATCAAATCTACCTTACTTTGCTGGGGTTTTTTTTCATTTCCACTAGGAAAAGCAGAAATTTCTGTCTTTAGCAAGCTAACACAAAGAGTGAGCCACAAGCCAGTTCTGGCTCATACACATAATGAAGATGTTTGCTCCAACAGCAGCCTCCTGGCTTGGTCTGTTGTGTCTCTTCACTCTGTACAGTTTTGGTGTTGGCAACTGCACTGTGCCCAACTGCATAGATTTCTCATTTGTGTAACTGTTAACATGAAGTGGGGAGCAGGTTTTCATGACATTACATTTCAGTTCAGTACACATAGATCTAAGGGTTAGATAGTTAATTGAGGCTCCTAAGCATTTTTATTTATTTTTAGGAAATGGAACAGAATGTGACTTGCTGAAGTTTTACAAATGTGTTTATCCAGCAGTCTGTAAGTAATAACTTCATATTCATGTTTTCTAAGCCAACTCCAAATAGTAGACAATATCTAACAATTAAACCAAAATACTGAAAGTAATCTGAAATGGAATACATCCCAGTGCATTTAATATTCTGAAAATACAGACCAGAAGAGCATGAAATAGATGCTCTTTAAAAAACAAACAAAACACCAAAAAAACCCCTCCAAAAATAAGTATATATCTATATAACTAACAGACTAATTCATTTTAGCAAATCAGAAATGGTTTAAAATGGAAGAACATTCAACTAATCTGTTTTCACTTACCAAGCCTCTGGCTAGCATTTTCACATCTTCATGGTATCATCCTTCTAGATCCAATGTTGTATTCTTTGTGCAAGAAGAGTGAACAGCACAGTAATAACAGGTTTGTTAACTGGTGAAAATATAAATCACTGGACTTTAAGGTTTTATCTTTTTAAAGAAAAAGTTAATTATAAATTTTGAAAGCACTCCAAATGTAATTCTTTTCCATAAACAAAATAATATGCACAGAGTGGAAATGAAATTTTTAAGTCACTATGACAGACCTTCTGAAAAATACTTAAAATGGTAATCTGAGAAGGAACTTTGCATGAACTTCAGAAAGCTTTCTTTTTAATTGCTTTGGTTTCTGTTGTGTAATGTGACTCTCTCTGAGTGATTAGTAGACTCAGAAGTTGGTGGGGGGGACTGTTTTGATTAGGTGTGTGCAACATTCAGGCGAGATCTACTACTGTGAATGATTATTCATTTTTTCCTGTGGCTGTTTTGGAATGGATTCCACTAAGTTCACATTCTTAAATAAACATGATCTTTGAAAGCCTGTCATGAGGAAAAGATGTATATTATTTTACTTAATGGATATTCGGTGAACGAATTTCAAAGAAACCACAGAGCAATAAGCAAAAATGACCCCAAAGTCCTGTGAAGGATGGATAGGATTAAGAGCTGGAGCCCAGAAGGATGGTGAACCTGGTTTGTAGGTATGTGGTTCCCAGGATCCCATTTTAGGGGCTGACTCTCCTTTGACAGTGTAGGAGAGGTAAGACATCTGATAACAAAATCCCAAGTAACAGCACACTAATCCAGTATCTGCAGGACCTACTGTTGGAAAGACCATTTATTTTAGCAGCTCTTAAGGCTGCCTATCCAGAATTAAATCCACAGCCTCAGCATCCCTGGAGAGTATTTCAAGTCATCAGCTAACATGCTGAGATATCTCCTCCTTTGTGCTTTGCAAAAGTGAGAAGCCCACAACAGAGAGAACAGCCACAACCTCCACCACCATACAAACAGGACAAATAGAGCATCACAAGCAGAAGATTACAGTACTCATCTCAGAGTGATGGCTTATGCTTTAGGAAACATTTATGCCCTACAACTTTTCATCTACTTATTTTTTTCTCTAGCTTTCCAGATTTCTGTAATGATTATTTTCTGTTAGAGCTTTGTTAGGGGAAAGTTCTAACAAGCTCTACTCTCATGAGCAGCCAGACCTGCAGAATTTTATGACTTCTCTTTGGTATTTGAAGAGACAAAGCTTTCCCTAAGCCTTCTAAGCTGTCTTGAGCCCAATTATCAAATGTCAGGCAGGAGTTAAGGTAAAGTGAACTTAGCTTACCAAAGTTTTGAACAGGTATCAGCTGATAGCAGACTACAATTGGAATTGCTCTGGAAGTTGTTTCTGTGCACTGAAATGAGCTGCGCAGGCACCAAGGCATCAAGACCAAGGATATATATCCAAGTATTTAATTAGAACATGGAAAGCCTTCTGTTGCACTTTTGATTAACTGTGGGTGAGAAATAAGCACAGAAAGCCCCAATGAAGGCAGAAAGAGGTGCTGGATTTCTTTGGAAAAAGTGAGAAAAACATCTTACCCCTTATTATTGTGCACCAGTTTCCCAAATGACAGTTGCAAATACTTATTCGTTCCTTCAAAACTGACGAGTATCCACTTTTCTTGGAATAATTGACCCACACATTTATCAAAGACAGTTAAAATTAATTTAGAGAGTTTTTTAAAGAAAGTTTTTCAACTGTGTTTTTTTTTAAGAAATATTATATAAATTATTTCTCTTGAAATTTCAGATTATATAGAAATAAAAGGATTATGTACAGTAGGAACACACAATTCCACTTGCCCCACCCCATGTGAAGAAACAGATTATCCCTCCACTGTTACCTATTCAAGCTTTGGAGGAGAAAAAGCCATAAAATACTTTTCTACAAAACTGAAGAAAAGCCCAGAATACATCAGGTAATCTTGCTTAACACCTTATCTAACAAATTATTGATTCCTTTTAACCATGCTAGCAGAGTGTATGATGAAAATATGACCTTAAAAAGATATCCTTAAGTGTGGTATTAATAACATTGTCTGTGAGATAACATAATCTCTTGGGAAAAATTGGTTAAGATTTATACAAATATTTTTATTTATATATATATATATACAGATGTATGTATGCATTATACATATAGATACAAATATGTATATAATATACTTAGATACATCTAAGACTGTGGATAACAAAAATAGATAATGCAATTAAAAAATAAGATTCTCAATTACCCTCTATGTCATTGAGCTCTTATAACAAAGTTTTTTAACCACTGTTTCAATTAAGAATAAGAAAAAAAATCAGGGTTATCAAACCTATCCACAATCCATGTGAGACATCCACCCAATAGAGAAGACAGACCTTCACACTTCCACAAATTAAGACAAAAAATAACACAAATAGATACAAAGTTTTTCTCCTTTCAGCCTATTCCCAAAGGAAGCTTCATAAGCACTGAAGACCTAGGTTTTATTGTAGCAGCAATGCTACAAATTTATTATTATTTTCTATTATTAGTAGAATTCCCTAATACCATTTATGGTATAAAATTTATTTAGAAGATCTTTGTCACAATATTAATTCTCACAAAGTAACAGAAGAGTGAAACAGGACGGTTTTGTGTGACTGAAAGCACTACACAGCAAAATAAGTTAGTTCTGCACCCAGCAGAAGATGCCTTCTAGTGCAAAAACATCTAAACAGTACTGACCACATCTTTTATCCAGGAAAAGATGGCAGGACTGGTGTTATGCATAGAGCTGTGCTGCTCAGTATGCAGACTGCAGTGACCTGATTTGCATACTTTTAAATTCAGAGACGCCATGTATCCCCACGCTTTAATAGACCATATGTGCCTTACTGTTAGGATATCATGAATTGATGCCAGACTTCCTCACAAATATAAGCATTATATATTAAAAAATTGGATTATTTCCAGCTTTTTATTGCTAGAAAGATATGATCTAGTTGTCAAAGAGAATTTAATACCGTTTCATAGCATGAATTGCCTCTTGTTCACAGCCATAGATGTCAGCAGTACAAATAAGTGTTAAGGCATATGCTACACAAACTCATAGTATATACAACATCAAAGTATATTTACAAACAACTCTAGAAAATTTGATTCATGAAATATCTATGAGTTTCATTGTCTTAGTGATTTCAGTTTTCCCACTTTTGAAGCCTTCAGTCTGCAAATACTTGCATATGTTTATACATGAAAATGGAACTGTACAAATCATAGAATGGTTTGGGTTGGATGGGACCTTTAATGGTCAACTGGTCCAAATCCCCTGCAATAAGCAGAGACATCTTCAACTAGATCAGGTTACTCAGAGCCCAGTCCAACCTGGCCTTGATGTTTCCAGGGATGGGGCATTCACCACCTCTCGGGTCAACCTGTCCCAGTGTTTCACCACCTTCATTGTAAAAACTGCCTTCCTTATACCTAGTCTGAATCTACCCTCCCTTAATTTACAACCATTCTGTCTTGTCCTATATCTACAGGTCCTATCAAAAAGTCTGTTCCTAATGAACATTATGAAAATAAACCTGTTGTTATATGCAAAAGATATTAATCCTCTGAGGACATTTTACCTCTGCCGATTATTTTATTGTCTGTAAACATCATGTGCAACTCAGTAATTATTCAATTAAGCAAGTGAACATACAGGATATTCCCCTGTTACCAGGCCTTAACCAATAGCAATCCTGCCAACACATTAATGAGAACATATTCCAAACTATAAAACATAGAGATGTATTTATTTCTGAGGATGTAAGGAGGCAAAAGGTAAACATTTATTGGACAGTTCTGCTAGTAAATCCATGACAAGGGCAGGAGCCTTACTAACAGAAGATAGGAGAATAAGATTATTTTTATTATACTCAGCGCTGCCTGAGTTTTAGAATTACCACCCAAAGAGGCAGATGTAATGATTTTGTATAGAAAATACTTTATTTTCATGAATATTGTTAATGAACTCATTGTCACTGTCAACCCAAAAACCTGCACCTGTTCACACTTCTGAAGAAACATGCAATGGTTGCACATAATCAAGAATGGTAGATTACCCTTTGATTGACATTTCCTCTCAAGTTTCTCTCAGTGACCATTAAAAAGTATGAGTCTATCCCACAATACAGCTATAAAGCTACTTTTCAATATAGCATGAAGATCTACTCCTGATAAGCTGCTGTTTGGGACTTTGGTGTTTTTCCTTCTCTCATGTAACTGATTTTGATAACACTCACCTAAATTTTTCATTAAAAGACACCATCACTCTCCCTGAACTCAGACCATGCTGATAGATGTTGGTAAAAACGAACAGCACTCCTGACTGCCTCGAGTAAACACTTATGTATTTGTCATTAGGCAAAACCTTGTGCGTATTGAGATTAAGTATCATGATCTGAGCTACAAAATAACACAGCAGCAGAAGGCCTTGACTATATCTGAGTTGCTTGGTAAGTGAATGTTTAATATTTACTTATTATTGATTAATAATTAATCTAAAATAATAATTTTAAAAAACAATAGAAAAAAAACCCACATTTTTAAAAATTCTCTCTCCTCCTGAATCATAAACTATGTGGGCTTCTGAACAAGAAGAGAGACTTTTTATATGATAGTAGTAATAATCATGTCTGTCTCATGGTCATTTTTGATACTGTCTCCTGTCATTCCTGATGCTCCAGGGGGGAGCCAGCTTAAAGAACCTGTGGTATGCACAGCAGCTGAGACTACGAATTAAGTCTGGCACCAGTTTATGGCTATATCACTGACAGGAGAGTAAGAATAGGGATGTTTTTGGGATTTGGAGGGAAGAGGGAACACATGGGGATGAGAAGCAAGGGAACAGTTAAAAAGACATAAAAGTAGGAAGTATTTTAAGTATCTGTTTCATAGTAGGATGTCTTGTGTTGGACTTGCTTTATTTAGAATTTTCAAAAACACATTAGTCTTCTTCAATAAACATTCTTAAGAATATTAATTCTGTTTTCTTAATGTGATGGATTATGTATATTGAAGCTATTTAACACTTGAGCCTGGCAGAGTTTTGTTTCCTTGCTAGACTAAACCAGATGCTTCGGATGACATATGTTTATTTCCTTCTATTACAGCTGATGTAGGTGGCCAGCTTGGATTGTTTTGTGGTGCCAGTATGATTACAACCATAGAATTGCTCGAGTATATTTTTACTAACTTCTGTTGGATGTGCATCTTTCTTCTTTTGAAAGCTCCTGAAATGCCTCAATGGAACAATCCATCCCAGAACCAAGCAACACAAAAGGAAAAAAAGAGGGGAATACAAGAATGTTAATGGCTTGTAGAAGTCCAGAACTAATTGGTTTTGGAAATTCCCTTTATTTTTAAGATTCAAAGGAGATAGTAGTATTCTACATTGTCCCCTTCTCTACACTCCTTATTCTCCCTTTTATTGCCTAAAACTATTTAACTGCGCTAAACAACTTCAAAGAGTCCATTTCACAGTGTCTCACCTTCCTATTCAGGTAAAGAAAAATGCAATCTATAACCAAAATTTTAATTTTTTGTTTTTAAATAGCGTAGCAAGTGATGCTGACATACAAAGCAATTTAGCATTCATGATCCAGTTTTTATCTTCTGTATTTTGAGTGATGAGAAATAATACATATGCCAAATTATCTCACACAAGTTTCTTGACCAGCATAAATATGGAGCATCGCTATTCTTAAAAAGCAGGTTCCTTATTAACAACTTTTCTAGTAGGTTACTACTGTAACATATTCCAGAGAAGGATATGGTAGCTTTACTTAGAAGAATTAAGAACATGCCTAATAACAAGGAAATTTACAGTGTATTATCTGTTTGTCTGAAACACACCAAAAAAACGTCATCAGTCTGCCAGCTACTATTGAGAACCATAGGGCATGCAAGTCAATGGTAAGTGGGAAAACATGGGTCAAGTTCAGTGTTCAATGTCATGAAAGATGATAATAAAGGCTAAAGTCTAAGTCTTCATCTAAGTTTTACTAAAAATCAGTCAGTGTAAGGATTTTGTGGCTTTGGTGCTGGTTCAGGCTTCCGGGACATTTATTTCTTTTAAAGTGCTGTGAAAAGCTTCTGTGTTTTCCTGCATTTGTAGGATGCAACTCTATCATTAGGATGTAACTATAGAGCAGTAGTGGTTTAGTCTTATGTTTTTTTTAAGACTTCAGAGATTAAATAAAGCAATAAGTGTATTTACTAACTGTAGTAATGTGATTTTCAGATTTCCATGTGGCTTCCCTTTGTCCTCCTGCTCTGTATACTATTGGTTCATTTTGAAATATGCATCTTGCTGTACCTGAAACCTATTGGTGTGCACCCTTTGCCAATCTTCCCTTCAGACTCCCCGAGAATGGCTCCAGCGGAGAAAATCCCGCCCCCTTCCTTCCCTCTATAAGCTGATGTCTGGATCAGCTCGAGGTTTTCATCTCTGAGCTGCTAGCCCTATTCCTGTCCCTGCTTTTCTCCCCCCCTTCTTCCCCTGCAACCCTTTTTCCTTACCCCAAATAAACCTCCCTGGCAGAACAGAGATGGATTCCAGTTCATTTCTTCATCCCACTGCATTTCCTGCTGAATTTCTGTGGCTACAAGACCCATGCCATGCCGAGTGGACCCTGGGGGCCGCATGCCACGAACCCGGTAGAGATATGCAGACCAGGGACCCCGCTCCAGGGGGGAGCCAGCTCCTGCAGCCCCCCCTGGAGCCTGCTACAACAACTAACAACCAAGTCCTTAAGGTTAGATATAAAGTAATGAAAATGATACCATTTGGCCATCAATGGCAACAGCTTCCGCTCAATGTCAGTCCTAGGATATGCAATTCAGGAAATACAGGAACTGGTTTTGCTTCCTAGAAAGAGATGCCATGATTTTTGTCTTCTCACCTTAAGCATAACTTAAAGATTTTTCTCTCAATTCTTTGTTATTGGTTCTCCACTTCTGCTGGGACTTTTCCCCCCTCACTATTACGAAGCACAGGCACATTTGGCTCAGCAGCCCTACAAAAAGGTCATTCCAACCCCACTGTCCAAGGTGTGTGTTGGCCAACATAGAGACAGAATGGAAAGAACAGAGCAAACTTAATGCAATATTTCTCTAAAGACTTCTCCCAGCTTCAAATAGTTTGTAACTGTGGAATTCCTAAACCAGAAGAAATTATGGGTTTGGAAACAGGAATAAGGTATCATCAGACTTCTGGATAAAAAGAAAAGCAGGGAAAAGTTTAAACATAATAATCTAGCACACCTTGTATTTTAGAGATCAAAGTGATTTGTAGCTATAAACCACAATGATTTGTTTTGTGTTGTTTGCTTCTACTAACAAGGGCTAAATAAAGGAAAATTAGTCTTGTAAGGACTTTACAAAACAAAAGTAGCATTGTTTCTGTCCAAAAGTTCAAGTGAAATGAAGCATAGAACATGCTAAAAAACCAGCCAAAAAAAACCCCAGTCCTCAGGAAGGGAAGGTACTGGAATCTTTGCTCAGTTTAACAAGACTAAAATGACTTTTGCTTACTCCACTGACTTTGGACAAGGACAGCTGCAATCACTGCATGGTTACAGATTCTTTTAACGTATGTGGCAGAAGGAGCTCTGAAGAAAGCACAAACACTTTTTTTGCCCAAGGTCAAGTGACAGACTCGGATGATTTTTTTCCAGCAATTGCTTGTGATAAGATTATATAAAGCAATTGATTCCCCAGCACAGCTAAATTTAGCAAGAGTGCTGTGCAGCAGAGCAGAAGTAAGGGTGCTTTTGTATTTTGATGTGTGACTACTTCTCTATTATGGCAATAGAATTTTTGAAAGCCTTAAGGAACTGTCTGGCTTTACTGCATGGGTGACAATGTCTATCTGTAAGGAGACAAACAAGGTATTTTAAGTTTGAACAGATCACCTCCTAGTTTATCATTACTTTGCTGCTTATTTATTCAATTTTCCTTTTCACAAGTGTTCATCCACGCTCCAAGTAAACACATTGCCAAGCTTTTCCCATAGCAATTGATTCTAAAATGGTAATCCTAACAATGAAATCTGTTGACATGATTGAGAAATCTCCTTGAGCTCCTCACAGATCCTTGTCTGATATGCAAAAAGAGATACAACATAGAATTCTGTTAAAAAAAAAGAAATTAAAAATATATTTTAAAATGCATTTTGCAGACGTCATTAAACTTTATTTAATGCTGTAGAGAATCTCATGCTGTTGCATATAACATTTTCTGAAGAACAGAGAGAGGCACTTTAGTTATGTGGATAATGACTTGTGTTTGGAAGCTCTAGATTTCATAGTATTGCTGCGTTCCCTTACATTGTATTCATTTTCAAACCCTAGGCAGCTGGTCAGAGTGCCAGAGTTTGTGGTACAAGGAAGACCGCCTTATAAACTACCAGAGAACTTGCCATGAGAGACTGGGCTGGGGGAAGGTTGGAGATAGCTAAAAACATGAATCACACCTTTTGACAAGTTTCTTTAGCTCATTTTCATTCTTCTAACTGTCTCACAGGACTACTATTGCAATGTACATGGCAGATATCTCTAAAGCAGTGCCAGAAAGGAAGGATTTATTCAATAAGAAATGGCAATTTTCTTCCAAAGAGTTTAGGAAACAGGTCTGTCACTTGCTTATTTGGCAAAGCAAAATGTACACAGAATGGCCTGTGCAGGAGAAGGATTTGGAGCAGACTGTTACACAGCAGATTAATCCATTGCAGTGTTTCACCAGTAGATGCCCCACTTACCTTAGGCTGCTGTTCACAAGCTTTCTCATGCACAGTTGATTTCACAGTACCTGTTATAGAATTGCTCAATATAACTAAAGTCAGATTGTTTCCCTGTGGTTAATGATGTATCAACTGGGGAAACATTTCAAAGGAGCTGCTGGAAAACCTGACATCACTTAGACAACTAAGAGACATCATCTTTGCAGAACTATGTTTAGATTGATTTCTGAGGAAAACAAACAAAGCACATAGCCATCCCCACTCTGCATCAAAATGAGCAGACCAAAGCATTTCTTAAGGAGCTTATACAAGCCAGCTGATCTAATGTTGCTTAAGAAAGTGTTGGTTAAGGTAAAATAAGTGTCCTCACCAATTCTTTAAGCTGAAACTATACGGGGGAGGGGGGGGAAGTATTTCCTCATACAATCACTCCAGTCTGAAGGTAGCTGTCTGTGCCTACCCCCTAACCCAAATACAAGTGTTTGTACTGTGTGTGAACCTGTTGCTGGCAAAACTTCAGAAATTTAGTCTTCCTCACCCGAGTAGTACCCCATAGCAGCATGAAACAGCCAAGTTTCTAACAGCTAAACATTGCCTTGCAGTTGCTCAGTATTTTGGAAATTCAAGCATTATCATGCAATTCTAAAAACTCCCAGACCAACATAAACCATAGTGTTTTACTCACACTGTCTCTCAAAGTACAAAGTGTTTCCAGAACTTCCTAATTCTGTACACAGAAGTGAATATGCCATATTAGGCTATAAACATTAGTACATCTTGTCACTCTTAACTGTATCCAGAGTAAAACATATTTTTGTTGGCAGTTGGTGAGCTTAATAAACTCAGGATACAGGAAACATCTCCAAGCTCACACCATATTAATTATTTAGTGCAATGCTGAAACATGACAGGGCTATAAATGCTAACATCTGTATGGGGATGATACTGCTCCAGATCCATGGGTAGCATCACATTTCCTGCATGTTGCTTATGGCTATCCTGCACTGTTAACCCTCTTGCATTCTAAGTCCATTTATCCACCAGGAGATGCTCTCCTCTGCTGGCTCCTCACTAAAAGTCACCACAAGAAGCAAAGTTTCTTTAGAACACAAAAACTTCCAAATGGCTCTTCCCACTACCCACACAACTGATGTCCAAACAGGGAATCCCCACCTAACTTGTGTCTCAGAAGAGATGCTCAAGGTGGTAGAGGTTTTTTGTGGTTTTGGTTTGGTTATTTCTTAGCATCTTTTGGGATTAGAACTGCTTTAAAAAAACTAGAAGGAGAGAGAGGTTCACACATGTAGCTATTCTTTCCTGAGTGAAATACTAAAAACCCTTCTGTCTCCAGAAAAGCATATCATTTAGTCAGGAAGACTGATTAAGTGCATATCTAGTTTTGCCTCCCTAATAGTTTGGGGTTACTTTCAAAGAAATTACCTTGTGCCTTAGAAAATCTAATAATACTTCCAGTACATTTGAAGGTCCCTGATGAAAAGATTGATAGTCCACATTATAATTGTTCGTATTTCTGCCTACTTTGTGACACTTTCAAAGCCCCTCTTAACCTAGCCAGTCATTTTGAGTTAAAGAGATGAACACTAAATAAAGACACATTGTGTCCCTTGTGGGTCTCAATCTGAGCACAGCATTGGATTCCCTTACCTACTTCTACCTATTTAAGGCAAATATGTGTGCAAGGCAGGATTGATGATTACACACTTGACCACTACTGATGTATTCCTCACATACTGTGAATCAGCTGAAATATAAGAAATAGGAACAGTTACAAGAAGGAACACTTCCATGCACAAGCTGAAAAAATGTGGGTTTGTCAGGGCTGCACACATACCACAGAACATGCAAAAACTGTTCATTAAAAACGAAAATTTGCTTCTGGTGTTTTTCAACTGAACCCATATGCCTCCCACAACGACTCAATTCTTATGCAGTTTCCATAACTGATACTCCCAATAACTTTAGCAAAGAATTTTAATGTAACCCCTTTTCCCGAGGTAACCAACAGGTCTTTGTGTACAGCAGCTGCAAAGAAAACACACGTAGAAGGCCTACTATGAATCCTGGCTAATAGGACTAGCCCAGGAATATTTTCCTGTTGGTCACCTGAATTACACCGTGATATTTCTAGCCCCACTGTGTGGGACTCGTATTACTTGTTGCAGACTGGATCCAGAGTTCAGAAGGAATTTTTCAACCTAAAAATGCCAAACAACTTCAGACCATGCCCATGGAAATATACAGTTCACTTATAGATTGCACATGCTCTAGTCAGGAAGCGCTACATCACATCTTAAGCTTCTCCTGAATAATGAGAATTTTCTGGGGTTGTTTTAATCCAAACATCTAAGCAATGCATGAATAAAAACGGCAAACAATGCCCCACATGAAGCAAACCAGACATGAGGAGAAAAAATCCTATTTGACTGGAGAAACATCACAAAAGTCTGTTTTAAGACTAATTATAAGAAGCTGTTCACTGTTTAAACATGGAAGTCAAGCAAACTAACAATTAGGAGAAAAAAATAAAAAAGGCAATACTGTTACTAAGATACCTACACAATTCTTTAAAAAAAAAGCTGAGGGAAGTGAAGTCATAGAGTGCAGTACAGCACCAGATTTTAGAGAATTCATTTGTCCTGAAGTGTAAGTTGCTATTGTTAATTATGTTCAAGTATCCCAGTCCAGACAAGGACTCTGCTGTGTGAAGCACCTCCCAAAATACAGACCCTGTTCCAAAGGTACTCCAGCTTTAGCAAACTGTAAGGCACCTGGTTTGCTCCTCAATTCAAAGCACCTGAGTGTTTGGGATGCCGATTTGCATAGTCAAAAAAGAAAGTGTGGTTAGGTAGGCAATGGCTATTACCTTTTCTCATTCTTACTGCTTGCACAGAACGTTTTGATGCCTTAACATAAAACAAATGGCCTTAATAGCAAGTAGACAACAGCAACACCACTGTCATGACTACACACTACTCTTCCTGAGCCTCCCTTGTGAAGGCAAACATGTTTTACCTCTGGTGTATGAAGAAGGGGGGAGAAGCAATGGTTTTGAATTTTGTGGAACAGCCCAGCTTCCTGCCACCCAGCTGTTTTGATGACACCTTTGGGTTTGCTCCAGCAAATATTCACCCACATAAGCTCTGCTGGTGACACTAGCAAATACCACATTATGAGGTTTACATCTAAATTTGGAGACAATCTATTTACTCTTTACTGCTGACACACAACTGAATTTTCACTGGTTGGCACTGCCAGTTTCTGCAGACTACATGGGAGGTTTTCAGTACAATAAGCCAATAAGAAACTTCTGGCAGAAAACTCTGTCTGGAAATCAAGAACACTATTACCAAATTAGTAACTGTATTCAATTCCAAAGATATAGCCAAGGGGGAAAACCTTTTATCTGGGGAAGAGGAAGGGGTAGTTTCTAACTGCAGAAGAGAGTATTTCTCATGTTGACATCTCTAAGGAAAATCAGAAGGGCTAAGGATCCAAACAGTTTAAGGGAATCACTAGACTTTTGACTTCTTTCTTAACCTCTGTGTCTTTCATAACACCAGACATGAAGGAAACCTTCTAAAGGCAGAATCTTCTACTGAGTTTGCACCCAGCAATGGAATTCAGCTCTTCAGCTCCATTAATTACTAATTACATAAAACACTCATCACATTCTCACAGTGTAAAGTCAACAAATAGAGTTCTGAATTCAACTTTATATTTCTGACATTTTTGTCTTAATAGAGCGAAGAATATTAACAAGTTCACAACTGATCAGTAATGTACATATCAAGACCAGACACAGAACACCCTGTAAGGAAAATATGCAACAGTTACTTACCAATATGAATGATGACCTTAACAACAAAATCCTACACAATGGTGGTTAAATCTAGCAAAATTCTGGAGGGTTATATCAAGGACAAAATCTGACTACTTTTCTTTTTCCCAGTCTCCCTGTCTTGATTTATAAATACTATGTTACCCAAAAGCTTTCTACCTTCAAATAATCAGATGAAAGAGGCTGAGGTTTAGTTTATAAGATTGCTTAGCAATCAACTGAACAGAATGGCTCTCCTGCTGAGAAAACTACAAGCGGAATGGATTTCTATCATGTATTCTGAATGCATTCATTTGGCTTTGTATTACTAAGAGTAGATTAATTAAATAAAGCATATACATGACTTGATAATTAAAATGAATGCATAGCTCACATGCACATCAACATCAACAGACAAGTATTTGCCCTAAGGAGGTGAAGGACAGCAGAAGAAAAAACAGATGGCAGGCAGCTCTCAGATCCACAAACCAAAACAATTTTGGCCATGCCTACAGAATCTGTTAGTGCCCAAATTCTGTCCCTCTTTTGCTTGCTAAAAGTGAAAAAGCAGCAACACTGCTTGGTAGTGTTTCTTTGGGTGCTGATGGAGTAAAGTCCTCAGCAGGGATCCAAGCCTCCAGCACCTCACAAGCCAGTCTCCCTTGTCCAGGTCCCCTGGATCCTCAGAGCCACACTGCCTCTGCTACAGGGCAAGGCAAGTGCCTCCCAAATACTGCTGCTTGTGTAAGTGTCCAGACAATCAGAGGAGTCCAAATGAGACCTGGAGCTCAGGAAACAACCAGTGTTTTGTTCTTCACCCTCCGGATTATCTCTTCCACCTGCCCCTGCAGGGAGGAAACAGGCATAGTTGGAAAAGCCACAGCAGTGCTTGAAGTTACTGCCTGACTGAGCTCCACACTGGTGGGTGAGGACTATTCCTTTCATAGCCTAATTTCCCACTCAAAAACCTGTTCCACTGATTGCTACTAAGTTTTTTTGCACCAAGCTGTGCACTGATAGAACTCACCCACTTGCATATCAGCCAGAATAAAGCTGCTTTTTGTTTTTCCATGAGCAGGGAGCTTTCCAGCATATGTTTTTTTGTTTAGGAGCAGATGTTCCAACCTGACCTAGTGACTACAGTTAGTAACTCTAATGACCTATGGATGTTTCCAAGTAGACTGAACAAGTAAAACAGCTCTGATAAATGCAACCCAAAGTTCAAATCTGCATTATTGAGA
Organism: Grantiella picta; assembly: GCA_013397955.1. NCBI lineage: Eukaryota > Metazoa > Chordata > Aves > Passeriformes > Meliphagidae > Grantiella > Grantiella picta. The sequence goes on from VZRM01003969.1 coordinate 1,055,444, forward strand.
TGCACAGAAGAGAAGGGAATCGTTACAGAAATAGATGAGGGAAAGAGGCAAATACTCTGACATCAATCTGTCCAGTTGATCCACATCCTCACAATTAATGATGGAAATAGTTTGAGGGTTGCAGAACTGCAGAACAGAATAGAAGCATCAGATGCAGTGAATTTTGGCATACTCCAGGTATGAGCAACAGCCCGGAAATAATATTAAATTTTCCTGTTTCACAAGTATTTTTAATTCCTGTCTTCAGTTTCAGAGACACTTTCAGTAACATTTGTCTTAATAGAACTTTTACTGCATATTTACCAGACAGTTGCTGAGGAAATGAACATAATGTACAGAAACAGATGTGTAAAATGGACTACTCTGCATCAAGAGTGATACTGCTGGTCAGCAGAAACTCCTAGCAGGAAAATGAGCACTCTACAGCAGAAGCCACTCCTGAGGTGCTGACAAGCTCTTTCGAGCAATTAATTCCATTAACAGACCAGATAAATTTTCTGCAGCATTACACTTGCCACAGGCCTCCACATTCATGGGGGCAATAAAATCAGTCATTATGCAAGCAGAAATTACCCAAAACTCCTTCTATGAGAAACTATATATGCATTATGAATTTAAATGTTTAGAAAGACGTGTCAGTGTACTATATTTCGCTTGTAATTCTTATACGGATAAAACAAAAACTATCTCTTCAAATATGATCTACATTGTAACAAATTTTGGTTACTTGTAGGATGCTTTCCTTCTAAGAGCTTCCTGTAAATGTAGCTATAGGAATACTGGGTGTTGCTTGGGCAAAGTTGAACTCATTTTCTTGAATTGAAGTAACAACACTGTAGTTACATAATCCTTACCAAAATGTTACCAAGGATCCATGCCATTGTAACCATGTCTTAGGTAGATATTAGAATATTTTATCTTCATTTAAAATGGTAGCTTATGCTACATACTTTTACACATGACAGCTGTTACAATACAATGTATTGACACATCCATCAGACATAAAACACCTGGTTTGTGTATTTCTGCACTTAAATGTAATGAACTACGACGTATGGCTTTTGGATAGTATCAATACCACCCGTATTAGATGAAACAACCACAAACATTACACTGACATCTGAAGTGCAATGCAGAGTTAGGAGTCAAGAAGGGAAAGGCTTTTGATTTTCTTCAGAGTGCCAGGGGCAGTCAAGGGCAAGGTGAGAATTTAGCACTTAGTGAAAACAAAACGAACAAATCAAAAGGATGTACAGTGTTCCTTGACAGGTATGCAGCATGGTTTGGAAGATAAGGTTCAAGAGAAAATTGAGGTTGAGTCTTGCACAGAAATGTTATCATTAACCCAGCACTTTTGCTCAGATGGCCTCTCCTTTCAGACTTATAAATTGAGCAGTGGAAGAAAGCCATTGCTTTCAAAACTAAATATTTATCTGCATAAACAAAATTGACCTTTTATTTCTTCCAGTGACCAAAGCAAAGCAGTAGTTATTTCCATGATCTTCATTTGGAGGAGAATAGAATACCTCAGGAAAGCAAGTTCTTCCAACAGCTGCTGACTTTAGATATTGCAGTCTGTATGCCACTCTTGCTACTCTATGCAAGAGCTTGCAGCACTCAAATGTGTGTGTGCATCTATATATATCTATATATATACGCATGCATTTATAAAGCCTGAAGGGTAGGATGATGTGGGAAAGACTATGTGAAAAGACATGTATCCTTATTTTGTGGGAAAGTTTCTTATCCTCTAGATCATTACAAAACTGCCCACAAACACATCTGTAATGTGACAGAAAGGAAAGCTTTGATTTCTTGTGCAGCTGAAGCCCTGGATGGTTCACTATGCCCTCTATGGAAAAAGGGTACTTATTCTTCAACCTCCTTATACAGTTGTATTTTTTGAAATTGTTTGTTTCAGAACATTTTGCATAGGAAAGCTTACATTTATTAAGTTGACTTGCACAAAATATCTGAAGATAACAAGGCATTACTGACTGTCTTTTCTTTCCAGGAAAACAGTGCTTAGGACTCGCAGGAAGTAGATGTGCATTTGTTCACACTTAATACACTGCATATTTCAGAGTGATTTATGAAGGTGGTTTATTTTTCACAAACTTCATTAAAGCACTATGCTCATACTGACATAGGGGCTGAAGGCTGCAATACTGAACTCAAGAGTTTTATTTCTCATCTGAAAACTATGACCATGTATTTGGTTTGTTGGATTTGTTTTTTGGTGTTTGCTTTGGTTTTTTGTTGTTTTTATGGTTGGGTTTTTTTTTTTTTTTTGGGGGGGGGTGTTTGGTTTTTTTAAAACAAAGGCTGAAGGACTATTGGCTTAATTATTTTCCAGCTCAGGATTATTATTAACACCAGCCAGGAACTGTGAACATTTTCAGCATTTTGTTGGGACTCAGCAAAGTTCTGTAATCTCTGAACAAGTCAGTTGTTTGAGCACTAGACAAAGTACCACATTTATCAAAGTGTAAAATCACTTTTGAAAGGCTAGAATGACCCTGAGAACCTGCAATATAAAAAGGCACACAGGTTTCCTGCCAGAGGTGTCTAGCATATGAACAGATAGATCCTCAGCACACAAAACCGTTTCCCTTGAAAGCACAGTTTTTCTGTTGTGTTGAATTTGTACTAGGTGCATTATCATTTCTGAAAAAAACCAGTAACAAAGACAATGTCAATCTGACTGCTGGATATGGAGAAGAGTCTGGAACAAAACCTTTGTAAGAGACATCACACATCTTGCTCCCAGAACAAAAATCACAATATTGTTTTCACATTCCACTGTTGTCATTATCTCTAAAAGTTATATTGGCAAAAAGACCTGTTGATTATGATGAGATTGAACATTAGCTTTTTCCTGTTAATAACAAAGAATGAACTGGTGGAGACAGCATGTATTGTTGCACTTTTTCCAAACTGTCACCCAGAGTCATCCAGAAATCTAAAGAGAGTAGAAAAAAACCCCACTGCCTTGTATGTGGCTTCCCACCTGCTCCCCCCTCATGGTCAGGTAGGTGCATGAAATGACAACAGTTTCAGACTGTCTCCCTGAGGAAAGAAAGGATCTTGTTATAATGAAAAAATAAATCTTGTTAAAATAAAACAAGACTAAAAATCCAATAACTTCCTTTTTCTTGGAGATGATAAGCCAACAGAGTGACTGGCAGAATTAATTTACAATTGTCTCTATAAGCTCACATCTGTACCAGTATGCTGACTGGAGAAAATGAATACTGAATTCTTTTCAAGTTCTCATAGCGCTAGAACAAGATGGCCCAACTTCATTCTCTTTTTTTTTTTTTTAATATACGACGGCTCTAGAAATGCATGGAATAACCACTTTACAGTTTGCCACAATATAGTAAAGTGTTGACCTGTCTTCATGGTGAATGAAAAACACATTTTAGGATACAGATGCCTCAGGCCTTGTTCTGACTCCATGGAGACAGGTGTAACTGACAAGGCCATCGACATTTCAAAGTACAAGAGTGTATATTGTAGTGCACAACTGCCTGCAGCACACACACTTACTAGCTTTAGATTTTACTAGAGGCTTGCTCAAAGCAAAGGTTCTGGGGCCTCCAACTCCACCCAGTTTTCACTCATATCAGATGCTAGCACATCTCTTCCTATTTCCTTCTTGTGCATATGATTGTCTTTCAAAAGTGAGCTTGGAACTGGTCAGATATGATTTACACTATCACCTTAAACACTGGAACCAAGTAAAAAAAAAAAAAATCTCACATAACCTTTTTGGTTTTGTCTCCATGAGTCCCTCCTGGAGGATGTCCTTTACAGGGAATCACAGTTTGGAAAACAACTCTAGGACCATCAAGTCCAACTGTTAACTTTGTACTGCTGTGTTCAGTGCTAACCACATTCCCAAGTGCTGCATCTATGTGCCTTTTGAACACCTCCAGGGATGGTGATTGCACCACATCCCTGGGCAGCCTGTTCCAGTGCTTGCCTACCCTTTCAGTGAAACCATTTTTGTGATAATCCTGTAAGCAGATATCCAAATGAGCATCTCATCCATTGTTTATCATTCTGTTGGAAAAAATAACTAAAAAACCAAAAAAACAATGAGGTTATGTTTCCAGAGGTTATTCCTACCAACCGAATCAGCAGTTTGGAAGTCAACTGCAGCACCCACTTTAAGACAGCAGTAGAGTAACAGAGTCCTCTGAACAGCCAAAAGCACAAACACCACCGAAAATCAATTTCCCTTGCCTGTCTGAATTCAAAAGAATGCGTAAGATCCAAGAGATTGCAAACAACTAAGCATTCCATAATTTGCAACTTCATGGCTGTCCTTCCCTTTCTTCTCCTTGCTGTATTTTTTTTTTTTTTACAAAAAATACCAGAATAAAATACATCCATTTATAAAGACCTTTGAAACAGACTTTTGTAATTACTCAGCCTCATGTTTCAGCTAGAGAGCTTCTATTGAAAAAGCAAATCACTACAGTTAAATAAAGGAGGCAGTAGAACACATAAAAAGAACTAAATACCTGCAGAAATGTTTAACGGTTAGCTGGGAGTAATTTTTAACTAAACTATAAATTTAGTAGCTGAATGTGGCATTTAAGCAAAGACCGATTTTAGAAACAGAAGTGGTTAAGTGCCTACATTGTACTGAGATGAAAAGCTCTTACATGAACACAATATGAGCTATTATTCTATGGTTTAAGAAACTGGTTATGTTACAGAGCAGCTTAATAGGAGCTTTAGTATTTTGAAATTTTTAAGTAGGTACAATATAAACCCAGAGCATCATTTAAATTTTCTGGCACGCTGTCTTCCATCAGCTTGAAGCAAGATACAGAACTTCAGTTTCTTCAGAGCCATTTGCGTGTATTATATCAACACACAACCACAGCTGTCACAAATTCCATGTCTTTCGGAGGCACCATTAAAGTTTTTGCAAGCTTGATCAACTTGATCAATGCAAATTGCTGTTGTGTATCTATTTGAGTGAGGGCAACTTCTGATGGTGTGCTGGGATGTGCTGCTATCTGACAGTGAGATAACAGGGAAGAAAATATGTGGTTTCCACTCTTCATTTCCCATTCCTAAAGCTTTGGTTCCTAATGTACATCCTGCTCAAAGTGGACAGCTAATAATTTTTGATTGTTAAATATCATCCAAGAGTTTCAAAGGAAGGTGTGCATATTTGTGACCTCGTCTACTATTTTTGAAGCATTAACCTCAACATTTTGAACACTACTTTAATATCAGGATGTGATCCATTAGCCTGAGTGTGTGAGACACTTGGATATTTGCAAACATTGGAACAATAATTCAACAATTTATTAAAATTTGAACTGCAAATTATTTAATGGAGAAAATACTTGGTTTGTATCAAATAATGAAATAAAGTTTTCTACCAAAAGAAAATCACAAGATTTCTAGAAGTCAGTGGAAAAAATAATTTATTGCAATTTCTTTTGCACATTAACATGAAACATTTATACATATATATTCTGTACTAATAAGGTATACTAGATATAGACAATTTTTATACACAAAGTAATTGCACTATCCTATTTTATAATGCAAATATTCAGAAATGATCAGTCAGATAAGAACAGATACTATTCACATAAAAATGCACTATATATTAAAGTTATGGAAGGTCTATGCATCTGAAACCTTGTCCCCTTTTACTAACTGTATCAGCTGATGAAACACACTATATCCCCTTCCAAGCTTTACATCCCTTAATTACGTCATGATGCCTAGAACATAACCAGGTCCTCTCAAGGAATGAAATAAGATCACTTCTGAAATTAGAGAGACCAAACCAAAAGGCAACCATGTCAACCATGTCCCAGCAGCATGCCTTTCAACTCCGAGAGCTACATCAGACAAGAATCAATGCACTACAAGTGGTCTAAATTGTCCAGCAATCTATTATTAATATGACAATTTAATTTAGGTAATATAAATCAATGAGAAATACATTGCAAGTGAACAGCATTTCAGTAGAAGTACATTGGCACATGCTTCAAATGGCAGTATCAGAAAAACAGCTGCCCCCTTTCAACACAGAAGATGTTTACAGAGTGTCCACAAAGGGAAAATGCAGCATGATATCAAATGAAAAACCTTTTTCTAACCAGGAATTTACACAGCATCAAGTGTTATTCTCAAAATGAATGGGAAGCATGGTAATAGCAGAACTAAATCTGACAACATTTATACAATAGTGTTCATAATGCTGTTTTAGGTATTATTTTTAAAAACAGTTCCTTAGGATCATTGTTCTGCCTACCAACTGAAATACCTATCTTTCCAGAAAAGTCACCAATTCACATAACCACTGTACTTCAGAGATGAAGATGTGAAGCATCAGTTGAAGTGGTTAGCTGTGGCGTGCATACTACATGGTTTCATTCAATATTATCTGGTGGTAGGAATGGTCACACGACTGACATGCAAAAATGCATATCAAAGAAAAGGAAAGCTTGAAATACATGCTCATAGCAGAGATATAACAGTACCAAACAAGAAGGACAAAAAGTTAGCAAGCAAGCCTGGAGAAAAATGATAGGTACGACTTCAGGAGTAGGGCAAAAGACAATGGTATTGCACACGGCCATGGGAGATATAATGTGAAGTAACATCCATAACACAACCTTACTGCCTGGCACCCTATTTGGAGACAGTATTGCACCCTATCCAGCATCCTCTTCCTCTTCCCACAGCTCAGGAAGCATCTTGCTTTGTTTCCTTGGGAGCATGCAAGCAAAAATTGATAAGTAAGGAATTTTCTTTGAAGCAACAATATGGTGGGTTAATGCAGTGACAAAATACATTTTACAACTTGCAACCAGTATCAGTAAACAATAAAAAAAAATGAAGCATAGGTAGTGCATGTATTTATTTTGTATGTATTGCATGCAGGAATGTAACAATTCCTACATGCCCTGGTGAACTACCAACTCTGCCTGAGATATTCCAATTTGCTTCCACCAGTAATGTGGGAACAGGGCAGAAAAGAAAGATACTAGAAAGTAGAAAGGGATGAAAATTGCAGTCAGACATCTGAGGCTCTCTGCAAGATTTATTTCTTACAACAAATCTGATTCTCAAGGGAGAAACTTCAGCTGAACCTCTGTTAAAATAATAAAGATGGTAATAATTCATCTTATACCATGCAAACAAGCAGATGCAAAATGAATAATTGGTCACAGTTGCTTTTGTTCTATTTGTATTTCTGATGCATTTCTACTTTTTGCTGTATTGGTACCATGGAAGAGGAGAGTGGAAAAAAAGTGAAGGAGCAGCACTTCAAATCAACACTATTCTTGAAAATTAGGTGTTTCTCAGAAGTAACTGCTGCTCATGGGGACTGATATTAAAGATGTCACTCAGGAACCAAGTTTGAGGCATGCTGAGCTGCTTCAGCTCTATTATTTTCTACGTGCCTAGTGGAGCAAAAGCTTGTTTCACATCTCTTATGGCATCTGTAAATATTTTGTCCTTTTTTCTCACCACGTATTTATTACTAAGTATATTACACTGAGAGATTTGCAAATGCTGAGCTAATAACTCTCTAATGGATATAATGAAAAGAAAAAATGTATCACTAATGTGCATTGATTCTAGATTAAAGCTATTGGAGGTAGAAAACTTCACAGTAAAAGCATAATTAGCAGAAGTATCTTCAGGATGATTTAAGAAATAGTTTCATGTTTACTTCTATAAGCCACTTCTTGCATTATTTTTTGGAGTGACCTGTCAGGAAGTTTACCATATAGTTTCTGAATATGTGTTAACATGCCATATTTATTGTTATGAGCAGTCCTGCTGAAATAAATAGCACTGCCCACAATAATATATTAGCATTCTGAAAAACTTCTGGAAATAAAACCAAGACTACACCCGTGCAGAAAGCAAAGTGATTACTTTAAAGTGATCAAACATAAGGAGTTGGTTATCTGATATCTGCTTTTGGATTAAAACTATTATGTACAGCCTATAAAGTGCCAGAAAAAACATGAAGAGTACCTTCACAGAAGAAACTGCAAACAGTTCAGAAAATCTTAAAGGTATAAAACTTTGTGCATTTTTTGTGTATGGACAGATGAAATCGTGCAGGGAGTGAAAAAGAATCAAAAGATTAGAGGATTATAGTCTTCCACTTTTCAAAATCACCTCTGACAAAATGATTATCAGTTCATAATATCACATCAATGTATTTTTCTAATCTCCTATTCTCCAAAATTTAGTACAATTTAGAAGAGATACCTGTCAGGGGAGAAGTCCTTCTGTATCTAAGAATTACATCTATATCTGAATTTCAGAATTAGCAAAAACTAACAAAATTAGCAACACTTTCTGAGTGTGTTTAAACTGTGAGTCTTAAGTGCTCTTGAAAATCAGGCTCACAGTACTTCTCAGTCAGGTTTATTCCTGCCCCCATGTCTCCCTCTACAAAGCTCAATTACTGGATAATAGTATTGGCAAATGTCTCTCAGGACTGCTGTGAGGATAAACAAAACCAACTGTTGTACAAGATCTCTGAAAGGAAATTGCAGTATTTAAAGTCCTAAACTACCTGAATCTTACATTCCTATTAAACATGTATTAGGCTGAAACAAGGAAAATACACATCTGACTCAGTACCTCTCTGAAATTTACATTTAAAATTATAATGTGCCTTGCTACAAATGATACAACATTTATAATGCAGAAAGAAAAGTGAAAGGTGTTTAATTAAAATATATTTTAAATACAACAATTGATTTGAAATAATGGTAGCCATGTGAAATTATACTTAATCTTACTGTAGAATAAGAATATAAAAATATTCTCAAAAGTGGCACCCAGAATATAACTGTAAGTAATATATATTAAAATACAGAATTAAAATGCAGAGTTAAAGTACCAGTGGTTAATACTAGGAGTTACCATTAAGAAGTCAGTATTCATATACTTGGGTACCAGTGGTAATAAATCTGGATTAGATCTCCTAAAAATCTTAAACAGTTTAATAGCCTAAATTACGTTTTCAGAAGTACATGAGTATTCAGACACCTAATTAATTTCCTCTGACTTACAAGAATTATTTCAGCCAAGGTAACTGATGACTTTCATTAATATATTCAAGTGTCTTTTGAAGATAAATACATTACCTGAAAACTCATTCTTTTCATATTACTTCAGGGCAAAATTCAAGCTATGTAAATTACTATTATCTTTTTTTGGATGAAATGTATGCACCTGCTCAGCTACGGCAAAGCAGCTGGTATACTGTAACCTCATTGTCCAACTTCGTGGCATGCTCATGAGTCTAGATATCATTGTCTTTTACTGAAATTTTGGATAATACACGCCCAGAATTCTGAATTTGACGCATTAGCTTAAAGGCCACTCAGTGCTCAAAGAGCCTTATCCTACATCATTTTGAGAAGAGGACTTAGGCTCATATATCATTTAAAGGAAGTAGGTTTCACCCTGTCTATTTCTAAAGCAAGGCCTCTGCCATGCAACAGTCACTGAACAAGCAGATGCCATCTGGCATTAAGAGACCACCACACACATCAGGTGTGAACCTGCCTGCAAGTAGCTGCTTGACTGTTGCCTAAATATTTGAAGGCACTTTTTTTCACTCACTGCAAGAAAGCAAATGGCAAATTTTGAAGTGCTGATAACCAGACATGTCAGCTAAACAGAAACTGACATAATATTGCAAAATCTAGCACAGTGCAGAAATCTGTAAGAGGGAGATATAAATATTTAAACACTTGGCATTCCCTCAAGGACTTTTTGAAATCAAAAGTATTCTTTCAGGAACTGCATAAACTGCAAAGACAAATAATCAAGGACTTTCAAGTACTGACAAGATAGTAAATGTGTTAATGAAGGAGCATTGCACAAAACTCTTCATTTTTTTTTCCTACAGAACACTTAGCTTTGCAAATGCAAACGGATCTCAGTGGTTTAGATTAAATTTTTAATGTTTGTTAAACTCTAGTTACTCATACCTCTGTCTCAGTACTCTTTCTGGACAAAAACCAAACCTGCATTGGCTCTTTTTTACCCTTCATAGAAACCGGACCCCTGTACTCCAGGTGGAACTGAGGATCAGAATTTTCTGGTGTCATTAGACACCTGAAATTGAAAGAGAAAACATGTAAATGAATGCACTTTGCATGCAAGCCACACACTATGTAAAATATTAAACGTGCTACAGGTATGTGAGCAAACTATCTGAAGATTCAAATCCATCTCTACATCCTTATTATATCTGCATACCAATAACTGTATATCATAATGCAGTTTGCCATACGGTTGCATGAGAACTCACATACATAATAATGATTGCAGGAGGACTGTCACTTTCAACTCCAAAAACAACTTGTATGTTATGCTGACAAAGTGATTCATTTTAAGATGCCAACACCAATTAAAATAATACATCACTCACCTGTAAGTATATTCAGAGACATTAATCTTTCCCTTTTCTCCAGTAGTTTCTGTTCTGCTTGTTAGATTCACAGTATTTCCAAATAGACAGTACCGTGGCATCCTTTGACCTATCACACCTGTGACTACCTCACCAGTATGGATTCCTATTGTTATCTTTAGAGAGAAAAAAATAAGTTTCAATATTCAAAATAAATGTAAATAATCTGATGCTTCTGACTAAATACAGGTAATATGTCGTTTATATCTACTAGAGTTTATTTTTCCAATGTGCTACTTCTGCTTCTTCAAAGCCTTGCATTTTGTGGGTTTTGTCACTTGTTTTTTAACTTTAGTACAGTGTCATGCCTCTGCCTTCCACATGAACAATCAAACTCTGTAATTTTCCAGCATGCACCCTGCTGTTATTATGTACTGTGAAAATAACAGGTGGGCAGAGAGGCATACTCTGCAGGTCTGTGTTTAATGAGTGCTCAGAAGGTGCAGGAATGGATGGCACAGGTCAAGAAAAATATATGTTTCTCAAAGGAAAAATCATGGTATTTTGTATCTAGAAGCTCAAGAGATATGGGTTTGGAGAAGTTCATTCTTGTAGCACGTTACAGCTACTGTAAAGCCCCAAATCAATCCTCACTGCTTTACTCCATGATAAAGTGAACAGTTTTAAGCTAGGTGACAGAACAGTAACGTTCATGTAAATAGAAACATGCATCACACTCATTAATCATTTTCTCTTCACAGCTCTCTGATGAGGACAGTCAACGATGCTTGCCCAGTTCTGTATCAGTGCCACAACACCTCCATAAAGTCCCACAATGACTAAACTTCCACTAATATACACTGGTGTCAGTAATCATTGCTATAACTGTCCATGGAGCTGTACTTCTCTTTCAAATGCAATAATTTCTCATTCTGACATGAGGATCTGAGGTGTGATCAAAAATATCAGGGAGGGAATATTATTGTTCTGTTCATTGAGTTGAACAGGACTCAACAGATTGTACTTGATGCACAATAGGAATTCATTGATTATATTGAAATGATCAGAAAATGGACATAAATGATGTGGACCTAAATTAGTCCTTTACCTTTTAAAGCCCAATAAGCATTTTAAGGTCTGGGAACTGCACATGTCACAGCTGTATGTGATGTGACTTATATTATTTGTTTATATCAGTCTCAAAATCTAACAATAACAAAGCTTGCACAGACTGGGACTAGAGCATTATCATGTTTCAAAGCATTATTATCCTTTCAAAGAATGGTTTTTTCCTTCAAGCCCACATTTACTCACCTGTACAGGCTCACCATCTACTTGAACTTGGCCTGCTATTTCCATCATATCCAAAGCCAGGTGGCAGATAGATCGTGCATGATGCATGCAAGGCTCTGGTAGACCACTCACTGTCATATACTTGTCTCCAACTGTTTCCACCTATCAAGATAGATATTTTTCAATAACTTTATCATTATGGCTTTTAGAGTACTAGAATTGATGTAGTGCTTCCTTCAAGACTGCCTGTCCTTTCAAATAGTTCCCCTTCCCTTTCATTCAAATCACCCTAATTACTGTCATTTCTGCTTGTTATTGAAGAGAATTTATTGTAAACCCACAATGTAACAACTTACAATGACACTGTGGTTGGGTAAACCTGAGTGTCTCCTGATGTCTTCTGAATGAAACTGAGCTCTGTGTTTGTTCTGACTCACACCCTTGATTCACACAGTACCGGCCATAAAATTCAGGTCTAGTAAAAGCTAGGAATTACCTTCATAGATAAAAACACACAAGCAAACACCTGTACATATATATGAAATACATATGTATATATCTCTGTACCTTCCTGCTACCAGCCACATTTGCACCGCACTCCTAATGAAGGAATGAAATTCACATCGAGTAACTAATAAGTTATAATATACAACTAGACAACACAGGAGTATGACTGAAAAATTTAAAGCACAAAGTCAGAAGAGCCACAAATGGCTGGTTTAAGTTCACATCTGCTAAACGTGGAAGTAAATTTATATGTCCACCTAATGGGTGACTGCAGAAATTGTGATGAGAACTTAGCACTTTATGTTCCTTCACACATCTAGAGATAATCAACATATAATTCTGTAGCTATCTAATATCAGGTAACACAGTTCAGACTGAGAACATAAGTTTTTTTTAAAAAGCCTAAAATCCAAGAAAAGACTGGAAAAGACTGAGATGATAGTAAATTATCGAAAAGTAACAGATTAGATGCTTTAAAAATCTTATGCTTACCTTATAAACAAATGGATTCCTTCGTGAATCAGTCAGAATATCAAATCTTGTGTAAAGATCATTCAAAAGATTGACAATTTTCATGGCTCCCTCTCCAGAGGCATGTTTACTACAAAAAGCATTGAATCCAACAATGCCACTGAAAAGAATGGTGACATTGTCGTAGCGCTTGGCTGGAACAGGACGCTTATGTCTCAGCTCATTTGCCACTGATGGTGGTAGAACAGAGTACAGCAATCTAGACAGGTAACAAAAGAAAGGCACAAGCAAAACAGAGAGGATGTGGAGAAAAGTGTTTACAGCAGCACTCTACATATATTAACTTTGTATCCCCCACAGGGTTTGTAACACTCCCATCATCAACGAGCAACAGAAAAGCTGTTTACTGAAAAATATGTTATTTGGAAAACAGGAACTGATCTACATGAGCATGCCATTTCAAACCCATATTAATCATCTAAATTATCAACAAAACTAGACATGTATTACTAATTCTTCTGACATGATCTGTTAGTAGTGTCTTGGATCACTTTTACTTCTTTCTGCCATATCCTCAGCCCATATAATATGGTTTTGCTCACAGAACCATAAGAATTTGAAAAAAGACATGAAGAGATCAAACAATTTTCCACCTGTCATCAATTAATTTCTAAATGCTTCCTCTTCTGTTGAGCATGCTGCTTTTAGGGTCTAGAGTGTCTTTATTTAATTGTCTATATTAACACTTGTTTATATTATAAATTATGCAAATTAAATCCAATCACACACACAGAAATTCACCCTATTCTCTTGTATTACTTCAGCTTTCTAACTGCCGTCTTAAGGTCCATTTCCCTCCTGACAAAGCTAAGTGGACAAGCTGAAGTTGTCTGACTATTTCACAAATCTTGAACATCATTTTGTACACAGCTCCTGCACAAACCCTCATTAGTTGGATTTTTGGCAAGTTACTACTGCATGGGTTATAATTAGTGAATACTTCTGGCACATCATACAGTAACTGACACTGTCTGTTCCCAAAGCTGCCATGAAGGCTAGAATTCCTGAAGATAAAATGACTTTATAAAGCAAGTCAACAGGAATGAAGAGAAAAAATACTTCTTAGGCTTTTTTTTTCTCTGATTCTCCTGTTGATCCCTTTCTAGTATTTTTTAAATAATTTCCATTACTTCATTACAGAAAAGAAAATATCTGTCAATAGAATTCATACAGAGAAAGGTCTGTGTTTTATAAACAAGAGTCAATCATGAACCCCATGCTACTTTTCACACAAGCTTTTGTTGAATTTGCCTGTCATTGTTGAGCTGAGATGGCACAGACTAATAGCATTTGAATTTGATTTTATAGTTATCTGTAGAATTGGATTTGAGGCCCAATGCACAGTTACTGTTATGTGTTATTTCTATGCACTTATATCTAGATAACCCCAAATTCATTTCTACAGGTAACTATTAAATCAAATTTATAGCATTAGACTATAGCAAAATTTCAGCTTTACACAAACTATTTTAAAGGTTTATAAGATATGTTTTTCTGTTCTATTAACCTGTGCCAGAAAGAGAAATGTTGGTTTACCGAACTCTGTCAAATAACAGCATTCATCAAATTCACCTTCGCTACAGTGACTGCATATAAGTTTCCAAAACTTTTGGCAATTTGCAAGTAAAAAGAGTTTTCAGCTCACTTTTTATAACTTTTCTTATCAGGGAGGGAGCCATCAAAACATCTAGGCATGTAATGGCCTAGACTGGGTGACATTTGACAATCTAAATAAAGAAATACCCTATTAAATGTTCTTTCTTGACTCCAAATTACCAGTCCTGATTATCTCTGATATTCCTTATAAGATTCTGTTATATTTTGAAGAAAGTAGCTATAAATAATATATTGCTTTGAGTGTTTCAGCTCAAAATGGGGATTTGGTTCTTACGTATCTGTCTTTTTCTTTTCATCTTCCAGTGCACGCAGTGTGTGCTGCAGTCTGTCAGTGAGGATCTCAAGCTCCTGAGTCAGTTTATATTCCTCTCTGAACTGCTCTCCCAAAAGAACCAGATCACGAGTAGCATCATGCAATGGAATATCACTCAGATATAAACCTCTTCTGGTTAAATCATCCAAGTTCATCACACTGTAATATAGAGGAATATATAATAATATGGGTACAATTAAACTTGCCGAAGAAGCATATAAAACTCAAACAGCAGAGAGTAAAAAAAATTTGAAATTAGCAATCGTAAAATGATAATCAGTATTATAGAACTCTCTAGGTTTAAAGTACCTTGGTGAACAAAGAAAGAGAATGCTGTCTGCTTCAGGCAAGTAGATCATTTGCCCTTTCAGGCGTAAGCAGCTGATTTCTGTGCCAGTCAGTTCATCTTCACACTCCAGCTTTTCCACATCCAACAGCCCCTCCTGGTGATAAAAAGTCACAGCCGTGTCAGGGCAATGGTGTATTGTGCACCAGGCCCAGGATGTAAGTGCATTCACTATGAAGGCAGTCAGAATATTTGGAATAGACTTACAGCCTACATTAAACCTCGATTAATTTCTAGTTTGAACACCATGCACTACCCGTATTTTAATACTGCAATTTGCAACCTTAAAGAAACAAAGCATGGTATCTTTCTTTACATTCATGTTCATAATTCCTTGTTTTCTTCTACATAATTTCTTATCAATAGTTTTGACAACAGTATTGCGTACTCTGTGAAGTTCTATCTGTGCCTGAGAACATCTCTAAGAAATCTTCCTGGTTTCTCTCAGGCACAGTTTTCTTTAAATAAACAGGCTCCTTGATGTAGTAGGTGTTACTCTACCTGCTGCATCTGTTTGTATCACCTGCCTCGGCTCCTGCCCTCTTTAGAGAAAAGGACTCAGACCTTTGTACAAACATATGGGCCCAAGTAAGGATACACTTCATATTTGTCTCCCACACTGTTATGAAGCAAAAGCAAATGTAATTATCTTTCTGAATTTCTTTTGATACAACACCATATACTAGATTGGCCCCTTGCAAAGAAAGCATCAGACATGAAGTACATTCACTTTACCATTCCTACAAAACATTCTACTTAACAGCTACACACAAATTCATACCTGTGGCTCTCTCTTGGCTCAAGACTCACAGTGCTCTGAGCATACTACTGCGCAGAGAATTATCTTTGAAGACTTCTGAGCTTTCTGCACTGCCTATCTCTCCAAAGCACACTTACTTTAAGAAAAGCTGGGAAAATATTCTCTAGTTACCTTAGTCCTCAGTACAAAGACTGTATTGATATGGGAGAGGATCCCATGGAAGCTAATATCAATATGAGGCCGGACCAAGGAGAAAACTGACAACAGACTGCAATTCCCTGGCTGTAACTAGAATATTAAAAAACAGAAAAAAATTGTTATACTTTATAATAAAATATACATAGAGCAATTACATTTCATTTTCTTAGATGACAACACTGAATAGAAGAGAATAAACACTTTATGCATTTCTCCATTAAATCACAAGGTTTTTAAATTATTCTCTTACTGCATATGGACATGACCATAAGGAAAAAAGCTGTTATGGCATTAGGCTATTTTCAAGTCCTTTCTCAAACAAAAGAAGCACAATTTAGTAAATATTATACATTTACATGGGAATGCTGTTCAGACAGAAAATCCTAAATCTGTTTTATTCGTCTTTATCATTAACCTGTGAAGCATCTATCACTAGGAACTTCTAGGTTATCCATGCATAAGAATCATCTAACCTGTGGAAGGACTCTGTATATAGCATTGCCACATTGTGTGACCACCAGATCTCTGTCAAATATGATGTGGAAAGGAAATGCCTTGCAGAAAGTATAGGGACTGATGCGAGACTCTTGGGTACCATTTTCTTCAAATCTGTCAAGGTCCTCATAGTAGTCCTCTTCTTTAGACTCTTTCTCTTCAATTAAAAACTGAATGTGGTCACACTCCTCATTTCTCTGTTGAATAACCTAGAGAAATGAAGAAAAAATGAAAAATTGAAAACTCTGCTACTCATTAGTCAGAATGCTACCATGAAGACAGGAACGTATTCAGAGGAGAAAGATAACTTCATGAATTATATTTGCATCTTGAAAAATACTGTATTCTATTAAAAATTTCTGATTTTATGGTCTTTGTAATTTCAGGTAAATAATTATGCATTTACTTAGCCACAGTTATTCTCTGCAAGAGCAACATATTGAAGACCACCCAAATACAATTTGGGTCTATAACAAAACATCAAATAGTGCTGACTGTTTAGTGCTGACTAAATAGTGCTAAGAGGGTGGGCATATCACCAACAGCAAGAAAAAAGTGGATAGAGCAGATGTTAGAATTATACAGTCTTTACACATTCCAGCAGACTGCAAGATCAGAGCCAACAAACAAAACTAAAAGCAATTACAATCTTCCCTGGGCCATATTCCATGTTAAAGGAAATGACAGCAAAACTAGAATCATCTACATCAGTGAAATATCAAAAAATACTGTCTTTAATACAGTATTTCACACTTCAGTCATTTTACTCAAAGTTAGCAAAAAATATGAAATTAATAGGGATTATTTTGTTTGTAGCAGGAGTCATGTGTGGCAATATGATCTAAGCTAATAACTAGCAGAATAGCACAATTTACCCTGAGAAGCCAAATTCACCTCTTTTCAAATTTAATTAGACTTAATGGCAGGAAAAGAACAATTCTATTTACACAGTATTGTTTAGCAGTGACTTTCTGGAACATGTTTCACCTGATTCTACTTTCATGTAGAGTCTGATCCTAAAGTCACTGAAGCAAAAAAAAAAGATTTCTTAAAATCCCTAAAGCTTCCTGACTTTGCCCTTCACACATAGTCTTAACCACAGAGATTAACAGTTACAGTATGAAAACAGAACTGATATGCACAAACACTGCACTTGATCCCTAAGATGGTAAGTTTATTAAATATTTGTTCTCCAAAAATGCCAAAAATACTAGTTGATGGGCTGGGGAGTGCCAATACCTTTATTTGTTCCTATACAAATGGAGGAGTGTACAACAACAAAGCGGTTTTTTTTTTTTTTTCTAATGTTGATGCATAATTTAAGGTGGCAGTGCTCTTTGATCTACAAATTGACTACTCATTTGAAGGAGAGGCTTTTCTGGAGGACAGTTCAGAGCAAGAGCCTGATTTAGGTGCTCTATAGCTGTCTCCTGCATTATTCTTCTCTTTCTATTGCATATGTAAGTAACTTAGAGAAAGATCAGCTTACTAAATTTACCAGCTAATGTAGCTACCCAAAGCTGGATGTATGAATAAATTCAAATGTTGATGATGATAAAACCTAACAGCCTCAAGAAACTGTATTGGTAATCCATATGCCAGTATGTGACAAAGAGAAGTGGGAAATAATGAGCTACCAAGGGGTAAGACTCAGAAAAAATATATGGTGGTCATCCGAGGAAAAGACATTAAGCGGGTTTGTCTAGGAGAATGGAACATAGTAGACAGACACTTAGTTCTCTTCTGAATTCAGGGTTTAAAGGTTTTCCATGTCTTCCTCTTCCTTTAGATTAGATCTAGAATCCCTGAAATTGTGAGAGGCTGTGGTCATACTGAGAATTAACAGAATGCAGTTAAGAGTCTTAGTTCTTACTTTCTATCACTCATGCACGCTCCCACAGGTTTTATTTTAATACTACTGTTATTGTGGGTAGAGATAGCTGAGATTACGCAAAGAAACCTTTTTCAAATTGTGGAGATTTATCTCTAGAACTGATCTATGCTTCCAGATAATTTCCAGTCTTGGATCTTACTTCAAAGCATTGCTCTTGCCACAAAATGGAAAACATCCCTGCGTATCTTGGATGAAGACTTTCTTAATTCAGCAAAGCTGATTTTAGAAAATATAATAATCTATAAGGAAATGTTCATATTAACAGCATATCACTTTCCAGAGATATTCTCTCCTGATAGCCATCTTACTCACTGCACTCTAGTATTCTGTTACCAACCTGTACTTGCAGACTTTTTTCTGCTATTATGCAGCACCTAACAGGCTGTTTTGAGTAACTTCTCATATTATTTCATTTATTAGAAATGAATGATGCATCAGTAAAAACTCAGGTTTAGATTTAAAATATCACTTATAAAAATAGAATTACTACATGCTTCAAGATGTCTAACTAGTTAGAGCCATGACCCTCTGCAGATTCTACAAGCTTACACAGTGACGAAGTCAGTCCTTGCACATGCTGTGCTATTTTCCTAACCTTTATAGATTAGAACTGTGCCAGTAACAGTGCAAAGCTGCAAATTTCCCAAGCATCTTCAAGTTCATTTGAAACGCTATTTTTGACCAGACTGCAGGGCATCTAGAAATGCTCACTGTATTAGTGCAACACATTAGTGCAGAAAATGAACACATGGATATGTGTCAGATCTACAAGACAGACACAGTGCCAGCTGCACACTCCTGGTAAACATGATATGCTGTGGACATGGCTGGTTTATGGAATTTTGTTCTGATCATCCATGCACAGACACTTATTAACAGACGCTTTAATCATTCCCCTCTCCAGGCTAAGAAATCTACTGATGCATCCCTAATTAACTTCCCAACGGATATACAATTTCATGATGTCTTTTCTGCTCAAACAATTTATGAACTATCCAGTCTGCCAATCTCATTACTTCATCCACATCGTCAGCAAATTTAAAATAAGTACTTTTGACCATTAATGTAAGACAAATGGTTAAATTCTGTTCCTTCACCCTTGTGCCTATAGATCCCACCTAATTGGCCAGACATTTGTCTGGCATAAAGACCTGCCCTAGACACTTTGCTAAGATAAACTAGAATAGAAATTATCTACTGCTTAATTCTGCAAGCAAAGTTTGCAAGCCACACAATTTCAGCATCATTTAAATATTGTTGAAGAAGTCTCTGATAAATGCTTGACAAATCAAAGTTCAGTGACAAAGCAACAAAGCCTGCAATCAAGTCTAATTCTTCCTCTCCCTGCAATCTTAGCTGGTGAAACGACATCAGTTCACAACGTCTAAGAGCTCAATCACCATAGTAACTGCAGTTAAAACTGAAGGGAGAAATCACTCTCCTGTTTTCAAAGAGAATATATAACATCCAACTGCTAACCTGCCTGTGCTTTCCAGAAGATCAGTGTTTGTTCTTGCCTAATCAAGTGAAAAGTCACACGATATTTCAGGGAATGACAACTCAGAGAAAAGTTATTTTAAAATTAATGTGGTTTAATCTATTTGGTGAGCTTCACACACGATATTAAATCAAGCAGTATCACTGCGATACAGAATGTGTAATGAGCACATGCTATCTGTTAAGCTGTCACTGATATGTCTACAAGACAAGATTCAATTCTGTAGATCTGAGCATATCTCCAGGACACAATCATATCTCAGTATGGAAGTACAGAATGTCCTTGGACAAGGATCTTTTTCTATGAGACTGTGAAGATTAATACAAAAACAGGGGGGTTTTGCCCTTTAAAGTTTAATATAGGATGAAATTCTTGATCTTTTCTGATCAAAACTGACTGTGCAATGCTACTTAACAAAGTTCATTGCAGCTGTTTCAGAATGATTCCCAGACAAAGGAGTTCACTGTGGAAACAGCACCGTTTTTAGTTTTACATACCCCAAGTTAGAAGTGTGGGGATGTGTTCACCTGACAGCTGGTTTCAGTTCAGACTGTCTCACTTCACCAAACCACCACACCTGGAGACTGTGAACTTTCCAGCTGCCCTTGTGTCAGAATTAGAGGCTGACCATGCTCCACAACTGATTTATCTTCATACAAAGCATTTGAAGGTGTAGACCAGTACTGCTTGTGCTCCATGACAAATACCCACGTAGTTTTTAGATCAGCTCTCCATCTGGTCACATCTTAACTTTGTGTTTTACATTGCCATTAATAAATCTGAAATTACCATCTTCTCAAGGACTTTCCCTGGTCTTTTTTCATTTTACATTGTAAAACATCTTCCCTATGTAAACAATTTTGATAGTCTGCTCTCAGATAATAACAGAACTGCAGAAGTCTGTTCTCCCAACAGATTTTTGGGCTTTCTTGGATAAATACAACATTCTTTGTTGACCTATACTAATAGCCTTGAGAGAATCCCTGTCCTGACTTCACCTTCACAGGTCACCCTCATTTGTATACAAACAATCTCTGACAAGTGAAGCAAGAGAAGGCATAGCCAGTAGGCTGCTAACAGAGATCTCGTGACAAAGTTTGTCA
The DNA here is from genome assembly GCA_013397955.1 of Grantiella picta. Taxonomy (NCBI): domain Eukaryota; kingdom Metazoa; phylum Chordata; class Aves; order Passeriformes; family Meliphagidae; genus Grantiella; species Grantiella picta. Next base: position 1,076,434 of record VZRM01003969.1, read on the forward strand.
CCAGCATCGTGATGACTTTTTAGTTCTAATACTCAGACTGGAAGAACATGAATATTCTTGTGTCCATAAAGTCAGCAGCAATTCTTGAGACAACACCTGCTGCAAAAATTCTATAGTCCTAGCTCCATTTGGCTAAAAATGGATTACGATATCAGAGAACAAAAGACAAATTGGATTTGAACTAATTAATCAATTAATATCAACTTAGGCTTTCCTGAACTATTCAGCTGGAGTTTTGAATCCAAGTTCAAAACAAATTGCTTTCCTTTCAGTGCTAGCAACGTTTAACAGAAACAAACTGACACTTTTTTCTCCCCCTTGCCTTCTGCACACACATACTCTAGGTGTTACGAGAGAACGCACATTTCCTACAGGACACCATTCTGGAAAAAGGAAGCCCTACTGTATTTCAGAAGATGTATGGTGTTNTACATATAACCATTTTTTTTCTATTTAGCTGTTTTTCCACCCAAAGAAACAATCTGGGACAAAACAGGAACAATATTTTTCTTAATATTTAGTTTCCTCTTGTGATCATTAGATGGTTTTCTCTACAGGCTGAGGAAGGTGATCCTTTCTCTCTCCTCAGCACTGGAAAGACCACACCTGGAGTGCTGTGTCCAGTTGTGGGCTCCTCAGTACAAGAGAGACACAGAGCTATGAGAGAGAGTCCACTCCCTCCAGGGAGGGCTGCTAAGATGATCAAGGCACTGGAGCACCTCTCAGAAGAGGAAAGGCTGAGAGAGCCAGCACTGTTCAGCCTGGAGAAGATATGGCTCAGGAGGATCTCATCCATGCACAAAAATACCCAACGGGAGAGTGCAGGGAGGATGGAGCCAGGCTCTCTTCAGTGGTGTCCAGGGCCAGGAGAAGAGGCAATGGGCACAAACTGAAATACAGGTAGTGTTGTCTGAACATCAGGAAACACTTTTCTACCATGAGAGAGATGGAGCACTGGCACCTGTTGTCCAAAGAATTCTGCAGAGTCTCCATCCCTAGAGATAGCTGAAAGATGTCTGAACATAGCCCAGAACAACTGGCTCTAGGTGGCTGGGCTTGAGCAGGTGAAGTTGAACAAAATGATTTCCAGAGGTCCTGGCCAACCTCAGCCATTCTGTAACCCATGAAACAAAATCTAACTCCTCAATGAAACAAAGCCAGAATTATGGAAAACAATTAAGATATGCTACCACCTTCACAGAGAGTTGTAACAAATTAGACAAATTCAAAGTTTCATGAAAAGTAACAGACTTAGAAGCAGGTATTCTCTCAAGCAGATTTATATAAGCGTTTGTTCAAAACAGATGGAGAAGAAAAGTGGATAATGAAGTATTAAACATCAAATTGCAGACATCAACTTCATACTAAAATAAAGACAACTGCAGAACTTACTGAGTCAGTCCTATGCTTGATTGTTATGTAAATGCATTGGATAAAGACATTTGAAAGGACAACTCATGAATCTCTTTTTGCAAATCAGGAGATGAGTCCCATAATAACACTGGAAATTTCTGGTGAAGGGCTCAGATTTTCATCAGTTCCAAAAAAAAACCTCCATTATTTGTTAAGCAAAATTCTAACTAAAGTCCAAACCAAATATTTCACAGTAGAGGCATTGATTGATCCATAAAAAGTGAGGGAATGAAAAGCAACTCGTTGTTTTTCTGTGCTGTGCTTTTTCAAACAATGCATTGCTAACAGACTAAAACGTAAAAGCATTAATTTACTATATTATGAGGCAAGGGATGGAGATGGAAGAAGTTAGCCAATTTTTTTCTCCTATCCTCAATATTTTGAACAGTAAAACTATTTTGTTATCACAGTGGCAGACTTTACTTTAAAACCTTCACTGAATACCATTCATGATTAATAGCTGACCTGTGGAGTAATGGAGGAAGACTTTCATTGTCTGTGTGGATAAGCTGCAAATTTTGTCACTCTCACCTTAGAGAATCAATTCTCTGCTTATCTACCACTGAAGTTCCTGAGTACCTGTGGAGTACAGCAGTATGTAATGTCTCAGAGATGTCAAGACATAGGCTTTATTAACCAGGAGAGACATGAAAAAGTTCAGGATTAAGGGTACGTGACTTTCTAATAGGGAAAAGCTTAAAACTGGGGTAACAGACAAAATAAGACAATATATACCTTCTTCTGTTTAGAGGTATTTCACTTTTTTAGGCACCTATGTGCTTTTAGCTCAGACAGTCTAGAAAAATAGTGTCGATTTAAACTGGACTTTGTGTTCACTTACAGTAAGCTTGACAAATACTACTAAATTTCTATTTACTTACAGTACGACAGTAAAATTTCCAGAAAAGCCTAAAAAATTCAAATTAAAATAAGAAGTAAATACATAATAAATATTTAAAGCTCTTTGGAACATATATTTTTTGTGAGAAGTTGTAGACGGAGATCAATACAATCTTCTCAGCAAAGTAACATTCAGTCTGAGAGCACAGTATGTCAAAAGTTTGTGCTCCTAGCTGGTTTTGGACAACTCAGATTTCTCTTCTGCCCCATGGATCACTTTTGCCTCTGTGTGGCCCTCTAAGAGACAGAGCACTGACCCATGTAAAGGAACAGATGCAGGTAAAAAAGAAATCCAGAAAAAACCCTGTTATTTTGAACACAGTTCAATTCCTCAGTATAGCTTATAACTTGACACCAGCTGGAGAGACAGAGCCGAAGAAGCTGCTGTAGGACAAGCCTGAGCACTGAGAGAACAGGGTCTGCTTAAGCTGCCTGCGCTACCAAAAAGCTTGTCAAGCAACAGCTTCAGCACTTTTGCCGCCAACTTTCCAACATGGTCCTTCTTGTCTGTCTCAACACTTCAAATAAATAGGGATCTAAAAAGGGAATTGTTTTGATTCTGTTGTATCCTTCTTTATCTGATTACTAACACCTGCCGCAAAAGTTTGAACTGTGGTTTTCTACAAAACAGAATCTAAACAAGGACACAATTATATCACCACACTATACACAAGTAGACATCTACTATAAACCCAAGCTAGCTTAACAGGAAACCTAAAAGGCAAACACTCCAATATAGCAATAAAAACATCTTTGTAATTTGATTGCTTGCAAATCTCTTACCTGAGAAAGAACACGTTTTTGAGATAAAATCATATAAGGATTTTCTGAGCAAGCATACAATGAAACTGTGCTAGAAATGTAGCATGACTAGGTAATATTTAAAAACCCCAAGGAATGCTTGCTGCACCTGCTTAGATTCTATTCTACTTGATGAAAAAAATTTTATATCAGTTGCAGTATTTCTAACAGAAAATAGCTTTCATTTTTTGTTTCTCTCTCCACATATATCTACTCCTTGGATCAAGCTCTGATTTTACACTATTACATATGCAAGGCCTGATCAATTAATCTTTCAGCCCTGAAAGGGCTCTTTCCCATTTCACAAGTGACTTAGCAAACATGATATTACATAAAGTCTGTGGCTGAGGAACACTTTTTCACTTCTGGGGCTTTAGACATATATCCAGTCACATTTCCATGAAATGATAGCATGAAACCCACAAACACATCTTGTTTCTGGGAAGGACCTGGTATGCAGGCTGGGAAGAAAACACTGCTTGCCAGCCAGGCCTCATCAATGCACATCAGCCTCACAGTTTGCACAGATAAAAAATCTAGGACACAAAGATGAAATGTCCATGTTCTCAAAGAACACAGTACACAGTGAGAAATATACACCAAATATAAAATAAACGTGGGGGGGGAAAGCACCCCCAATAAGCCAGTATCTAATTTCTTCACATGACCTCTTTAAAAACCTTCTCTCAGTTAGGGGATATTGTTCTGTACTGCTCCCAGTTGAGTCTGCCTGCAAATTACTGCTGGCCTTCTCAGCACACGGCTGATGTGTCCTTCAAGCAACACAAATGATGATGGCTCTTCCTGAGTTAGTACTGATGCCACTTCTTCACAGAAGACAGCAACAGTGAAAATTACTGTTTGCAATCACTTCACTCTTGATTTTCTTGGGTTTTGCCTATTGACATAAATTTTCAATGATAGTATCACTTCAGACATTACCTTCATATCTATTTCTGTACCGTGGATCTGCTGAGCTACTGTTTTGATGATTCCAATGACAATATCCTGAAGACCTTCTCTTTCTGAATAGTAATGCAGAATGAGTCCCTTCCCCTTCTCTGCATCAGTGCATCTAAAGGAAGGAGCTCGCATCCCCGGGTAAATAGTAGCAAGGTGGTCATGCAGAGCATCCAGGTTCTGGAAGAAGAAATTAAAAACATGATTATAAGGCATTCACTTATTATTTCTGAAGAAAGTAAGTACATATTTTGTCTAATCTGAACATCCCCTTTCTCCTACTGCTCATACTACTTCTGTGCTTTTGCATTGTTCTCTGTGGAACTGTCATCATAGCAGGCTTTTCAGGTAGCCCAAAATATTCTTTCTATCTAGAGTGGAAATATTTGAACAATAAATTGCATAAGAATTAGAAATACTATACATTACTCCAAATAGTAAGAAGTCGTGCTTGATTATGCTGTATTTTGAAACATTCAGATGATTAAAGACCTTCTGTGTGTTTCTCAGTCTGGTGCCTCACCCAGTTTCATTCCTTCCAATTCTAGTCTCTATAATCTCCTCTTCAAACATTAATTCAGGAGTCAAATACAGCTAAGCATGTCTGAATAAACATAAATCTTTCTCCTTATTATCGATGAAAAAGCTGACATCATAACAACCAAGTTTACAGGGCCTGACAAAGTTTCAAATTTTAAAGTAAAGATTTAAATGCTTAAAAGACCAACATCAAATACATATTTTCTTTGACAACAACTGAAAAACTCCACAGAATCAATAGCAATATCACAGCTGCTGTAATAATATTTCAGAAAGCATTGTTCAGGAAAGAGAAGAGATCTTTCTTTTTTTTCCTGCTACTCTCCCAGACATCTCATTATTTAACTTTAAATCTTAACCAGAAAAGTAGCAACCTGGAGAGGAAAGCTAAATTATAAATTGATACGAATACCTAGTAAGGGCATTAAAGAGAACAGTGAGATCAAAATCACACTTAAAACACAACATTAGATTCAACTTTGTTTGTGAAGCAATTAGCAAGGCTCCAAGTTGCTATTTACTGTACATTTAACACAGAAAGAGCAACCTAGTTTGCAGGATAGCGTTGCAACCCACAATTTTTTATTTTTATTGTAAAATTTCTACAACTCCTTTATATCTTAAGTCCAAAACATTACTGCCTATTTTAAATGTTGTTCTCTCACTGCCCTGCAAGTAACTGCTACCACCAGGCTTTGCATACTTTTTTCTGCCAACATAGGAAGTGAAGTGAAAATATTTTCAATGTGCTGTCTGGGAAATTCTCCACCTTTCATGAGCATCTGTCGATCATCAAATTTGTGGAAGCATACTGAACTTGATTTCATGTGAGCTGTGAAGTGCTTAAACAGCTGCCTCTTCTCCTGGAGACCTCCAGAGAAAATGACACTCTTAGCAATGAATTCTGTGGGATGCACTTAGCCTGGAATTTCCTCCTTCAGTTTTTTAGCTTGTTTCAAATTCATGTTTTTGTTGCTATATCAACATGTCCAAATTAGAACTTGAAGAGGCAACAATCTGGGAGTCAGTTCATTCCAGCTGTTAGTGGGCATTGACAAAAAAACATAATGCTTGAAGGCAAATTCTCTAAGAACTTAGCGGGGTTCAAGACAATGAAATTGGAAGAGACTGCTTTGAAAATGTGTGGATGAAAAAAGAGCAGGAGAAATGACTGGCTCTGAAAAGCTGCCCTGCCATCTCCTTAACTGGATGAAAACTATAGTTCTAGTACATAGGCCTCAGAAACACCTGGGATATATTGACCTTTTGGAAAAAAACTCTTAGGGAGATACATGCGAGAAGACAATAATCTTTCAGTTACACAGTCACCAGCTGAAGAACTTCACATGGAAAATGGCCAATGTCAAGGACAGAATTTTTGTAAAGTGGTGGTCTAAGTAATAACATTTAAGTCTGGCACAAGTGTGATTAACAAATGGTAGTAGCCCCATTCTGCAAAACCACTTTGCCATCCTTCTACTCCTTTACTAGTGACTTCGACAAAGCAGTGTCACAGGTGAAGTCCATGTGACAGGTCTTTCAGTCTTCACTCTCTAGTCTTCCTGAGTGGGGGACTTGCAGCTTATTGTATTCAAAATCTCCCTCCAACACAGAGTCAAGGAGTAGATGTGTTTTTCCAGATCAAGGAGATGAAATCACTCCCAGATCTAGACATTGGTCATTGTTACTCTTACTCCTAATTTTTACTCCTTGTGTTTGATCCATTCTAAACTGATACTGCAGCTTTTGAAAGAACAAATGTCTTTTTTACAGTATGTTCACCTGCTGTGAGCCAGAGGAGGGGTCAAGTACAGATTATCCTAGGCTAAGCTTGCTCCCTGAATTCTTGGCTCCTAAAACTGCTCAGATGTATGCCAGAGCTTGTGCTGGGACCAAAGAACTACTTCTAGAGCTTGGAGGAACAGTGATCAGCTCCATGGTGAAATACAAGGGAATCTCCAAGCAAGAAAAAGCAGTCATCCTAAATGAGGTCGATCCTGGTCTGTCTGAAAGGGAGAGTTGTGGTTGGCACATGAAATACAAAGATATGCTGTTCAGTGCTGTGTGGTACACAGCACCTGGAAACTTACCTAAAAGAGGAGTCAGTTCCCTGAATTCTATTGCACTGCATTTATGAAAATTTAAATAGCCATGTAAACAATTCCTTCAATGAGAGAACGAACTACAACTCCAGTGTTTGATTTTCATTTAGTAGAAAGCTACTGAACTGAACATAAAAGCACACTTTGGGTTTCTTAGGAGGTACCTCTTTTCACACTGCTTGTCTTTGGCACAGTGTCTTTCAAAATGATCTGCAAACTTTCCATGCTTCTGTTTTTCACAGAAAGTATAAATATTTAGTTGCCATTTTTATTTTCCTCTTCTGCGAAGTTTGAAGTACCTGTGTTCCAACTATGAATAAACTAGATTTTCTTGAGATGTCAAAGGAAACAGAACATAAATACAGGACTTATTTTCACATATTTTAAAGAGCTGCAGTTCTCAATTATTTTGTATATCTTGGAACTCAGTATACACTTCAAGAAGCACCTTTTGGAACTCTATTATATATTTCAAGAATCTGAGAAAACTTTGGGACATTAAACCAAATCAGAATCTATTTTTGTAACAGGTCTATTAAGTAGTTTGCTGACCTAGTATGACTGCTGGAAGATGCAAAAGGAATAAATCACAGATAATGTTGAACTTCCACTGTAATAAAAAGCTAAAAAGTACACTTCTGGCACACCTACTAATACATTAGTCCTGTTAACATTTAGAGAAGTATGTAATAGCCAATGTCATCTCTTAACACTGAAATTCAAACAAAGCAGCTTAAAATGCTGTCATTAGAAGAATATAAACGGAAGCTGTTTCCACTTTTATAGATGTTTGGTGCGCATAACAAATGTGTCCAGTGCTTTCACCAGCACATTTGGTAAGGAATGAACAGAGAAGTATATTACATGGAAAAAGGGCAGAAGGGAAAGGAATAGGGAAGGAGTGGCCCACACATGAGTAACCCAAGTGGTGATGCGATGAGCCAGCTACACCTTTTTTTTCCACCCTTATTCTTGCTCAACCTTAACCACAACTTCATCACATGAGTTATCTTTAAAAATTCCTTTTATCTGAAGATTTGCTTTGAGAGCAGCCTATGAATGAAGCTATGAAATATAAAGGATGTCACATCCCATAGACAGACATTGGTTTACAGATCACTCATGATATGCACATGTTGGAACATACACATACCCTCTGTGCCCAGCTCATGGGATTTGTACAAGAAGTCTGGGTTGAATGCATCCAGGATGCTCTGGAATGATGCAGATTTTGGGGCAAGTAGAGAGACACACAGGTAAATATTCAAGTAATCCAGCAAACTACAATTTTGCTTTTTCCCTTAATGCTGGAGAGATTTTAAGGGTAAAGGTGACAAGAGGCTGCTACGTTTTCAGAGAAAATCAGTAGTTTTGACAGTCAGCTTTTGGGCAACCTCCAGTTCAATGCTTTTAACCTTATTACAGTACACAGTTCTCTCCAAGAGTGACATTGATCACAAATCCTAAATACAAAGTGCTTAATGAAGTGAACAATCTTTAGGTAACAAAAAAGAGAAAACCGTTTTTCTACACTTAGAAATAACACTTTAAAGAAGACCCTACATTTCTTCTATGCTATTGAAAAGCCATTTTCATTTTGTTTTGGTTTATAGTGCAGTACCACGCTGCTCTGCAGTTAGAAAACTACACAAATTGACTTAATCACTGCTGCTTTGCTTCACCATCAGTTCATGGATGAAGGATAACATCTTAAGAGTTAAGCTGTTATGAGCCCTAGCTCTGTACATAACATACTTCTAGAAATAACAAGTATCTATAAAGAGTCAGAGGTAATAGAAGAAATACCGCCCCATCTTCTTTTCCTATAAACAAGGTAAGTCTTTCCACTTAACTCACACCACCCCCCAATTTCTTGCATGTGAATAATCCTGTTCAAAATTTCTCTTTAGAATTTCAAATTAAATTTCTGTTGACTAGGCTATAATTCTGTCTGGTATCTGAAATAATCTGGCACAAAACTCTTACCTGCAAAAACTCTCTGACATTTGAGCCCAAGACACGTAGAATTGTATCATAACCAGATTCTTGACAAAACACAAAAAACATCTTCCCAAACATCTGAAGAATTTCCCCGGCATTTAGATCTAGTTAAAACAGGAAAATATAATTCAGTCCAATCACTGTATTTCATGCAGTTGCTTATTTCTTTACTGTCATGTTCATAAACAAGAAAGACAGTACCTAAACACTACCCAGATCCAGTAGATCAAGAACAAAGCAAGATTCAGGGTTCATATGGCAAATAATGAGTATCCAATACAGGAATTTCATTAGGATTTACCAGTTACCATTATTACTTCACCACATTGTACACTTCACACCCTTATAGCATTTAGATTTTGATACAGAAAAATGAATCCGTTCTTGAAAATAAAGGAACTAGGTTGTTAGTAGTGCTTGCCTCAGCAGAGTTCATTCTAATTTACAATAGCATGAAACCACATCAGCTGCTCCAATTCAACATTACTACAGTCATCAGTCTTATAGATTCTTGGCTAATTACTGATGCAGAATGATTTCATACCGAACTTGGGTCTGTAGATAAAATAATGCTGATGGGTCTAATTCCACCTTTTAAATTCCAGACCAGAGCTGCAATGATTGAAAATGAATGCAACCCAAATCAATGGCTGATATGCAATTAAATGAAATGTGTCCATGGCACAAACATCTCTGTAACTCAGCATAGTTCTTCAGCAGAGATCAAGGATGCATTCATTCATTCATTCACTGCTCTTGTAGCAGTGGTTGAAACTTGGGTGTATTGGAAGGCAGTTGCAGCAGGATGCTGTTACTTCATGTCTGCTTATAACGCTGCCCATGCTCTGTGGATGAGGTACATTTCTCCAGTTTAAGATGAAATACTTTGGAAGTAATAAAAACAATTTCAAGGAATAAAAGGAGTAAAATTATCTTAGAGAAATAAAAAAAAAAGAATTCTTTCTTCTAAGATTGAAAAAAATTCTCTCTTTGACTAATATTCCATTTTCACTTCCTCTGTGCTAAATCCTGTTTCTTTCTGCTACACAGATTTTGGGGCAGGAGGGCTATTACCTTTCTTGTGATGAATGGGCCAAGAAGATATCTGAACTACTTACTAAGGACCTTGCTTGCAGCTGCAACGAGGTCATAGGTTTTGGAATCATCGTAAATTATTCTGACAAGAAACTGTCCCTCTTCATCCAGCTGTGCCTCCTTCCTAAAAAGAAAATATAATAAAATCTTTTTGATGAGGGAAAAGTATCATATGGATAAAAGTCTTTTCAATAAAATAAATTTGTAAGGTTATTTAAGACAGAAAATTAGAAATATATTTGTTTCATATTTCAGTCATTAGTGCACAATGCAAATATTTCAGACCACGAGTGCTCTGAAAATAATAATTAGCTATACGGAAATAAACATGATTTTTCAATACAGAACCTCAAAAAGAAGGTAGTGTACTAATAAAGACACAAGTTGCATTTTAGAATAAAAGAATGTCCAATAATGCAGCCCATGACAGGCTCTTTAAATATTTTTTAAGCTTTGTCATTTCATCAAATTTTAATTACACTTTATTTAAAAAAGGCATATTTAAAAAAGACCATTTGTACATATGTCCAAAGGACAATTTAAAATACAGATGCAGGTACCAAAGCAAGTATCTTTTTTTAGAATTCTGCACATGCCCAGTACATAGGAAGAAAAAGGATGCTCGGATTTTGCAAGGCCTTGTTCTCACATTGCACATCAATTTTCATGTGTGAAGTGTTACTACTTAGCTAAAGCACAACAAAAATATACATTTCTTCACTAAAGTAAACAACTCTCAACCCAGGTTTAAGTCAAGACTCACACATGTCCTGTGCACAATTAAACCTGCTACTAAGTAAAAAATTGAAACCAAATAATACTTTGTTTTTCAGGATCATTAACTATTTTCTTCAGCTTGAACACAGAGTCAGCAGCTTGTCCAAAAGGCAGCACAACTCTTTAGGCTACCTTTTTTACTGAGGAAAACAAGTTGATCCCCCAGACAATGAACTGTCATGCCTTCCAAGCTTTGCCTTCGGCACAAGTGAGTTACTAGGGAAGGCCCACGAGTGCCTTCCTCCCCGTTTTAGCCCATCAGCAGAGCACAGGAGCCAGGCCACTGGTGCTGCAGCAGTGGCTGAGTCCCAGCTCTTGGGAAGAGGACAGAGAGCACCCTCATGGGCAGGCACACCCCAGGACACTGAAGAGCCAGCTGGCCATGTGCTTGGCCCCACTGGGCATAAAGCACACCAATGGACATGGCCCTGCCTCTGCCCAGCTTCAAGTAATATTCTGTGTTTACTCTTATTTCCCTTGCAAATTTTCCTTCAGCAGAGAGGGAGAAGTGCAGGGGGACCTGCTGTGTTCTCTGATGAAGTTGCGCCCTGTTTGTTGAAGTCCTCTTCTAGAAAACGAGCACAGCCTCACTTTTTCAGTATGTTTTTTAAAACAGGTGTTCACCTCCTGTGGTGTCACTTACCATGACTCTATAGAGACAGCGTGTTTTGCAGAAACAGTGACGAAAGAGGAGACATTTGTAAGTACTCATGCTCTAATTGATGTACTTAGAATGTACCTTGGCTCAGCAAAACTAATGTGATCATGGCATCATTAGTATTTTGCAGGTGAAGCGTCACAGCAACCTCATTAAAAAGAAATTATACCCTTTCATCTAAATGTATCTCTATGCTGCAGAACACTTCGGGAAGTCAAAAGAAAGGCATAGAGACAGGAAAGCCTTGAAGTGAAGTACTGAATCACATCTTACGTCACACCAAAAAATAATCAGCACGCGATGTTGCTCTTCAGAAAAAAACCTGAGAATTAGAAAAACTATTAAAAAGGCAGATTATGAGATAGGTTTTATAAAAATCTAAGCACAAGGGATGCAAATCAAGACATTCATCAACTTGGTAGTAGAATAATTTTTTTTTTAACATACAAATGAAAGACGACAATATGTGAACACTTATTTATGAGTACCATGGTGATGAAGAGCTTTTACCAGACTATGACAGAAATGCTCCTTGAGATAAGGCTCAAGCCTACTGGGACAATATTTCTAACTTCTGAATTTCTCTTGGTCATCAGAGGAATTACAAAAACCTACAAAAAGCAAAATTCTAAATCTACTATGTAAAATCCTACATCCCCTTTTACATCAAACTCTTTCTCTCCATTATCATAACATAATCAACCATAAACTAAAACTTTGACTGTAAGTCAGCTTTTAATTTTCTAAAGTGGTGTAATTTATTTTAAAAATTAATTAATACAAAATAATAATGCCTGCAGAACAATTGAAGCATTTATAGATGCAGTGGAATTATCCATCCATAGAAACAAGTATTTCCTGTGGTACTCAAAAGGGAGAGGTCTGAGAATTAAGTACTCTTCATCTTAAAACTGCTAGATGACATATGTTACTGCTGAGAAGGACTGATTCCAATCTCCTATGCCTGTATTCTATTGGCCTAAATGAAATGATTCATCATTTAACCCTCCTGTTCGTAATCATCAGTCTTTGATAATCTGTTCTCTTAATGGATGTCTGAAACTCCTTTTCTTCTTCCTCTTCATCTTCCTTTAATCTTGCTCCTCACATTCTTCCCACTGTCCAAAAATTACACAACATTGTCTTTATATTTCAAAAAGAGATTTAATTTTTTATTAATTAATGAATTATTGCAATTGTTACTTGAAAGAAACGTTTTTATACTCACTCTAAGAACAATGAACTGAAAACAAGCTAAGCAAATTTCCTAAAGGAATATGAGAAGGCTATAGGGGAGGTGAGACTAAATATCCTTCATCATTCTACATAAAAGGTACATCATTCTCTATCCAATGACACAAAAAATGTAATACACTTAATGAGGGTCTTAAACAGGAGGAGAGTTGGAGGTGCTAGTGGGAAATTATGTCTTGAAACATATGAGGTTAGTCAGGGACAAGAAGAGTTTCCATTTCTTAAGAACAGAACCGAAATGAACATGAGCAAACAAAACCATCTTGATCCTTTGATTCCCATTACATGGTATGTAACTACAAGTCAGCTACGCCTTGGAAGGATGTTTGCAAAGGGTGAACAAACTTTCCCACATCTCTGATACATGCTGTGCTTTCTTTTAGTCTCTCTGAGCTGAGCCAAACCACAAGGATAATACACACATCTGGAAAAGCAATGAACATCCTCAAAAGCACTGCATACTTGCACAATCCAGTAGACACAGCTTTTCTGTGTGAGAATTTTCGCTATGAAAAATTGACCCACTTTGATGACGCTGATATCTCTTTCAAAACATCTTACATTTCTTTCCAACTACATTGACTGGAACTTTTCCTGTTTATTTCTCTGTGCCAAGCCACACTTCTTTTTTTCTTATTTTATTTGTCTTTAGTTTACTTTGTTGAAGATTTTCTTCAATGTCTACAATTTCTCTGAGCCACCACTTTTAAAAATTACCACTGGTCATTTCAATGCCTATTCAATTTAATTATTTTAAATATTTTTTTCTAGTTTACTTTAGATCCTTTGGATCACTCAGCAGCCACCTTCTCTGTAGCCTTACTGATCTATTTCCCACTTAAAAATATTTTTAAGGTTAAAAAAAAAAATCTAGAAAATTTGTCAGAGTAAGTATTTACTCCTGCAGGGAATTACACTTTTCAGTTGAAACCATGCAGGCAAAAATTTCTTTGTCTGTTCTACAAATATGGCAAAGACCATGACAATGTCTAATCTAAGCTCTGTGTCAAAAGATAAACGGCTTTTTTAAGATGCATGGTTGAAAATTATTACATTTCAGAACTTTGTTCTTCCTTTCCAAGTCCATTCTTCCTCCATACCTCTAAGATCTGTTGTGCTGGTACATTCCAGCAATTTAGACAGGTGCTGAGCTGAAATAAAATTCAGCTAGATATCTCTTTTTCTATATTATTTTTCTGCTAAATGAATTTCCCTGTCTACTTCACAGAAGTTGCTGTGCATACAAACCTGTGGCGAGAGTGATTGTGGACAGGCTTCTGAAGCCCTTCTACCTCCCTCAGTAATCTTACCGCAGTGAGAGTTTCCAAAAGTCTTTCTCTCTGAATGAAGTATTAGTCTTAAGACTGTATGAGAGGAGAAAATGCTGCTGTGAGTTTATCCAAAATGGCCAATGCAAAGTGAAAGCATTCTTATTTTTACAGAGGCACTGGTCCTTCAGCAGTCAACAAAATAGCAGGTACTCCAATGAACCGTCTGAGAGAGCATCACAGCTATCAGCACCAGAGGCTGACCATGACTGACCACCAGCAGCCCAGAAAACAGGGCAGTGCCATTCAGGTGAACGGGCAATACCTACAGTTGGTCCTCGTGGCTGCAGTTTTCCCACCTAATTACCTGACCCTACCTGATTTCCCAAAGCTGCCTGCACTTACACTAAGGAAATGGTTCTACAAGGGTGCTAGGAAGAAATATATGATAGTGTTGTGAAAACTGTTAAACTGATGCTAGGAGTGAGGCTGTTTTGTTAGCCTTGCAGAGCTGCGGTAGTTGGCTGTCCATCAACAGTAATTCCTTACATTTATATTTGGCTGACCACATTTCAGAGAAAACTTCATAATCCATACCTTTACAAAAACTGTGCCATTTCCTTTGAAATGTTTTGTTGCAATTTTTAGTTACAGTTTTTGACCAGATAAAATTATGGGAGGAAATTAGCATAGTTCTAATGTTTTCTGCAGACTGTGGTGTTTGACCACAAAGACATTAACAGCAGTAACATGTTGGTGGCTTTCTTAAGAACTTGACTGGAAATAAGCCAAAAGCAACAAGCTCTGGCAAATTCCCAAGCCCTGCTTAATTCTTTAGTGAAGGAGCAGCATTACAGTAGCAAACTTTTAACTTCTATATGGCTGTTCTTATAAAACAACTTCCAAGTCAAATAGAACAGAATTTACAATTAATGTCTCATTTACATTTATGGAGACAAAACAAGTGTGGGTTTTGGTCCCCTGCATATTTATGTTCAAAACATTAAAAAACTCCACGATTTTAACGCTCTTGCCCAAACTGACTCCTGTCACACAAGATGTGATATTTCATGGTTCAAAACTTACATCCTGTGACATGCTTGTCCTAACTGCTACAGTCTGGCAGCCCTTTTTATTTACTCTAGACTAATTCTGAATGATTACACAGAGCTATTTGAATTGTGGGAAACAAGGATTCCAGCCCAGACTTTTCTAAAATGCTTTTGTTTTCCTCCAGAATGTTTCTATTATCCAGGTTAAAGTGAGACAGTTTACTTGGGCAACAGAAGAATCTTAACCAGTACACCACAGAAAATAACAGCTATACAGAGGATCTTTTTCACATACAGGTTTGGCCTTGAAATCAGTGGAGAAATTCCTATTGAACAGATCAAAGCAGGATGAAGTCTTAAAATAGCCTTTCCTCCGTCAGTCATGCTAACACCCCCCAAACTGCTGTTGATTTAGCAGCACAGAACAGCGTTACAGGTAATACATGTGTGTACAATGGCTCCTTTGAAAATCCTTCCTATTGTGCAACTAGTTTAGTATTTGTAAACATGCTACTAATGTTCAAAGGTAATGTTAATAATTCACAGAAATGGCTGAAATGCTATGTGTGGACAAACATTCTGAGAAAAACTATTTTTAAAATCAAAACAGATCCTGCACTTCAGATTTTTAAACCACAGATTGCACACCGTTTTATGTCTCATAGAGGTTTGATGCAGTAAGGATTTCTTTTGCCATCTCTGGAGATTTTACAGACAACATAGCTGGACCAGATGTCATATCTGGCTGGTCTTACTTATACAGCTCCTTCTGCACAAGGTGAGTTTTAATGTAGTTTTGCAGTCAGACTGTATTATTTAAAGTGAAGTTGCATCAATCATAATCGAGAAGATTGCTGCTGACAAAACTTTTTTATTCCTATGAAGTAGCACTTGCTATCCTGCTTCTGTAGTCAGCCAAAAGCTGAAATCTTAAAAAATTCTTACTGAAAAAGAATCCTTCCTATTTGCAGGCAGCAAATATCGAAAAAAAAATATGGTGGAAAACCGCATGGAGCAATTACTTTGCATCCTGAATATGCACAGGCTTCTCTGTGATACATCATTATTACTTAGAAGGTGTTGGTGTCACTTTAAGAGACCATCCAGTGTCCCAAAAGCACAAACTGGATCTCTTCCTATCAAAACTCAGTCTGAAGTGTGCACACTGGGTGTGTCATCTTGAATATACCAAAACAGCAGCTAGTTCCAAGACCACCTCCAGGACTTCTTCCATGATACGTATTGTTTCTGTTGGGACATTTGCCACCATTGTGCTTCAGTATTCTTGGTGTACCAAGGATGGAAAAAGTACTCATTACATTGAAGAGATCAGTCAAAACAATCTTAATGACAAAATAACACTGCTGCACTTAGAAACACAGCACGGTTCTGATCTCACTGATAGGAGTAAGTCAAGCTTAATTCTGTTCCAAGAGTAGCACTCTTAAATAGGGTTACATGGGTCAGAACTAAAGATGGTATCTGTGAAACCAGAATCACTGTCTTTGCATGTCATTTACATTGAAATGGCAAACTCACTGCTCATTATACTACTTCACAGACTGTTGTTTTTCTCAAAATGCTTCTCATCTTTTTCTCATGTATTTCACAAAGATGCTTTACTAAAAATTATTAAAAATATAGAGCCACTCTTCCAAAAAGGAAAAAAAGAAAATAGACTTGTACATGTTGTGGATGGTCCAAAGATATTTTAAAATACCCAGCTGGGAAGAACATAAATTATATTAAGTTACAAGATTGAATAAAAATGGGAATCTGTCCAGGAAAATGATGTTCTGGGTAAAGTAAATAGGTGTATTTATAGACTTCACAGTTCTGAGCTATTTCCCAGTTTTACAGGCTGGATACAGGACTGTTTAATGTAGGTTTTCAAAACAACATAATACTACAAGATACAGTTAACAAAAGTACAAGTTCCTTGCTGCTACTACAAGTACTAAAAATATGATTAAAAATATCAAGCTAGTATTATTTTGCTTCCTTTTACGTAAGTGGACTAAAAAGAATTGTATTTACAAAATACTCTTTCATGCATTTCATTTGTAAGAGTGAATGATGTGTTTATAACACCTGTTATCCTGGCAGGTCTAAAAGCACTTAATTCTGGGAAAACTGCAAAGTACCTAAAAGATACTGCAAGAACACTCACAGAAAGTTTCATAACATGCCACTATTTCCTTTTAGCCAAGTCTTTCCCAGAGGAATTAAAGAATTTGGTGTCCGCTCAGTTTAACTCCTGACCTTCAAGCAGGTCCTTCCGCTGTGAGTTACTGAAAGAGCAGGAAGTGTAGTGTCCTGACCCTGTGAAGCTTGTAAATATTAAACTCCATACCCATGAAGTATCATCTATTCAGCATCACTTAAACAAAAAATTATAAAATACTGCTTAGAACTTTGGAATAGTATGGAATAAGTACTTAGAAACATAAACAATAAATGCCACTTTCTGGATAAAAGCTCATTGATGTTAAAAAGGGTATGGATTAAAAACAAATAATCTATTGCCGTTTCACCACCAATGGCTTTCCAAAGTTTTTCTCTCACATCTACTTATAGGCAATCTGTATTTCTCTCAAAATTGTTATGAGATTAGTTACACAGAACACTGTCTTCAGCACTGGGTAAACCCACATGGTGCTAGAAGAAGCAGCAAAACCTCCACTTTCTTGCTTTTTCACAGACCATGGCAAATATTTACAACTGAGGACTACGTGATCTAAAATAAGAATGGATTTACAATCTAAACTCCAGTGAAGAGTTTCTTTTTTCACCCATGTTCACCGTGACAAGGAAGTTAAACTAATTAACATAGTATGTCTGCAACACTTTTGAACATGAAAGAATCATTAAGTTCAGGTAAACTGTAAAGCAAGCATTCTTCACAATAAATTAATAGGGGGCTGGGAAAGGAAAATACCAAGCAAGCTCCCAGGAGTTCAACAAAGAAGGAAAGAAGATTAACAGGGGACTGACTGCCACCACTGCTGTATACAGGTATGCATGTCTACGTGGCAAACTCCATAACCCACTTGTTTGTCACCTGGACTTTTTCTACTCTTCCTGGGAGGAGAAGTACAGAAGAAAAGAACAGGAAAGCCAGCATTTTGTTGGGAGAAATCCCAAAGGCATTAATAGGATAAAATAAAATTGAAGTCCAAGACACACCCAAACCTACACTTAGAAATTTAAAAGAAGGTTGGCACCAAGGTTCTCCTGCAAATCAGCCCCTTGACAAGAAATATCAAAGATAACTTGAAGGCTTTTCACTTGTTTCCACTACAAATGATTACTAACTGAAGTGCCACACCTCACATTTTGTACAGATATTTGATTCTTATTTCCTGTTTAATTTGCCTTTTTATTGCCCAGACCACATGGTGATTACATAGACATAACGTGCATACACACACATGTACATGTACATCAATATGATTTATATATGCATATGTACCTACAAATACAAATTGAGTTTCTCCAAAAACTTTACATTCTAAGCTGATTATTATCCAACTTCTCTCCTACCAGAAGCGACATTGTTATCACTGCAGACAGATTGTTACAGCCTATGGTACTGTTTAACATGCTTTTTAAAGGGCTGCCCTATTTATAGAAACTACTATCAGCTGAAAACTTGAAAAACACTTTCCAGAACACTTACAAAGAAACAAAACATGTCTCACGTGATCAGCCATAAGCATCTAGTGAACTTTTTTTTGTTGTTTAGGGAAAGCCGGAAAGATGGACTCAGGTCCACTCACAGCAAAAATTGAGCAGTTTGCTCCAAGCAACATTTCCCTGTCTGTCTCTGAGCCTGTTGGACACAACATACCAGCCACACCCATGAGCCCACAGAACCTGTTCCTTCTTCTCCAGGCTACCAGTTCTTCCAGTACTGAGGCTACATCCCACTCCATTGATGCAGAACTATTTCATATTTTATTTTATCCCATTCACCAGTATATAACCTCAGGCTTGATTTACAACAGTTTTCAAATCCAGTTCTGAAGAGAGAATTATTTCTTTCTAATAAGTCTTCCTATGGAATTGATCTCTACACTAATTGCATGCAGAAGCATTAATTAGCTCTCCAGCAACCTCAGGAGGCCAATTATACCATTTCCACTTTAAACAGGCAAGAACACCATAGATCAAAAAGGTGTCATTCATTTAGTGTGCCCAGTATGCAATGGGTGCTTCTGGTTTTTTAAGGTACTCAGTTCTTTTTATGCTCAAAACACAGCTTTCATGGACTTCACAGACTACCAGCATCAGACCTACATGTTATCTAAACTCCAACGTATCTTAAGAGTTTACTATTGCAACTTAAAAGTCTTTCACTAGAGCTGTTGTGCATATTTTCCCAGTTCTTAAAAGGCAAACTACACTATTGTATGAACTATTACTACATCTAAACATTGTGCTAAGTGACAGCAGTAGGCCAAAATGTGGATTCTTACAGGATCTGTAAACAAATGTAAGTTGTGTTTTGATATATTAATAAAAAGAAAAAGAACATCTCTGACAAAGTGACATTCTGAACTCAGCATACAGCCTCAGTAAGCCAAGCTAGTGCCTTCATTCTGCAGCTAAAAAACCTTTTTATTATTTGCTTTAAGTAGCATAAAAATGGACAATTTTTGCTATGTGAGCAACTCCCAGTAAACAATGCAATCCAAGCCCATCTCCCGTAAAAAAAGATATATATATATTCTTAAAGGCATTTCATATTTATTTTGTATTACTTATTTATATTATTTATTATTTTAGACTATAACCACAAATATAATTAATCAGAATAGCACATCCTTTAGATAATTAGACTTCCTAATTATCTAAATGCTAGTGAAAGTCAGTAGAGGACAGTTTTTAAATGCATAAATAATAGTATCTACCGTTCCTGACTTAAGCAGCCAACCTACAACACTACCTGATGTAGCTAACTGCTAGAAAGCCTTTGAAAATTTACCCAATAATGTGTCTTCTCTTAAATCACCGACATTTCACTGCAAAAGCCACACCAAGTCACCAAATTCTGACCTATGTTAACCTTCACCAATAGGATGCAGAACTTTCTGTCTGTTTAGCTTTCTATAGGCAAATGACAGCCCTACATTTTATTTCAGTCCCCCAAATGGAACATTATTCTACCACTTCAGCTGAGCCCTATTTGAAACTGAGCCGAGAAGCTTTCCACTTTCCTTTTCCACATTGCACCAAGATAATCTCTCAATCCTCAGTGTTTCACCATTTTAACCACACCAGGAGACTTAAGAAAAAAGAGCTTTTAACAGCCCAAAGTCTTGGTAAGTGATAATCTGTGAAGCTTGGGCAACAAAAGCTTCCTTCCTCCTAGGACAAGCAATTGGCTTTTGCTCTTCCTTTGTGCGTACTTCCAGATCACCGGGTCCATGCAAAGTTTGTGCCACCCAGAAGGCTCCCCGGACCTGGAGTCTTGGCATTTAGGAGTGTGGACAGCACATGCCATCCTAACCCTGCAAAGAAGGACAAAACAGGGCGGGAAAATGCTGTAATTGTATATTAGGCACAGAGGACCAGGGATATAGAGCACCAGGGATATAAGGCTATTACTTGATTTATATATTATTTGATTTATATAAGGTACAGAGAGCAAAGGATACATGGCTCTTGGGGAACAAAATGCCTATTTTTCTACTGTGCAAGTTTGAACACTTCTCTAGAATCAAATAAAAAGTATTTTCACCCCTAGGTAGTTACTTTAAGCAAACACTGAGTTTCAACTTCCATTCTGACTTTTCTAAGTTACATATTTTTGTGGGGACTTTTACCATAAAAACAGAAGGAAGATGAAATCTGCAGCTGACTGGTTGTGCCATTTTATTTCCCAAATCCAGATATTTCATATACCTGTGCGGGAAAAATACTAATTTACTCTACAGGCTTGTGATGAAGCATTTTAATGCATTTCTTAATTAGATATTTGAGATCTCATTCATTTTCTTGGCAATATGTTTGAAAGTGTCACAGTTTGAGCATCTAACCTGGCCTCAATTCAGATTTAGAAGCCCGTGGGAAAATCTTGTATTCATTTAGTCAAACATAGAGGGATAGTGTTGGGAAACACAGGAAAAAAGGACTATGTACATATTCCCTGCTGACAACATTGCTCTAGCTCCCACATTTTGACCTGGAGCTGGCTCAAGAAGACATCCCTGTCAATGCTTGTCACACAATTAAACCTTTAGAGCTGCCAAGTGATCAGCACTTCATATATATTGGCTGTTCAGCTCAGCCATAGCTCTTCTGTTGCAGAAGAGCTCAGATTTTATCATGATAGAGGCCGTTTTGAAAAATGTACTGCCACACACCATAAAAGTATTCCCACCATAGAAACATACTAGGGAAGACAATTTCTTAAGCCCCGGAAATTTTTATTCATTTTTACAATATGAGTAATCTCTGTATTGTTTTGGACAGGTACATGGACACTAATTCCATATGCACTACTTACAATCACGTTCACACACTACCAGATCACCTAGCAGCACAAATTTGGCCTTAAACAGATATGAGCACAGAACTGCATGCATGTGGAAATGGCCAGGCCTGACAACTTTCAGTTTATGTTGGCTGCAGAGAACTTGAAGATATCTAATGCCAAAGGAATCTCGAGAACCACCCTTGAGAACCAACCATTGCAATCGTGGCCACACAATCTAAACCAGCCCTCTGGATGTAACAAGTACAAAATAAAGGATTCAGAAGAGGTTTTCTCTTAAGTAGGGAAGGAACAAATGAAAAGTGTTTTCTCAGCAAAAGTGGCATTAACAGCTCTACATTAACTGTTTATTTACTAGTAACTCTTTGCAGAGCTAGTGAAGTGCTGATCAAAGGAGTCTCTCTCCATTGCTTTGCAAGTCCTAAATCTCCCCTTCCAAAGACTGAAAAGAGTGAATGACAATGAGCAGTGTACATGCAGCTTACAACTGCCAGTGAGCAAAAGAAATTACCATGACGAGTCATCTTCACTTTCCACCAAGAAAAATCTGCTACTGCAGAATTCAGTAACTACAGAAGGACTTTCCTCTCACTCCCTCTTGCTCATTCAGCTTTGCTAAATCCCTCTAACGATTCCAGGGCTTCATCACAAAAACCCTGTTTGTTAGCTCAAATTCTCAGTTCTGTGTGTGGCAGTCAGAGAAAAACTAAGGAGAAGCAAATTTTTGAGACTTTGCTGTTCAGAAAATGAGTAAAGGCTCCATAAAACAAGATTGACTTTCATAACTTACATGCCAGCTTTCTTAGTCTAATTTTGAATTCAACCTATTTGGGATCCAGAATGCTGGTTCAGAAGTAGGAGGCTTTGAACCATTTTGTGTGTCAAGCATTTCAAATCTAGTTCTTCAAGAAAGCCAAGCCCTATATAAAACTATATACTGGGAACTTAGGGCCTCATTATATGATGTGTAAAAGAAGTACGTTGCTTTGTTTTTAAAGTGAATGAAAAAAACCACAGAGTCTAACTTTCTGGTCCATTACAAAACAGTATGTATCTTTTTCTGATAGATCACGGTTTCACAAGAATGTTGAAAAATGAACAAAACACCAGACACAGACACTTGAAAATATCCTTCTGACCCAGTTAACAGTAAGTGATAGCAACAAAAACACCACTCCCATAAGAGCATCAAATTCCACTATTTGGATACCCAAATTCTCTATGTAAGAACTTCATTCAACACCACTTTTGACTGCATAAGCTGTAGAAGAGTTTCCATGTTTCAGATGGAGAACACCCTTTCAAGTCAGTATTTAACTTTTTTAAATGCACTTTTTTTGACGAATGATCTGATTTTATTACTTCAGTTTATTCAGTTCTATGTTTTCTTCTCCCTTCTATCAATATTAAGTACAAATTCACCTGCTGGCATTTGAAAATCACTCAGCAATCATAACCCACCACTTTGCAATGCTGGTTCACATCTTCTGCACTGACAACAAGGAGAACAAAATAGCAGTATGTGATAAGCTCAACATTAAAAAAAAACAAAAACCAAAAAAACTGATAAGAAATTTTGTACTGAACTACCCAGAGTTCTCTGCTTCACAAAAATGCTGAAGTTTTATTGCAAATTCAACCTGACTAGCAGTGTAAAATTCCTCGTGTTTTTTTGAAATAGTCAAAGACCGTTGACTTCAATAATTACTTCTCCAGTCATGAGTGATTCAACTGATTCAACTCAGCATGCCACAACACTAGTCTGTACCTTCCTGCTGTTTCCTAAATGATTAACAGTTCTAACAAAGCCTTTGCAAAGAGCTTGTATTTGTTTATAAAAGATAAAATATCCAACCTCTTCCCCAACATCACCTGGCTACCGGTTGACACTACCACTCTCTAAATGAGCACCGCTATAATGTTTTCCAGCAAGGGTTAGTTTGCTGGTTTCTGAACTCGAGGATACACTACTGATGGACTGAGATACATTACTGATAAATCCTGCTGAATAAATACCCCATTGTGAACACTTTTCACATAAGGAGCTATGGCAGCTGTTGCACATATATTGGCTCCTTCTTGGAGATCACATTCCATTCTCCTGCTGGGTGATGTCATGCTAGTTTCCTTCCAGAGAGCCATTTTCTTGTGAGCTAATAGCAGAGCCTACCTGCTGGGCTGCTACAAGACAAATGTTTCTCATCTGAAAAACACAAACAGGATGCATCACCTTCCTGAATTTTCACAGCTGCCCTTAAAAAAGTATTCTGTATATTTATATTAAATTTCTCCAAAATGTTATATGAGTAATGTTCCTCATGGGCTTTCGTTATCTTCAGTATCCAATTAGGTGTTTGTAAAAGCTAAAGAGACAGGATGCATCAGGAATTATGGCTGTGTTCTGACAGTCAGCAGCATCATCATGCACTAGAAGATGAATCTCTGTATCTTCTCTGATGGACTGATCTTAAATTCATATTCAGTGGGTAACCTGGACAAAAAGTGGTCCAAGATACTTAAAGGCACGTGGTAAGGGATGGCATGCCAATAAAGAGTGCACATCGTATTTTATACATATTTTTATTTTGTTTATTTATTTTAAATTTCATGGAAAATGACACATGTGTCACTATTTTATTTTATTGCCTATTAATTTACATATGCCATGAAAAAAATCAAACCACATGAATTCAAAATAGATCACTTTGCTTAGAAATGTTTAGTATGCAAGAAAGATGAATCCCACTTACAGCACAAAACACTATGGCATACACTAAAAGCTCCACAGAACTGGTATCTGCAAACAGTCATTTACAGACTACCTGTCAGGGATCATTAGAACAATGAACGTCTGCTGAGCCACAACTGTGAACTCACCCTCAGTGATTTTTACAGACTCAGCTAGACAAAAGTCATAGCTGAGCCGTAATCTAGTGCCAGTAACAATCCAGACTGGAACACTAACTGGACCTCCAGAGGCCCCCTTCCAGAGAACATTTCTGCGATTCTCTGATTTCATGGTACTATGGAAGTTTACCACCTTCTTAACGAATGATTTTATGTAAAAGCTATGTCATGGTAACAAAAATCTCACAGTCAAAACTGTCCTTTAACCCCAAAAATTGTATTCGGACATCAGTAATATACTATAAAATCAACATCAACACTGACGTATCAAAATTGGCCCAAAATAAATGCAAGAGAGGGCTATAGGAGGCATCCAGTTGAAGAGGATCACTTTCTCCAAGTTGGATAATTGACTTCTGCCTTAAAAATATCAAGAGATCATATTAAACTCTTTCTTCTGACCACACGTTGCCAAAATTCTGAAGTAAGCCTACAATTCTGAAAGCTTTTATGTATTTTTAAAAATTTTTGTTATAGTTTTGCCCAGCTATCAATATTACTGTTTTTAAGGCAAACAGAATCTTGTCTGCACACTCATTTCAAACTTTGAGTGCAATCTCACAATTGATCAAAGATTTAAAGTGAAGGCAGTCAGCTCCTTAAAAAAATGTTATACTGCCAGAAAAGCAAGGGTTGGGCACAAGAAATCAGGTTCAAGAGATGAAGTAAAAAATCATTCTTATACTTACATTATTATACATATTTCTCTATAATAATCAGTGACCTTTTTTGATTACCAAAATCTGACACTAGTTTTAGACAGTGTTTAACAAGTAAACTCTGTATCTCAGTTCCTTCAGGGATGCAACTGTTGCACGGTTCACCTGGTGGCCTGATGCAAGGATGGGCATCCTTGTTTCGGGGCGTTTTGCCCGCACATGTTTTCTGCCACATACTCTATATAACCGAGGAGATCAATGCCATCCCCGCTGCGGCTCCTGGGGACAGGGAAAGATGGAACAAGCAGGCTCTCGGAGGCGTTCAGGGAGGCCGCGAGCGGGACGAGGCTCGGCAGGAACCGCGCTGGTCTTGCCACGGCTGGGAGCCGCGTCCTGGGAGCCTCTGCCGGCCCGGAGACCTGCGGGCATCGCTGCCAGCCCGCAGAGCCGCCCGGCACCCGGCGAACGGGAGAAGGCAGCCGGGACCCGGCCGGGCCCGGCCCCCGGCCCTGCGCGCCCCGCCGACACACACAGACACGCAGACACACACAGAGACTTACTTGATGTCCTCCCAGACGGCGGGGCCGTAGTTGCGGATGACGAGCAGCTCCAGGGCGTGATTGACGAAGCCGTACTGCGGGGCAAGGCGAGGCGGCGGCACGGTCAGGCACC